>LPNX011118037.1:0-10503 GCA_001517045.1 Pseudotsuga menziesii
AGTGCAGGTTTTTTGGTTCTGGGGTAGAATAGGGTTTGACTTTCCCAGAGTTCTACCCAACCAAAAACCTCGATTTTTGTCTCTAAACATCGATTTTGAGGAGGAGAGTAATCCTAGCTTGGGCTCACTCAAAAATTGCTCTTCAGTGAAAAGCCCTAATTTCTTGATGCAGTAGTAGGTTAAAAACTGGAAGTGCTCAGAATCATATTCTGCTTCGATAGAAATATGTTCCCTTCAATGGAGTTTCATCCTAGCCTCCTTTTGTTAATGGATTATGGAGAGAGACCCAAAAAGTAAGAATCCATAGCTTCTACAGCTGCACAGTGTCTTCTTCTCATGTTAGCTCTGATACCATGTTATATTTTTAACAATTTAGACAGTATTATCTTAGAATCTTATCTGAGAGAATAACATGCACAACAATCAAACACAAGAGACAATAGTCACAAATATTTTCAATCAGGGAGACCATAAAGGAGAAAACCCCACAACTTTCTTAGAGATAGAATAAGCACCAATGGCATCAGTAAAACCCAAAGACAGTAAGATGATCTCCAACAGCTGTTCTCTCTCTTATCCTAGCTCCTTTTCTCTCACTCATGTGCTACAACTGAGTGTGAGTGACTGTGTGATATATATAGAGGATCACTCTCTATTTATACTTGTTTCTGACTTGANGCACCAATGGCAGCAGTAAAACCCAAAGACAGTAAGATGATCTCCAACAGCTGTTCTCTCTCGTATCCTAGCTCCTTTTCTCTCACTCATGTGCTACAACTGAGTGTGAGTGACTGTGTGATATATATAGAGGATCACTCTCTATTTATACTTGTTTCTGACTTGACATTAACTCACTAGCGCTGACTTCTCTAGGAGATTCTAATAACCTTAATGCCCCACAACTACGGGGACTTTAACCCTTGATAATAAAGGAGGGTTACCCTCTATGACTTTACATGACTTGTTTATATTACTGATTCTCCCGATAAGAACATTGTGTATGACATCACTCAATTACATTGCTGATACTTCTCGATAGGAACATCGGGGTACAATACATAAGATATATAAGTGAATACATTCTAAAGTTACAAATACATCAATAGTCAGTAATCATGTCAAGGATACCCATTGTCAAACGCTGTAGGTTCTCCTCAAGATCTATGAGCTCTTCATCAACTTCAAAGCAATATAACAGCATGTCCCTGGTTACCTTCTCACCTAGAAATGGGTGACATCCCTATCGGATGTACGGGTCCAATATCTGCATGGAAACATTTTCACTTATCTCATTACTACAAAATAAAAATGAAATAAAATACAAAAAGTAAAAACACAGTGGATAGTGTCTTTTCTTACCTTGGTCGTCCCATACTTCTCCCTCGGGAAATGCAATCTCCATGTCATCATAGAAATATGCTCCCTCATAGGTGTAGTCCTTAAACATGAGTAACTGTTTTCTCAACCAGTGAAAGAAACCAGATCTATAACTGAATTTGGGTCCCCCACCACCATGGTGGGGCATGACTATAACCCATGCAAGCATCCTGGAATCCTTAGGGTCAAGCCCGCTAATAGTCACATGTGGTCTCATATGGGGAACCCACTGTAAGATAAAATATACTATCACATCTCTATAGAAAAATTACTTTAGTGTTCCCTCTTGCATTTTTTCAGTTGATATTTGAGACATACCAGCATGCTTTCACACCAATTGAACATAGTTGGCTCCATACACTACAAATCATATAACATATGTGATCTAGTGGTAATATGGGTAGACCTAGTTCCTTCCACCTTTCTTATCATGTATACCATTTTCCTCAAAGGATGATCCACTATGGAGTGGATATGTAGCTTCCTAGATAAGGACTCCATACCTAGTGCATAGTACTGATCTATCAAGTCATCTAAAGAGGTATCTCCTCTCCTTGCCCTAGATAGAACTACTTTACTTCCTCTCCTGGATAATCTGGTCATAAAATAGATGTCCTCGATCTCTATAGATAGGGTGTGGATCCCCACCATGAAATGCTGTTGGCCAGGATCCCACATCCCTATAATATACTCTGGTAAATGGACATAGGCTTTCAACCCTGGCACCTTAAATTACTTCAAGATCCCACAGTTCAGTAGAGCCTCCAGGGTGGTTGGATCCTTGACAGCCTAGAAGTCTGGAACTTCATTTTCCCTCTCTTTCCAAATCACCATGATACCAATACTGTGTTGCACCTGCAACACATGAAATTAATATTAGGAATCACATCATGCTTGATAAGGAAAAAATAGTTAAATGATAAAATTGAGCAATGTAAAGGGTAAAAGTTTGATTTTTTGTTGGGTTAGGGTTTTATTTTTCTATATTAAGCAGTTACAACACCTATTGGTTTTTCCCATAGTGTGCCTACGGCGTTTCCAGTTTTGGCCATAGAGCTCCAATGGCCAAAGCTCATGTTGGCTGTGGACAGAGCGCCTATGACGCCTCTGTCCCAGCATGATAGAGAGCTATTGTGAGCTCTTCGTGAGCACAAAAAAGGCTTTACGGCTTGTATTTTTTTCCCCAATCTAGTCCATAACCCGTCTAGGGTGGTCGAAATCCTCCTATCAAATAAAATTTCTTAATTTACCCTATACTTTGGCTTTAAAACAAGTTAAAAATAATTTTTTGGGCATGAGTTAAATAATGGAAGAAGAAACAAAAACCCATTTTTTGAACATGAGATAAGAAAAGTTAAGATCTTTACCTCTTCCAAGCAAGATTGAAGGGATAAATGCATGAAGGAGACTTGCCAAAGCACAAATAGAAGCTCCTCACTCTTACTCCAACTACCAAAATTTCACAATGGTAAAAACAAATGGTAAACAATTCTTACCATGCCCTTCTATTTATAAATAATTTGGGAGTTTTCAAAAGTTTTCTACAATTTATTTATTTTGAAATCCAAATTATTTCATAAAAAGTGGGTTTTTACTTTTTATTTTATATAGTTTTGGTAAGTTGCTTTTTAATGTGATTTTTGGAGTTTTTTAAGGCAACATTGAGTTATGGCTATGATTTAAGATTTTATAGTATTTTTCAAGATTGGAGTTGAAATGAAAAAGTATCGAGCATCTTTCGACACTTTTCAAATGCTCGTTCAAACCCCAATAAAAGAGTGTTGAGTATACTTTTTCTCTTTTTCAGACTCGTTAAAAGTGGATTATGAAAAAGGAACCCCGTCATAGATTTATATTTAACCTCTTTTGAGTCTCCTCAAAACAAAAAAATATTGCCAAGTCAACTTGTTATGTTCATGCTTGTAAAAGAATAAGAACGGTCGATTAGTCGATGGTAGGTTATCTCCTTTTTGGACCGGCTAGCCTTATTTATGAAAAAGGACTTTGTGAGTCTTATTAGTCATTTTATACTCTCTAAATGTGAAACGAAAAATGATTTTTCTTTCATCGGACTCGTAAAACAAAACGATGAAAGACCCTATCTAGGAACAAACCCCTCCTTTCTCAGGTTCATAAAACATGTGAGAATCGATGCATCACTTGATGTGCTACAATGAGTGTTTGTTACCCTCTTTGAACTCGTAAAAACAAAAAAAAAGGCACTCATATTTTGGGATGGGGAAATTAAAGGAAAGGGGAATGGTTTTCATTTGTATTTATGGCAATCCAGTCTATGGTCCACCTTTGAACATGGCACCTGTCTACATTTTCATATCTGAATAGCTGGGTATTCAGCTTGTCTCTGGGTCGATCCAATTTTGTGAGTCACCTGACTCCTTTGATTCAATTCAAAGAATGCTTCATCATATTCCTTGCATTACACCTATTTTTGGTCTCATCAAGTCAATGCTGCCAAGCCATTTTTCGTGCCTCAAATTGTTCAAAGGATGTCTCTCCAGAAAATAACTCATCAGTAACTTTATCTATCCCTAAATTCAGTCATGTCTAAGTCAGTTTCATCACTCCAAATCAATTTTTGTTCCTTGTTTCATGTCACTAATGTGGGAATCATCATGGCCCTCCTATGACAAGTATATTCCTTCCAACTTCAACTCATTATCAGGGAATTAGACCTAGAAACCAAGTCAAGTGCCTTGAATCCTTCATGCCTGAATGGTAGGTTTCCTTGCTTTCAACAGTAGGTTTTTATCAATGACCTCTGATTGAGAGATTCTATCAAGTGTTCAACTTCAAAACATTTATTCACACTTGGGAGAATGTACTTAGATACCTTGGGAATCATTGACATTAGGGATGATCTCCCTCGCACTTGTTAACAGTTTTCATCAATGACTGGTAATCAAGTGGTTTTTTCCATGATCGATGTCAAGACATGTATTCACATGGTTAGAATCGTATCAGATGGGGATTGGAATGAAGATCCTGGGTCGATAGGCCTCACCATTATATCTGCCTATACTCAGGTTGTGTTTAAATATCAGTGAAAGTCTTGACATGGATCCACATTGTATGTTTTGGTGGTTGTGTTCGGTATTTTATATTTTATGACATGGATCTACCTTGTATGTCTTGTAGCCATGTTCTATAATTTACATCAATCTTCAATGGATCTACAGTGTGTTTTTGGTATCCATGACATAGTCATCATCATATATCTACAGTGTATTGGTCCGCAACTATGATTGGTTTGGATGGAGTTAGTTATTAGTCTTATGTCAGTTATGATGTTATCTCTCATTGCCTCTATACCAGATGGATATCTTGAAAACTATTTCACCTATCACTTCCTTCTAGCTTCATACTTTGGGGGGCTTTCTATTGCACCTAGAAATTCCACACTACCCATCAGCATTTTTGGAAATTTCATATTGATCATTTTCCTTCTAAGAAACCTAACCTGAGATACCTTGGATGTCTTTTTTCATTATCTTAAATGGTTAGTGCCTTTCCCCCTTTTGCACAGATCAGCAATGGTGCCTCTCACTATGGAGTAAAAACTGTCATTTCCCTTTTTCCTTTGATAAAAACCTAGGTTGATGCACCTGTCTTTTTTAGCAAGAGTGTTGATGGTCAAAAAATAGGAAAAAAGAAGGTTCTGGAAGCTTCCATGCAGAATCCCTTATGGATTCAGTTCCTACATGCTTGGGAGAGGTGGCATTCGCCTCCCTCACTTGTAAGGATCGCATTCTATCCTTTTCCTAAAGTCAATATCATGGTTTTGGGCCTATAAATGAAGCCTTCATGATGTGAGTGAGGCAAGCCAATAAAAGTACCCTTATGATGTTGGATTGAAGTCTGAATTAGAGGAAAAGTAGAGCTAGCTTGTGTGTGGAGAGATCTTCATATTCATAGAGGATTGTATATGTTCTTGTAGAGATCGAAGCCATCGACATCAAGGATTTTTGGTTGTACTTATACCTCTTTCATAATTAATACAAAGACATTCCCCTTTCCTATATTTGATGTATTGATTTTAAATAGATATTCTCAGACTCCTTGATCACCGATATAAATAATCAATCTATCATGATTCTCTCATCTTTTTTGTTTGTCTTTTGATCTATTTTGCAAGTATTCAACCATTGCAAGGGATTTTGGAGAAAAGACAAAGAGATCTAGTTTTGAGGTATATTGTGTTTGATGTTATTTAATTTGATTGTTTAAGGGAAGGATATGCTGTTGTGTCTTTTTGTTTTGTACTTGTGACTTACAGTGTAGAGGAACAAATAGTGTCTGCACTGATTGAGAATTCCTGATAACACATTTGCCACGGTTTGTGAATCCCGATACCGAGATAACTATGTGTACATCCTTGCTTTGGAATCTACATTGATTGAAGGAATGGAAATGGATTCTAGACTTGCTTCATAAACCTAGTGTGTGAAGGAAGCTCATAGACCAATCTAGAAGGCTCATTTTTTTCTTTGCATGTCCTGAGTAGCACTAGAAGGGAAGGCATGGCGTGAGGTATTGTGTAGCAGAGAAGGGAATGCTTCCTTGTTTTGGGTGTGCAATTGTTTATAAGTTAGGATAGATACGGTGTGGGTGTTCATAGCTCTAGGGTTGAGCTCACTAGCTTAGCAGTCAATATTTCCACCTCCTTTACAGTCTAATAAACCCAATTGTAAGGATGGCTTGGATGGTAGCCTGATAAACCCATCTAGAAGGATGGCTTGGCTAGTAGCCTGATAAACCCATATGTTCGCTTGGTTGTGTCTGATTATTTGAATTTGGCTAAGTGTAAATCACTTCCTGTGTAAGTTTGATAAACCCAATTATGTTGGCTTGACTGAATTTTATTGTATCCTTGGCTATGGGTGAATTCTTCTAGTGTTCCTTATTCCTTGGGGGAAATCATGCCCAACTCAAGGGTGGCAATGCTGTTGAGAGATTAAAGAGCGCATTGGCCTATGGTTAGGTGGAACGTTGCAGTGACATAGCTGGTTGAGGGACAAGATTATTTTGAAAGATAAGTGTTCTTTTATATTTTATTTTCCACAACTATAATTGTTTTATGAATTACTATGAACATGATGAATGCTTAAATGAATGCTTTTTATTCACCTATATGTTAATAATTTATGCACTGTGTATGTTTTAAGTTCAATGCATATATATATATATATATATATATATATATATATATGTTCATGGGGATTAGATTCTAGGGTGGATATATGTTAGTCGCATACTCTCTGCCGAGTAGAGGGTTGGGGACGTGACATGGAAGGTTTGACTTGGATTATTAGAAGTCTCACCACTAACTGGAATTTTTGGAATATGAGCTAAAATATCAGCAAAGGTACTATATCCAAAAGGCCAGGGGTCTGACAAATGGGGTAAAAGAGTTGAAATAGGTTCTTTGTAAGACACAAGTGTGGTAATAATTATTTATGATATTTCTGAAAAATTACGAGATCGATCAAGGGATGCTTGAATTCTCCTATATTCATCCTCCCCTAAAGAAGGGTTCCTAGGTGAAGGTCTAATAACCCTAAACTCATAAATGACTTGGACCATAGAAGTCCTCCAAAAAGGAGCATCAAGGCCAAATTCTGCTTCATTAGGACTATCGGCATGACCTTCCATTGGTGAATGAACAAAAACATCATCCGCAGGAGGAAATTGGACCAAAGGATTTGTATAAATAGTGAAATTGTCTCTGGTTTTGCTAGATGAGGTAGTTCTTAGAGGAGCATCAACAGAAGCTGGTTGTTCCATGTTTACCCCTTCTTCTCCTTCCACGATTGGAGGAGAGTTAGGAGGTAAACCATGCAATATACGAGAATGACACCTTATAAGTTGCTCATCCATGGTGGTGGCTAAAGTTGTCTGCTCTAAGTAAAAAATATGTAAAAAACACACAGACAGACCTACACAAAGCTAAAGGTCGCAAGAATTCTTAAGTGATAGGATGGTTTCAAAATAGTCAGTCTCTCACTAGGATTGTCAAGAAGGTGCAAATCACGATATACCATAGGGGTACATGCATAGTAGTCTCCCCGAATGTTGTTTTCAATGAATTGTTCCAAACAAGAAGGCCAAATGGTTTTTCTTAGTTAGACAAGGAATCCTAGTAGGGTCTCCCAATATACTCAAGGTACGTGGGAGCTCAAATCGGTAGTAGTGATGTCTAATGCACAACCGTCCATAAGGGGCCTTCCAATATAAAATCAAGTACATGAAGTACCTTTCTATATACCTCAAGGGTATGTGAAAGGACATTCGATATACCGATAGTACGTGGAAGAACCACTTGAGTCCTAAGTTGTAGTGTAGACAAATTAACGACAACTACTGCATTTTACGATGCCTGAACACGTCACTAACCTATCCATCAAATTTCTATACAATTTTAGACCTAAAACTACCGTTAATTTTATCTAAATGATTAGTGAATGTTTGTGAGGTGTTGTCTCCAATAATGCAAATTAATCTAAATGAAAATGCACTTTTTGACTTCGATGAGAACTAGCTAGGGTAAGGAAGAAACCTTTTTCTTTTTCTCTCAACAACACACTAAATCAAATGCCACTTTCAGTAAGCAAAACAAGATCTAACAAGGAATGCAAAGTGATTTCTTCCAAACATAAATCTTTTTCAACACGCACTCTAAATCTCTAAATGAAGAAAGAAATCAAAGCCTCTAACGTGGATACAAAATGAAGTTTCTCTATAATGCAAAAAGACCTATCTTTCTAAATCACTTATGCAAAGGAAAATGAAACTTTCTCAATAATAAACAAGACAAAATAATAAAATTATTTTTGTATTTTTTGGAAAATGAAAGGCACACAAACTTTAAAGCAAAATTAATTCAGAAAGAGGCTATAGTTTTCTTTTCAGAGAATGTCCACTTTACTAAAATCCAAAAATGAACTTTTTCCACCTTTTTTTTAACAATGAAGAACATAAAGGTTTTGGAACTGAGCTCAAAAAGAAAATCAGATCCGCAAAAACCACCAAAATCAGACAACAAACAAACAAGCAAAACACACAAGAAATTTCAAAGAAAGAAACAGTCTGAAAAGATTAAAGGAAAACTTTTCACATGCAGTAATCAGATCCGTAAAAACCACCAAAATCAGACAACAAACAAACAAGCAAAACACACAAGAAATTTCAAAGAAAGAAACAGTCTGAAAAGATTAAAGGAAAACTTTTCACATGCAGTCAAAAGAGTTTTATAGGTAGTTTGAAGGCCTACCTCGGCGCACTGAAGTGCACTACACCAGATCACTGTCATGATAATCGATGCACTTATGCTTCTGAAGGAGGGTGATGTCAGTGCTCTGTCAACTCTGGAGAAAGGCGTTGTTGACACTCTTGGTGAACCAGATCACTGTCATGATAATCGATGCACTTATGCTTCTGAAGGAGGGTGATGTCAGTGCTCTGTCAACTCTGGAGAAAGGCGTTGTTGACACTCTTGGTGAAGAAGAAAACGTGTTATGGAGAGGTTGATGCTCTGTCAGCCGAAGGGAGGTGTGTCAGTCTATCAATAGAATTAAAAATTCAAGGACCTACAAGAGAAACCAGAAAGTGTACTGATGTGAAATGTAAAAGAGTGAATACCACTCCCAAAAACGAGGCAATAAATCAGAAAAGTAATATGAATGGCTTACCTTATCAACTGAAATTCCTAAAAGGAGAGAGAATAACCTTCATAGGTGGAATGGTTACCGAAGATTGTAGATCTGACTGGATCTGCACCAGATCTGACTGGATCTACCCTTGATCTAACTTGATTACTGCTCCCCCAGTATGGTCACCAATTTTGTTATAAGGAATTCTCAATTAGTGCAAACACTTTTTGTTCCTTTGCATTGTAAGTCACAAGCATATAACAAAAAGTGTTGATGTAATTGTAACTTTGGAATGTATTCACTTGTATATATTATGTATTGTACCCCGATGTTTATTCTAGAAAGTGTTTGTAATGTAATTGAGTCATGTCATGCCCCAATGTTTCGATTGGGAGTTTCTATAATGTAAACAACTCATTTCAAGTCATTGTGGGTAACCCTCCTATTGATCAAAGGTTAAAGTCCCCACAGTTGTGGGGCCCTAGTGTTATTAGACTCTCCTAGTGAAGTTGGCCCTAGTGAGTTATTGTCATGTCAAGAATTAGTATAAATAGAGAGTGAGCCTCTCTATTTATCACACACTCACTCACACTTAGTTTTAGTGCATAGCTGAGGGAGAAGAAGTTGTTGGGGATAGAAAGAAAGATACTACTGTTGACAGGAGATCATCTTACTATTTTAGGGTTTTACTTTTGGTGTTGATTCTACTTTTGGTGTTGATTCTATCGCTGAGGAAGTTGTATTTTTTTCTCCATTTATGGTTTCCCCAAGGAAAAAAATTGTGCTCATTGTCTCTTGTGTTTGATTGTTGTGCTTGTTATTATCTTAGTTAAAGATCCTAATATAATGCTAGCTTGAATGAAAAAATTCTAACATGGTATTAGAGCTAACATGAGAAGAAGACATTGTGCAGCTACGGAAACTAGTGCTTCCTACTTTTTGGATCTCTCTCCATAGATTTTCAGTAAAATAAGGTTGGGATGACTCTCCTCCCTAGGGAACATCTTTCTGTCGAAGTAGAATCTAATTCTGAGCATTTTCAGTTTTTGACCCGACACTACTGCCGAAAATTAGGGATTTCCATAGAAGTGGAATTTTTGAGTTATCCCAGGCCTATATTGATCTCCTCCTCAGAATCAAAGTTTAGAGATCAAGATCAAAGCATTTGGTTGGATAGAACTATGAGAAAATCAAACCCTAATCTACTTATGAACCAACACTATAGAAATTCATCTTCAGATCTAGTTCCGACATCTTGACCTCCTAAGATATAAATCTTTTCTATTTCCATTTGAGGTTCTTAGTTAAGATTTCTCACCATACCAAGCTTGATGAAAAGATTGAGGGAGCTGATAAATTCTGAGCTTGGAAGTATAGGATCTCCCTGGTCCTGGAAGAAATGAGTTGGACTCCTACATCAATGAGAAGGTTCTAGTTCCAGAGGGAGATGAGACTAAGG
>LPNX011118054.1:0-15278 GCA_001517045.1 Pseudotsuga menziesii
TCATGAAGTAGACATTGTTTTGAATCCTTCCATTCACCCCTGAGTCCGCCATCCAGCAGAATCCTAATTTTAATAGATTTACTATTGACAGGTTTCCATTCAAAGTGATGAAGATATTTGTAAAGCCTAGTTATGGCTTGCATATCCATGTGCATTTGGATATGTTTGGTGATAACATCATGTCCCTTCCCAAAATCAACAGTCACTCCCAATTATTGGAGGGTCCTTATGAAGTTGTCAATGGGTTTGCTATAGAATAAAATATAAATGAAGGGAAGGTCGTTTAACTAAAAACCAACAGATTTCCAATTAGGATTGAATAAAAAAGACATGCTAGGAGATTGGTACCCCCTATGTGTTTTCAGCCATTGTCCTTCAACTATGCTTCTTTTGAATACNAAACCAGCAGATTTCCAATTAGGATTGAATAAAAAAGACATGCTAGGAGATTGGTACCCCCTATGTGTTTTCAGCCATTGTCCTTCAACTATGCTTCTTTTGAATACTTCAGGGAATGTCTCAATACAGTTTACTATCATATACTCTATACACTCTAGGAGCAAGATGACTTTCTCTTTATCAAGAGAAGATGAAAATTCAGGCAAGGCAACATCTGGTGGTCTTAGAAATGGNAATACAATTTACTATCATATACTCTATACACTCTAGGAGCAAGATGACTTTCTCTTTATCAAGAGAAGATGAAAATTCAGGCAAGGCAACATCTGGTGGTCTTAGAAATGGAATATCTATTGCTCCAAGTTCATTTCTCATAAATGGCTCAAGATCTTTTCCCCCTTCCAACCCATAAGCACAAGTCGGTGGTTTTAGGTAAGCCCTTGACAAGGTAACAAACTCATCTTCAACCCATGGATTGCTTCCAAATAGATTTTCCCACTTGCTAATGGATGTTGGCACAAGTTTTTCTTTGTAATTCTTAACTATATATCCAGAGTCATTGACTATTGGAAAATATGCACATAATGTCTGAAAATATGTGCAGTCAATATGGTCCATGGCATAGGAAAAATACAAAAACTGAGTAACAATAACAAAAAATTTAGTACTCTTAGAAACCTCAACTTGTTCTACAAGTTACTTACTAAAGTTTGATACAGAAATCTCAGTGATCTGAGGATAGCCATTTAACCATTCTCGTAACATTGAAAGTATTTGAGAATCCAATTTTATCATGGCCATTTGAGTGCCACTGGGCATGAATTTGAAATTTGCAACACGTCCAAACTCCCCACTCCATATTCCCAACCATGAAATATGTTCTTCTTTAGAGTAAAAATATTGTTTGTGGATATTAGGTATATCTGATAAACTATCCCAATCCACTCTATTGTTATCATCAACAAAATTAAAGAGGGGAAATTTTTGGAGAGAAGTTGAAATGCCTTTCTCCTAGTATTAAGAAAGAAAGCTCAAAAGATACACATATAATTCCTCTGATATATTTGCAACCCAACCAGAGATGCGAAGAATGTAATGGGAGTACCATAGGTAAGGAACATAGCTCACCCCCAAGAATTTCAAGATGCATGAAAACTGATATTCCTCCATGCAAGAATGTATTATGGATACCCTAGTCGACCATAGAAAACTAGGGCTCTCTAAGCCACTTTCAGTTGCATTGTCTAAGATTTCTTTAAAGGAAGGAAGTATTCTGCAATCTTGTTTAGGCATAAAAGTATCCCATCCAACCATCTATCATGAGCTATAGGATCCTAAACCACTGAAAGGATTAAAACTATCCATTTCACACAGATGACAAGAAAAGTCACTTGTAGACTCTTCACAACAATTTTGAGAGGAAAATGGAAAGCGCGGATAGGAAAAATTGTCGACAACAAAGACAAGTAGGAAAAGTTGTCAACAACAAAGACAAGTATTTGGGGAATTCAAGTAAGTGTTAGATTTTAAATTATGTTTTTGGCAAGTCATTGTCCAGTCCAAATAAAACAAATGTGTCTAATTACATATCCCAGCTATACTTGTGGGCTTGAATTCCTTATGACACAATATTGGCTGAAGGCCTCATAACACATAACACTTGAAAAAGGCCTCAATCTTGTCCAACGATTGTATTAGTTACATTATTATATAACGTTATTAGGAGTGTCTTTTCCTCATGTTCTGTCTTTAATTTTCCAATTTCTTGCAGATGTTCCTTCATCAATAAACCCATCTGAACTTCATGTTGTCCATCCCTTTTAGTGACCTACTACATATGTGTAGCTTCCATTTGAATCATATGTTTCTCCAATTGAGATTCTAGAACAGTTAATTGAGCTTTGTACCTATCTATTGTAGCAATTAAATCGTTGACTATCACATAATTAACACCATCCAAGGCACTCAAATCAGAGGTCATATCTACTGCAATTTATTTTGGATCTTAACTAGCTATGTTCCACACTATCATCTAATTTGGTATTTCTTTTATTGAAGTTTATTCAACCATTTTCCCTTTAAAATATCTTTTTGCAATCTCTTTGCAATATTTATTGAAAAAATGTAATCTCCCAAAGATACTACAACATCACCAATATTAACTAATTCTGGAGAAGAAGAGCCACTTGCTAAAGTAGTAATTGGTGTACCAATATTAATAGGGGAGGAAAGCATAGAAATTCCCTAAGTTTTACTAGTATCCTTTTTATAGAGAATAATGGGATTCTTATTTTCTATGGCCTTATAATCTTGTAGCTACTTTTGTTTTAGTCTTTTTGCTTCAACTTATGATTCTTCTTCTTGGCCTCTAGTTATTAGTTCCTCTTCCTCTCTTCCTCTCTTCTTCGAACATTTTAGCTTTTTTCTTCGACCTTTTTAGATTTTTCTGCATCCTATATTGATTTATGCTTTAATTGTTATTCAGCCTCTATAATGTTACTTTGTAATTTCCTCCCTCTAATTAAGCATCCCAAACACCAGCTAACCTACTTAATTCCCATAGGTTCGAGCGGGTATTGCATAAGAGGGAATTGATTGAGTGGATTTGATACTTAGAGCACTACAGGACAATCCTTCAACGTTAATTCATTAGTTGGATGGAAGAAGCCTTGTTTCTTTAGGATTAAAAGTCAACATTAAAATAGAATTTCATGCATGCAAAAGTAAAGCAGAAACCCTAAAAGTGACATGCAAACCCTAAACGTTCATGAGATTTTATTTAAGAGGGAGATGAGACCAAAGAAGGGAACTTATGATTATTGTTGATTTGGAGCTCTTGAGTAGCAGTACATCGTTTGCCCAGGACAGTGGGGGTTGAAGATATTGTATTCAACTAACATGGTTTTAGCAGTGCAATATCTTCCCTAGTCTCCTTCAGGGTAAACCATTCAAGTTTGTCACTGTTTCTATCGTATTCATCCTTATTTAGTGATTTAGTGTATTCCAGAAGATTATTTGTAGGTTCATCCATACAGTTGGGGAGAATTTAGCTAGGAAACCCCAGGGCATTCACCGGGAGTCCGAATCACCATATTTATTCTACATGTGGCCTACATCCTCATTGACAAGATCACTCTATTGCTTTGAGTGATTCTCAGCCACCGGATTGCTCACCTGGAGCAGCTAGCAGCATAATAGAGAAGAGTGGGGGCATGAGCACCAATTAGGTAAATAAATTTTCTAAGGTAATTGGAGAGGTCAAAAATCCTGCATGCTCCATCCATTCTCTCCAACATGGGCACACCTACACTTCGGCCAACTTTCAGCTGCAACAGACCATCCCTCCACCAAAAACATCAACCTTAGCTGATTCAGATTGCTGGGGGTACTATGAAGGAAAAAGAGGTTATTACTTCATCATCTCAGCTTATCTCGCATGTGTATTCTCTCAGAAGAATTTTCAGCTGGCTTATCAGTGGTAAGTGTTACAATATTTCCTACAAACCCTAAACCTAAATTTAGCTATAATTTAGGGCAATTTTGCATGCCCAGTTATTCAGTAATTCTACATAGAATTAGCAGAATATCAGTATTTGGGATATTACATTGGTATCAGAGCATGCTCCTTTCCAGCTATGGGCTTGAACATGAGAGGTAGATGAATATATAAGATGACACTTTTGTAACCTATAGAAAAAGAAGGAATAGGTACACGGAGGACTTTGAGGATATCCAACTAGAAGATACCAACTCAGACATGGACCCAATAGGTATACACTCTAACAGGGGAAAAGGAACGGGAGAAGATGAGGAAAGAATGGAGTTTCAAAAACTAGTAAGCGCATTGCAAGACTTAGCCAAAGGGAAAAAGGACATACTTAATGTAATCAACAGATTATTGGTGAAACTAGAACCAGGTAATAGCAGTACACCTCTCTTACCGGTAGATAGAGGGTCTACAAGCAGTAGTGGGAAACATGCATACACCGATATGTAGAACACACCCCACATATATAACAAACCTTCCAGCAGGCCTACTATGCCTCACTTCTTGGAAGATACAGTAGCAGGTCCAGTAATGCAGGTAGAGCCTAGAGAAGCCTTTGGGGCCTAGTTGTAGGAATACAGGGACTTATGGGATGAGTTTCATACAGCCATGTCTTTTTCATATTTTTGCAACATGAAGAGTAGGAACAGGCCTAGGAATTTCAACAAGGGATTCAATCATAACTATGATTTGCAGAAAATCTTGGGCAGGATGACCATCCAAGACTTTGATAGGAGTCATGGAGGTTCAGCGAGGATATAGGTTCAGAAGTTGGATACCTATTTCCAACTCAATCCCCTGACAGAGACAGATGCCATTAAATTGGCTACACTCCATCTTGACAGAGAGGCTCATGAGTGGTGGTACCATGGATTAGTGACATTGGGTCATGCCACCATCCACTCCTATATTGATTTCACTCAAGAAATTCATGGAGCGGTTCGATAAGAAAGATCTAGAGATACATTTCAGGGAGTTGGCTCAACTCAGGAAGATAGGTAGCACTAAGGCCTTCATCTTAGAATTCTAGAGGATAGGTGTTATGGTAACAGATGTGTCAGAGAGCAAGTTGATGATGTTGTTTACTGAGGCCCTAACAGAGCCACTACAGGGATGGGTGGAAGCCTACAAACCCCCCACTCTACAGGATTCCATTAGCCGAGCCATATATCTCCAAGACTTAGTTTCGAAGAAAAAGTTCCCACTCAAGACCAAATTTCTAGTTAGAGACAAGGATAAGAAACCTTTCCAGCATCAATTCCTGAAGAAAACATGGTTAGCCGATGACACTAGGAAAGACTCAAGATGGAATAAATTTTGGTTTACTTTTCAGAAACCATGGGTTCCAGGACACAGGTGCATAGGAAAGGCCAAGGCCCACTACATAGAGGTATATTCAGATAGTGAAGGGGAGGACTACAAGTTTAAAACAATAGAATAATTGCTGGCAGCAGAGGAGGACTCACTCCAGGGTGATACACCAGAGGGAGTTATTACTACGCTATCTAGAGTACCTAGATGCCATACTATTAGGGTCAGGGGATTAGTACAAGGCCACAAAGTGGGAGTATTGATTGATGGGGGAGCAACCCATAATTTCATTAATCCATCTTGGGTAGCCAAGAGGGGTATTCCGCTAAAGAAGTTTGAGGGATTTACTGTAGCAGTAGCCGAAAAATCTAGCATGGAGTGCAACTATTGGATTTCAAAACTGAATGTCACACTAGGAAACTACCAGATGATAGATTCATTTTATGTAGTGGATGTGGCAGATACACATGTAGTATTGGGCGTTCAATGGTTTTATTCAATAGGGAAACATACTACAGACTACCGAGAAATGGAAATGGAATTCTAGGGACCAGATGGGAAACAGGTAGTTTTGAGGGGCATGAACACTTATCCCCCAAAACCAGTCTCTTCATAGAGAATGGAGGCAGTGCTTAGGAAGGATGACATAGAATGGTCAGTAGAATGTTTTGTCACCTTTAGTAAACCTCTAGAGAACAACACACAACACCCAACAGATATTCAGGCCTTATTGCAGAAGCACGAAAATGTATTTTGGGACCTTCCAATAGGTAGACCACTAGATAGGGGATTTGAGCACATCATTGAGTTGGAGGAGGGGACAAAGGAAACAATCACCTCTCCTTACCTACATCCCAAAAGATACAAGGATGAGATCGAGAAGATGATCAAGGAATTACTAGAGCTTGGATATATTCGGCCCAGTTATAGTCCCTTTGCATCATTAGTGGTCTTAGTTAATAATAAGGATGGCACACTGCGGATGTGCATTGATTACAGAGAACTCAACAAAAATACCATCAAAAATAGGTATCCCATTCCCAGTATTGATGAACTCATGGATACGCTGCGAGGTGCCAAATACTTTTCAAAGATTGATCTTCGTTGAGGGTACCACCAGATTTGAGTAAGAGATCAAGACATTTCTAAAACAACTTTCCGTTGCCACTATGGTCACTATGAGTTCTTGGTCATGCATTTTGGAATCACCAATGCTCCATCCACCTTCCATTCATGCATGAACCATACTTTCTGAGCTCAGTTACGTAAGTATCTGCTAGTATTCTTTGATGATATTTTGATTTACAGCAAAACATGGGAGGAACATATGAAACATTTAGACGAAGTATTGAGCATTCTAGATGAGCACTCGCTTTACATGAAGATGTCTAAGTGTGAATTTGGCATGAAGGAGATGTTGTATCTAGGGAAAATCATCAGTGCAGAAGGGGTACAAGTTCATATGGAAAAAATCCTAGCTATCAGGGATTGGCCCATGCCAAAAACAATCATGGAACTGAAAGGATTCTTAGGCCTTTGCACGTATTACTAGAGGTATTTTAAGGGATTGTCCACATTTTCCGCAACACTCACTGATCTCACAAAGAAGGGGGCCTTCACCTAGACAGAATTAGCACAGAAAATCTTTGAGGACATGAAAGTCATCATGAGTTCTTGCCCGGTTTAAACACTACTAGACTTCTCGCAGCCATTTGTAGTAGAATGTGATGCATTAGGGGAAGGGCTAGGGGCAGTATTGATGCAAAACCATCACCAAATTTCATTCAAGAGTAGGAAACTAAAAAAATATGAGCACCACTACTCCATATACCTAAGTGTTATGGAGAGAAATTCCTATGGCTTGGGGTACCACAACAGACAGCTTGAATCCAGAAATAAATCGTTTCCAATATGCAATAGAAAGTAAATGTCTAACACTAAAGGATCAAATCTCGTACCTTATTCTGGACAGTTGAAGTAGATCCCCGTTGAGCTTTCCAACTTCAGCTTGAATTGATAAATTACTTCCTCAACAACAAGTAAACAATACAAGCATACTATATATCATGGTGTTAGATCTATTCTAGCATATATAATCGACAATGTATAATCATTTGAAATAATCCCATGGATAAAATATTCATTCAAACACACATTATTGGACAGGAAAATATATTTCTATTAATATAAATCAGAGATTACAATAGATACAACCTCTGACGGCACGTCTGCGAACCGGAGAAATTGAATCCCCCACTTGGGTCTCCACCACCTCAATCCTCCATCTCTCGATAGCAAGCTCACCAGCAAAAGGCAAGCTTGGGAAGAACACAAAAGTGCTCCAAGGGACAAAGGGATGCAGAATCAAGCATAAGTTCCGGAAACAATGGACTATAGTTTCTTTGCTCTTAATTCTCTCATATGCCTTCAATGTACCATAGAGTTCCTTATATATCTTTTCAAAGGGGTAATGAACGGTCGAATCCGAGTGATCTCAAGGTATAGGGAAGGCCAGGAGTCAAGTGAGTCGGATCCATGTCAAGGAAAACTCCAAAAGGATTTGGATTTTGTACACATCTCGATGTACACGGTTTTAGGGGTCAAACCCGCGTATATACATGATTATAGGTTTAAAAGTCACGTGTATCATTTTTCACATGTTTTTAGGGATGATCAAGGAAACATCAAAGGACAAAAAATGGTCCAAGGGGTCTAAGGAGTTTGCAACGGGATAGGGGAAGGCCATACAAAGTGTGATTCACTTGGAGTGGTAAAATTAGCTATAAAACTAAGTTATATACCTATGAGCGCCACAAAAGATATACCTAAGTTGACCTAGTAGTTATGCAAGATGGATTAGATTAAATTCTCAAAAAAAAATTCAATGAAGATGTCCCATTAATTTCGCCACTTCAATTTCAGGCCCAATGAGACAAGTACCCAGCTCTCTTGTTATCTTTTTTTACTTCCAAATATGTTTACAACTTGCTAAGACCTTTGTTTCATCTTTATAGAGTAGCACATGTAATGTTTTAGTGATCTATAGATGAACTTCTGGTCGATGAAAATATTAGGATGAATTCGATTGTGAATATTAATGTGTAATTTTGAATTGGTGAAAGGAGAACCTTTAGAACCTACATTTTCAAACTAACCATTAATGACATCATGTATTTTGGAGAAGAGTCTTCGAACATCCATGTTGAAAAATTGTACTAGATTGCATTGGGAGACATAAGGAATGTTGTTGTTAAGGATCATTAGAAGAACATGACGTATGTTATAGACCATTATTGAAAGGTTTACAAGGTTAACAATAAATAAAGGAATGCTAAAGACCTAGTAAAAAATGAATATTGAATTATAAGTCTTCTAGACCTATTGTGGAGTACCCTATTGGTAATAAATAAATGCAAATGGCTTATGAGAATATGTTTCAAATCGATTTAGAGGTTCCATTATGTTAGAAAAATATAAGGACCTACCTTATACATATTTTATTTAGAGAGAAAGTAGAAAATAATAATAATAATAATAATAATATTTGGAAAATAGTAAGATAGCTATTAAACGGAACAGGATAATTTGAGGAAGGAGTAACTACGTTACCCTTACAAACACTAGCTAAAGTACAATGTATAGAGGATTTAAGTATGAAGATAAGTGATGCCAAAATAGTAACTATGTTAGAGGCATATATTGTTAGGATTTGAAAAGCAAAAACGGTATCAAATGTAGGTTAGTGATGTTAAAGGTACAAATGTTTAAACACTAACATTGGATAAAATGTGAAACACATGTTACATTTGAATTTTCATGTAAAACTAGGAGCAAATAGTTGCGTTATAGTTACATCGGTACATGACAGTCGAATGTTTATGGTTAAAGGACCATTGTAAAGTTCAACATACTTACCATACTCGGAAAAGACATAATTATTGTGGAGATGTATAATAAGTGAAAACCAATTGTTTTCTTTTGGGCATAGGTCGAAGGAACTAATGATTTTCAATATTGGATCCATAAAGAAACGTGAGGAATTATTTGGACAAGACCTATGATGTTTCCCCTTTATGTATGCACATTCACTAGCATACAACTTTGGGTATTAAATGGATATACTATAAGGAAGAATTATGTTTTGTTAAGCTAGTATTAATATCATCGTAGTTCATGAATTAATGGATCTGGAAATGGTTATTTTGTGGTTATGCATAACAATGATTGATTAGAGAAGTGAATGTTAATTGGTTTCTAAACGAAGATCCTATCTTGCATATAACTATTAATTATTATAGAGTGAATGATAATTACTTTATAAAAAACTGTTAATTAATTGATGAATGTTTTTATGACTGAAAGTCATTTAAAGTAGATACTAAGTGAAGATAGGAATTGAATGTTAAAATCTGTTGTGAAGAAACTCCACGTTAGTTTCAATAATATATACACTTATTTGAATGTATGTTCTTTTTAGCATACAAAATGGGGTTGTACGCATTAAGATTTTTATCTATTTATACATCTTCACTAGTACTATTGATCTTTTTACATTCTCACAAATACGACACCGTTCCTTAAAATATTTCTTTTAGGGAAGGGAAAAGGAAAAGAACTAGACTGTTTATGAATTGGGACTGTAGTATAGCTGAGGTGAATAGTAAAATGTGTTGTGCATGATGTTACTAGTGCACCAGTATGAAGGCTCTCATTTTTTTTATGAACAAAAATGTTGTAAGATGTAACTTAAGGAGATGAAATGGAAAGTGATGGTAAGTAGTTTACTTTGAAATATTATTTGACATGTAACTGACCATTTATAGAGTTGTTGCAGGCATGTGAACTAGGGCCATGAATAGAACCAAGGCTCCATGAATGTAATAAGTTAAAATATATGAGAGAAATCTCATGCGCTTAAAGTGGTTACCCACGAGGAATGTGGGGATGAAGAAAATGTACAAGAGGTACATATTTTCCCCCGACCAACTAGGAACCAATATGCATTCTGGGGAAGCCTAGATATAAGAAATTTTGGTTAGGACTCTTTCAACACACATTCACACCAGGTAAGAGGATTGCCATGAGAGTGGGGGCTCCGTGAAGAGAATAACATCTAGGTGGTATGTTGTGCGAGAAAGGAAGTGCCTCAGCTTGGTGAAGCACCCTACATATCATAGGTAGGAGATACGCCGGAAGAAGGGTATCGTCCTTCTGTTGGGTAGCTTGGAGCAGTAATCGATGTACTGTTAGCACTTGAGTACTTGCTTGGATGGAGGAATTCTGGAGAGACTAAGAAAATTACTTGGAAAGGTACGTTCACTGCAAACGAATTAGTTCCCATGAGGTAATATGCTTATCTATTGGTAAATAGAGCATTATGCATATTGGAACCATTGTGAAATATGAAATTAAATAGTGTTGGATTTTGAATTTTACATTGTTGACAATGTTGATATTAGTAGACATGCAGCTATATGGTTATAGTTCAGGTTGGAGACCCAAAAACACTGGATGAAATCCTATTAATCTGAAAGATCTTGAAAATAGGTAGGAGGACCACAATTGAAGGACATCATAACAGATGCGGAAGAAAGCAATGAGAGGATAAAGTAAAAATGAAAACAAAGTTTGGACTTACATGTAACATCGAGGAAGGTGTTAATTTAAGGGGGAAATGATGTAATATCCCCTTACAATGTGACCGAAAAAAACCACAAAGAGTAAGTAAATATGTACTGTAAGTAATTCGAACTTCATCCATGTGTGAATGAAGTTGATAAGGTTAGGAGATTGAAAACGATTACACGAGTTAGATGAAGATTTGGAGGTGAATCCACTAGGGGAAAGGTAAACAATGAGGAAAAACCTTGGAGGTCAAGCAAAGGTAACTGCGTATCATTATGGTGTTGACAAGGAAAATAGCCACCATCTTCACCTTCGACCTCAAGTCACCTATTAGACAATAATCCTTTTTCTCACATGCATAATTTGTAATTACCCTTTTATTTTAGAAGATTCATGTTATTGCGAACATACAAGCCTAGGGATCGGGCATGAGGAAATTATCGCAAAAAACACACTTTGATAACCTAAGAGTGACTACAACAGGTAAAAGACAAATAAATCATAAAGATGTTTCATGAGGAATAGAACCCTTCACCACTTTGAGGTTACTCCCACCTCACATTTAATCAAAGGTATTGAAAAGAAGAAGACACGTATATTATATATAAGAGCATTATATATAATAGCAAAGCATATATAGTGGAAGCAATTTCATATATAATAATCGAGAATTATATAGTGAGAGAGATTTCATATATATATTAGTGAAGTATTATATAGTGAAAGAAATTTTAGGGATTATATATGGAACATTATGTATAATAGTGGAGCATTATATAGTAAAGGAAATTTCATTAGTGGCGCAGTATATGGTGAAAGAAATTCGGTGAATATTATATATATAACATTATATATAATAGCGGGAAAAGAAATTTCATATATATATAAGTGGAGCATTATATAGTGAAATAAATTACATATATAGAACATTTTAGTGGAGATTATATAGTGAATTATACATTTATATATTATACATAGGACATTATTCATTTATAGTGAAGAAGAATACCAATATTGATGTTAGGTGTATTGAATTACCTTGATTGATAGCCGATGATTTTGGACCCTTTATTAATTTACCCTGATTCATTGCCATTGATTATGGAGGCATTGTTGAACTCCCTTGATTTATTTTGACTATTGATGTTGATTATGGAGGCGTTATTGAATTACCCTTATTCATAGTAATTGGATTATGGAGGAGTTAGGAAGTTACAAGGATTTATAGAGCGATTGGGGGGAAGCAAAAGGAGGGATCAGTTGGCATTGAAAGAAAAGGGAGGGGTATATGGAGGGGGCTACGATGGGCCTCTGCGCATGTCTTGGTGCTAGAAGGATCCTACCTTTTGTTTTGTGTTGTCTACATTTGATCAGAACTGTATGCACCTGCCTTTTGGGACTTCGATCTGGTATGCTTTTCCTTGGGTTTTTCGTCTGTATTAGAATTTCCCAACATTTTGAATCCTTGTATCCATTTGTTGAATAACTTACTGCATTTGGACCCCGTGTATTATTGATATCGTTGTGCATTTTAATTGCAGAAGCCGATCCATGTATTTATGAGATCCTTTATTCACAGTCACCATGTATTTGATTTAAGGAACCAATATACGAACTTATTGAGATCGTTGTGTAGTTTAATTATAGAATTCGATCCATGTATTGGAGAGATTCCTTATTTCAGCAGGCTTTGTGTCGACATCCTTCATTTAATAGATGGGCATGTTGAGTAAGAGAAAAAGATGTATTTTTTTTAATTTAGAGGATATATTTCAAAGTGTAAATGATTGCTTAAGATGTATGCCCTTTCCCAAGACAGCTGTGTGCAGATGCACAAATGGTTTGACTATCGGAACCACACTTGCATTGTCAGTATTCTATGGCAACTTATATTTATATTCATCTTGGCTTACAAACACTTTAGAACCTCCACACAGTATCCCTTGTTAACATGCTCTCTTATCATCAATCTTTGCATAGAAATTTTTTTGGGTTTCTAGTCGGCCAAAAGTAAGAACGCCTCCGTCATATCACCCCCTCACGGCACAACTACTCACAAGTTTTACTAAGTAGGAAGCTGTACGGTTCTTTTTCCAGTTACGATGATGTGGGCATAAAGTCGTATTACTGTTTTCATGATTGGTAGATGCTTCCCATGGGAGAGAAGCATAAGTATTGTGCAGCTTACACTTCTCCAGCATCCTTGATCTGGAATTGGCCTCGTTTTCTTCGAACAAATTTGGCACTCTTCAATAGCAATTGAGGCATATTTGAGATACAGAAAAATGGTTATATTTAATCGTAATCGTTGGAGGAGTTGTGAATTTAAAAGCCACCGTGACAACGAGGAGAAGTCTCTGTGAAATTTTTAGCGTATTGCGATGTATGGAGAAGGTTGAGGCGATGAGAATCATGTGAATGGATAGCTGATTCCATGAAAGAAAATGGCAGAATCGACAGAACTAGATCCACGTGGTGAGATCCTCTACCTTGGGTTTGAGTTTGTCGTACCTGATTTGAGACCCTAGAATAAATGTGTTAACCTTGTTCTGAGATATTTAAGTGATCTACAAGTCTTTTCCTTTTCTGAGTAAAACCCTAGGATGAATGGAGATGAGTCTCGATTGGTACATTTTATGAGTCAGTACATATTATTTATTGGGCAGTATTTTATAAAAACATTTTTGATGAAGAGTATATATTAATAACTATGCGGGGTACATATCTGTACGAAGGAAAAATATATAGATTGTTTTCATTGAAAGGTTAATCCCTTTTTCCCTTCTTACAACAAAGATGGAATGTTTTGAGTTTATTCAAGACGGTGTTTTAGGTTAAGGCATCTAAGGTTTGGTAGTTGCATAAGTATCGTGGGGTATCCTTGTTAAGAATATATTTTCAGTTGGAGCAGAATCTATGATTAAAGAATAAGATATGTCAAAAGATGGAATTTGAGGATTATACTTATATATATTACAGTTTGGACTCCTTTCATTGGGGTTTAACCGAGATTTGCTTATTAAAATTAAAATTGACAAGATCTGTGAATGTCTCTGGATTATAAAGGACTGTAAGGTTAAATATATTTAATAGCTTAATTCGGGACGGGTTAAGAGCCTAAAAAGCAGGTTTTCTTAGATCTTGAAGAGCCTCCAATTGTGTAACCCTACCCTAGTGGATTTGACACCCAGCTCAGGGGTGGCTCTAGGCGGGAAAACCTACTCCAAATAGATCCAATGGTTGGGAGGAAAAGTTGTAGGGTGTTTTCAGTCACACTTGTTTCATTCACACTAGGAAAGTAAGAGTAATGATTGACTTTTATTTAATGGTTGTATTTATGAGGTTACCAGTTATTAAACTAACTTTGTTTAATTGTGGTTGCAGAAGCAGATATTACCATCACTCTCACGAAAACTTGGGGAAATGCCTCTACAAGTGTAAGAAGGTTATAAGTTAGAAATCTTCTTTTGTCAATATGGGTTAGAATTTTTCCTAAAGTGACATTTTGTTCTTCAAGATGTATCTTTATGACTCACATATGGAAATGTGATAATAGGGGTTTGATTTTAAGATGGGTTTTTGATAAGATTAAATACTTGTATTCTTCTGTATCTTTTAGAATGGTTTAGACCATATGTTAATCATGTCATTAGGGTTATAGCACAATTGGTTCTGGCTACTATGACTGGTACAATAACAAAAAGGACTAGTAATTGGTCAGTCAGTTCGAAATATATAAATAACTGCATAAGATGCACTATAGGGAGCAAAGGGTCTCCATTTTTGTAACCTTCAACCTTTGGTTGTTAAATATTTACACTTGGGGTAGATAGTATTACTTGTTTTACATGATCATAACCGTTATGTTATTATTGCATTATACTAGCCGTAATGGTGTTCTTAAACGTTTAATTTTTATATTGAATTTCAAAGTAAAAATTTACACCATATACCTAAGGATCCCCAGACAGCTCAATATATATCCAAAAGTACATATAAATCCAAAAGTAACCAGAATTACATGTCTCCACAACTATCCAGGACTATCCAAGCCACATGTACGTGTATCCAAAACTATCCACGCCACATGTACATGTATCAAAATGTACATATCCCATAAGACACATCAAAAATCAAGCTTCCTCTTATTCTTTCTCGACGTTGATCCTCTAAGCACAAATCTAGGACCAGTGTGTGTCTCTTGATCTTGCAAATTAAATATCAATTGTTAAATTCAACTAACTATGTACTAATACATTAGCTCAGGGCGCTTGCACGAAGTTGGTTCCACTTTTTAGTGCCACTTAGGAAATCAGAAACGCACTTCCGAAGTGTAAATCAAGAACGCATATGCGTTATTGATGGCACGTTCAGAATAACCCGAGCCCAAACACAA
>LPNX011118056.1:0-42908 GCA_001517045.1 Pseudotsuga menziesii
CAGTAATGCATAAGAGATGGTGTAAACTTCCAACGTGAATAAGTTAATGAAAAGCTTTAACAAATTTGTTAATAATAAAATAAAACTTAAAGTTGAACCAGAATTTTATTTTTACCCCACAACTATATAAATATGAGACTAACAGGTTGGCAAAACAATATAAGTAAATAAAGTGAAATTTGAAAAAAAAGTTTAAATATAAAAAACATTAAATAATGAAACTAATATAAAAATGAGTTATATTTAAAAGTAATAATTATTTTTCATAATTGGGAAGAAAAATCAATTAAGCTCTAATTCAAATATGTTCAAGTGTGATAATAAGAGATTTGACAAATTTCGATGTATGGACCTTGGTGTTCAACAAAAAGTGACCTAAAATGACAATATTGAAGACTTTGATGAAAATATTATTGTGCTTTTGAATTTCCCATATAAAAAAAAAGTCCCTTTTTGCATGCATGTTGTTCTAATCTAAAATATTATTGGGCGTTTGAACTTTCCATATAAAAATAAAATCGAATCCCTTTTTACATGTATGTTGTCTTAAACCAATTCCAGTAGAAGGCATTAAACCTTGAAAGAGGACACATAAGCTACAAAAGAAGCAAAATCTTTCAAGCGAATTCATCCAATACTACCAAAAAAAAGTTAGTAAAAGAAGAACATTGTGAAGATAAGAGGATGAAGGCGTAAACATAGATGTCTATCCATGTTTGGAATATTGGAAATCATTTAGTATGCATCATTTGAAAACACAAACTAACCTTGCACGTTTAAAATCCGTACTATGTAGATCTATATTGTTCACCAGCAGGAGACGGAAATAATAAACAGCTCCAACAATCACCCGAAAATAGTGCTGCAACAATGGCAAGTGTGAAGAAAATCTCGTTAAGGTCTTCATTTTTATAGAACTCTTAGACATCGCTATAGCGATGGTAAACATTGAATTTTTGCGCCCTAGGTCAAGTTGACCGTTGTAAAAAGCTAGTAAAATCTCAATGCCCTAGGTCAACTTGACGGTGCCGTTGCTATAGCGACGGATAGCCATGGATACAGCGACATCCAGCTCTTTAGCCGTGGATACAGTGACAGATAAGACTCCCTGCATGGATACAGTGATGGCTAGGTGTGGATACAGCGACGCCTCGTTCCTGTTGCTTCCAATTTTACACCAAAAAGTAAGAAACGTGGAAAACCTCCATGGAAAAATCCGCGCTTTTGTATTAGTGTATGTATTTGCAGTTATATGCAGAGTTGTATTAATATTGTACTATGCTGATTGGGTGGCTGGTCTTCCATTTGGGTACCTTCATCACTCCACTTCTGGGATGGACTTATAATGTATTTCAGCCATCGTATAACCCCTCTGATCTCATACATTAGGGGGCATCTGTTATAGCGGATTTCACCACACTAGGTGAATCACACATTGTATGGCCTTTCCCTGTCCTGCTGCAGACTCATTAGCCCCTATGGACTACTTTTTGTCTTTTTATGTGTCCTTGATCATCCCTAAAAACATAAGAAAAGTGATATACGCGGATTTTACCCCGATAACCGCGTACATACGCGGATATTACCCCTATAGTCACGTACATCGGGATGTGTACATAATCCAAATCCTTTTGGAGTTTTCCTTGACTTGGATCCGACTCATATGACTCCTGGCCTTCCATATGCCTTGAGATCGCACGGATTCAACCTTTCAGTATCCCTTTGAAAATCTATATAAGGAACCCGCTAAGACATTGAAAGCATAAGAGAGAATTGAGAGTAACGAAACTATAGTCCATTGTTGCCAGAACTTATGCTTGAGTCTGCATCCCTTTGTCCCTTCGAGCACTGTTGTGTTCTTCCCAAGCTTTCCTTTTTCTAGTGAGCTTGCTATCTGAGTGATGGAGGATTGAGGTGGTGGAGGCCCAAGTGGGGGATTCAGTTTCTCCGGTTCGCAGACGTGCCATCAGAGGTTGTCACTTGTAATCTCTGATTCATATTAATAGAAATATGTTTTCCTGTCCAGTAATGTGTATTTGAATGAATATTGTATCCATTGGAATATGTCAAATGCTTTTATATTATTGATTATATATGCTATAATAGATCTAACACCATGATATATAGTATGCTTGTATTGTTTACTTATTGTTGAGGAAGTATTACATCAATTCAAGCTGAAGATTGGAAAGCTCAACGGGGATCTACTTCAACCGTCCAGAATAAGGTACGAGGTTCGATCCTTTAGTGTTAGACATTTTATTTCTATTGCATATTGGGAAAGATTGATTTCTGGAGTCTAGCTGTCTATTGTGGTACCCCAAGCCATAGGAATTTCTCTCCATAACAACCTCCAACAGGCCCATCATGCAATTCTGCTATGACCTTCTTTGCATCTTCCTGTTCTAAGCACCTGAGAAAAACCCCATCGTAGTTCTTTCTGAATAGTACTCCATCAATTATCTGATATGAAGCTGATTTTAGACGTAATGCTCTTCTTTTCTTGGGACTCCAATGCCCTGGGAAATATCCTTCTTGGAGGTAATGGACTAGCTTCTGATACCAAGAAGCTGGAGCTGTAAACAAAGGAAATACATCTACCATATGTAGCTCGGCTTCATTATACCAATTGTTTAGTTCATTACTTTCACCTTCAGTCATTAGTTTACACAATCCTTGTCCTTTTACTATGGATGGTAGTTTGAACTCAAGATCGTATTCTTGTAAATCCATCACCCAGTTGCTTCTTCTTTCTCCTAATTCCTTTTGTACAAAAAGAGATCGTACAGCTGGGCGTGGAACTATTACTTTGGTGCGATTCTTAAGTATATACGGCTTGAATGTTTTATTGCTTTAAAAACCGCATAGCTTGTTTGTCAACTACTGGATAATTCAATTCAGCTCTTTGTAGACTAGTGCTCATAAGTGATATGGGGTACTCATCTCCCCTATCTTCCTTCTGTGTAAGCACAGCTGCTAGCGAATCATCGGATGCAAAAGTGTATAGAATAAAATCCTTTTCAAAATTAGGACTTTTGAGTGATGGTGCATGAGCAACAGATGTTTTTATATTGCTGAAAGCGTTCTTGTCCAAATCAGTCCATTTGAATTGCACACTCTATTTAACCATTTGCTACAAAGGTTTGACGATTTGAGCAAAGTCTGGTACAAACCTTCACACAAAATTGATTGTCCCCATAAATGATTGCATACCCTTTTTATTATGGGGTAAAGGGATCTATTCTATGGCTTTAATCCTCTTTGGGTCTATGGATATCCCTTTCTTAGAAATAACATGACCCAGTAGCTTTCCTTCTGTGACTTCAAACACACATTTCTTAGGACTTAGTGAAATACCATATTTTCAACAACACTCAAAAATTTGTTTCAAATGAAATGCATGTTCCTCTCTCTTTTTTGAAAATATTGTGACATCATCTAGATAAACCACAACACTATGGCCAATTAGACTGTGGAAAGATATATCCATGGCCCTCTGAAAAGTAGCTCCAGCATTAATAAGTCCAAAGGGAATTCTCCTATACACAAAATTTTCCCACTTGGTTCTGAATGTGGTTTTAAGCCTATCTTCATCAGCTACTAGTACTTGATTATAACCAGAGAATCCATCTAATAATGAAAACAATTCAGAACCTGAAACCATCTGTAATATTTGTTCCATGGGTGGGACCCTATAATTATCTTTATCAGATGCATGATTAAGATTTCTGAAATCTACACAGAGCTTGATTTCTCTTGACTTTTTCTGTACCGACACCAAATTAGAAACCCATTCCGAATGTCTGAATTTAAATATGATTTTAGCATCCAACAAGTTTTTTTATCTCACTTTGAATTAAAGGTTCCATCTTAGATGCATATTCCTCAAAGGATGTTGGTAAGGATTGATTCCACCTTTAATTGGGATAACATGTTGTATGATATTCATGTAATAATTTTTAAGCTCTTCATAGGTCCAAGCAAAGACATCTTTGTACTTCTTGAAAAGAATGATGAAATTACTTCTTTTTCTTGGAGAACAACACTTACCCAAATTTACATATTTAGGTTCAGCTTCAGTTCCCAAATTTATCAGTTCGAATTGTAAGGACGACCTATGGGTCTTGACATTTGTTGGCTTTCTGAATTTGTTATCTAAATCAAACATTCATTCAAAGGTCCTGACTCCCTTAGGAATAAATTTCCCAAATTTTAATTCTGCTTGATGTTCTTCATCATCTATTATTGCTCCTTTAAAAGTATCATCATTCATCAAACACTCCAAAATTTGTTGATCATCGTCAAAAACCCATAAATTTGTGATCATATCTGGAACAAAAGGCTTGAAAAGTAATTTAATAGAGCATCTATTATTTGAAGGTACTAGCCTTGTAGCTGAGGTAGCTAGTAAATCAGTTGCTGCATTATTTAATCTAGGAATGGACGCAATATTGAATGTATGAAAATTTATAAGCAAATCCCAAACTTCATTTTGGTAAGCTTTCAAATGTGGTGAAATACAATGTATCTTGTTCCGAATTTGCTTAACAACAATCTCAAAATCTCCATATACTTTCATATTTTTTAATTTCAGTTCTATTGCTTTTTTAAGTCCCTGAACTAGTGCTTTGTATTCGACTGTGTTATTTGTGCATTCGAATTCTAAACTACAAGAAAGAAAATGTTTATTTTTTCTTGGATCAATCAAGAGACAGCTAGCCCCTAATCCTTCCAATGTTTTGGAACCATCAAAATAAAGGGTCCAAAAACTATCTACCTTTACTGAATTTGAATTACAAACTACATATGAAAGTAGATCTACTATATTACAGTCAATCTCATTAGCCCATGAAAATCGAAGGAGATCAGGCTGGGTATCAAGTATACTGTTGGCTTCTTCAGCTTGGTAATTTCCCGGTTCCAATTCAATGAAATAATTTCCCAATACATAGTTTACTGGTTCATTTTTTCCCTCTAACTGAGTGACATTGTATTTCATTTGAGGCTCTCTTCGTACTTTTATCTGATTTGGAATTCCCTTGTGAGGCAACCATAGATGTGACCAATCTGATTCAAAATATCCTTCTAACCTTGCCGACCAGTCTCGACTCAAAACCAGTCCATAAGCATCTGGTATTTATGCTACTGCAATGTCGATGTACTGACATACACTCTCATCTGCGGATAAGCAAATCAGGACATCCTCCATTTCTCCTATTACTTTTACAGTTGTCCTATCTAATTGAATAACTTTCCAAGTAGATGGCTTAAGTTGACCATTGATTTTCTTACAGACTGAAAGTGGCATAACGTTGACTGATGCTCCTGATTCTACTAAACAGTTGTGCACATTATAGTTGAAAATTTTAAAAGTTAGGAGAAATGCTGGAGTTTTAAAATTAGACTTCCCTCCTAAACTTGCCTCACCAATTTCTTCCTCAGGTTGGTTGTCATTGGGAGACTCCTCTTCTGGTATCTCAAGTGCTTTTAAAAGCTTATCTTTTTGTTGAGGTAAATTACACATTTCAAACAATGAGATATTTGCTTTAGCTTTTTTAATGTCTTCCACAATATCATATCCCATCTCAGGTTCTTTGAGATTCTTCTTGACATTATCAATATTAACTTCAATAGGCTTAAGAGGTGTGTTGATTTTCTTTGGATCTTGGCTTGTAATGGTAAATTCAGGTATTTTAACAGTTGCAGTGTTTTTCTGTAACTTCTTCATATTTTCTTGAAGTTTCTTAATCTTAGGAAGTATTCACTTATCTTCTTTTAGCAGACTGTGACTTCTTGTTGTTACATTGGTTTCTAGTGTTTCCCCTTGTATCGAAAAATCTTCTTCTTATGTATCAAACATAGAGACACAGTCCCATAAAACTAAAGTATATTCCTCTTGTTTTTCCATAGGTTCATTATCCTTTTCTTCTTCCTTACCAGTTTCTGTCAGTTTGTAGTCCAATAATTGATTCATTACCAACGTCATAGAATTAATCCATTGTGGGAAATTCTTCTCAGAATGAGGCTGTTGATGAAAGGTACAAAAATTATCCATGCCTACATCGGTTAAATTCATTGTTGCGGGACTATGTGGAGGAGGTTTAGGTTGACTATTGTCTTCCCTTTCTTTATAATAAGGGTTGTATGGTTTGTGAGCCTCCTTTTCCTTTTCTAAATCTATCACTTTGTTGGGTAACTTCTACATCATTTCACCATCCCTTCGAAATCCTATGATCACTCATCCTTAGGTTTAGTCAGCAATAAAGGTTTCTTGTTTCCAAAAGTCTTTTCTTTTGACTGTACAGGGTAATTTTCTATACTTTCCATCTCATCCTCTACTTTCTCAGATTCTTCATAGGTTTCTGCTAATGTAGGTCACACTAATCTCTTGGAAAACATGGCTAGATCAGGCACAAGAGCTGAGGTATAGTATTCAATTAGAGCATTTTCAGATGGCCTATCAGCTGCAGTGAAATTTTTTAGGTAAGCAACAAATATTTGAGTGAAATTATGCACTCTTTCTTTCCTTTCTTTCTTTAGAGCACATAACCCTTTCATTAAAGCTGCATGAGTTTTCTTAACTGCATATTTACTTCTAAACATTCTCATAAAGGTGTTCAAATCTATGATTGAATTTGCAGGAAGGGAAAAATACCATGAGGTTTCTTTTCCTTTCAAGGTGTGGGGAAACAATCTACAGACCACATATTCATGCTCTCAAGCTCGTAGTCCTTCTACAACCAAGTAAAAACTCTGCAAATGATCATCTACCAGAACTTCTTCACTTGGTTCAAACTTAGGCAACATCTTGTCAAAAGCTTGAGGAAAATCATGCAAGGGAGGTGTCAAATTTAAAGGCAACCTAGCCCTCCAAGCAGGTTGCGGAGGTGGTTGGTTTGCATTTACATTAGCCATTATTCTGAGTGGAGTATGAGGTTGTGAATGAACAGGGGTCTGGAAAGGTGAACAATAAGGTGAATTCGGATCCAATTGATTTAAAGGTTGGTCAGCTTCTTGTAGGGATGCTTCTACCAGTTCTTCAATATCTTCTACCAACATTGAGTCTTCTAATTGAGGACGATCTTTCTTCTGACACTCTCTTCTAGGTAGGATAGAAATAATCGGTAATCCTTTGATATTTTTCACATATGCCCTGGTAATTCTTCTTAAATCATCGACCACTTCGTTATTGATAGGATACATATACCCTTTCTCTTTATCTTCAGGAGTGGGTTTGTGAAGCAAACTACTTTCAGAACTGTAACCGGTGGAGTGATTTTGAGGAAGCAGGCTTCCTCAGCCAACCATGCACTGGTGGCACTCCTTATAGTGCCAAAAAACTGTTGATTCCTGGAAAATTTCTGGTAACAACAGTTAAGGATTCTCCCCAATAAACGTTCCCAACTAGCCCGTTACTGTTTGGTATGGGGAATCCATCTGGTTTATGGTTCGACTACCATAGTTCAAGTAACAATTAAATTTTTTTATTGGTTATGGCCCGTTCCACCATGTATATTTTTTAGTTTTTTTATGTTTAAGGTATGATGTGCAAGTGCCTAACTAAAATGCAGACGATAGAGATAACGAGGAGGATCACAATGTGATGCACAGGTTCTTACCTCTTGCCTTACCTCTCTCGCATCTAAATCACAAAAAACAAGAAACTAACTGAGACTTTGTGGAAATTTAACCCAAGTGATAGAACAATTACACTCACAAAGATGCTGATCAAACATGCAAATTTACCAACAAAGGAGACTGAAATTAGAGCATACCACTAATCTGTATTGAAAAAGTGTACAATAGCCAACCTTGTGAAGTCATAGGCTACTGCAATATATAATTACATGAGATATTTGAACGCATAAGGATTCCATTCGAAATAGTCAAAAATTACTCTTACTAAATCTAGTCAAATCCCCCATAGGTGCATAAAGTAGTTTCCAAATCCACTTAGAGGCTCACGAATTGGAAAAGTAAAGTAGGAAAGCTAATAAGGGATGGAAAGAAAAATCATACATTCTTTTATTGGGAGAAAAGGATGGAGTATGATGTGGGAAAAAAACAAGTCAACTACACCTAGTCTTGCTTTCCCTTTTGCCTTATTTCTAAATAAAATAGGCAGCTTTGCAGAAAAAGAAGATATGCGCTTTGGAGGATCTGGAATAAAGTAGACATGCTAAATATGGTTTCCAAGAGGTTTCACAAGTGCTCCATGACCCAGTTTTAGCAATTTTTACTTCTATGACATGTGGAAGGCAACTTGCATAGAGTGGAATATAGGAAACTAGGTAAATAAGACAAAAATGAATTAATTAATGTCTAATGTAGGTAACTATGGGTTGATTATTATAACACCACCCCTTAAGCCTGAATTTATGAGTAAATATTAGAAAACTATAGGGCCTAGAAACAAGGATTAGTCACCCTTTACATACTGCATGTCCATTTAACCAAGGAAAGAGGCAAAAACCCAATGGGAAAATCCTCCCTTAAACATGGAAAGTAAAACAAAATTTGAAAATCTTGTCATGAATCATGCTTCACAACATGACCAACAATCCCCAATAGTGATTTGATATTTTTGAATGTCTTCTCACAAAAAACTTTGGTGAAGATGTCTACTACTTGCTCTGAAGATGCACAGAAGAGTAGGTGAATGGTGTCATCATGCACAAGCTGTCTGATGTAGTGCATATGGATCTCAATGTGTTTGGTTCTTTGTCTCTAAACTGGATCATTAAATATTTGAATGGTTCTCTGATTATCACAATATATACTAGTTTAAAACTCCAATTCGAAGCCACACTCACCAAGTATTCCCTGTAACCATAAGCATTGAGTTGTTGCATTTACAACTCCTCTGTACTCTGCTTCTGTAGATGAGAGTGCTATGGCACTCTGTTTCTTACTTGACCAACTGATTGGTCCTTCTACAAGCATGAACACATATCCTGATGTTTACTTTTGATCTATGTTGTCTCCTGCCCAATCATTGTCAGTAAACCCAATCAAATCAAGTTCAGATTTAGCTTTGTAGAAGATCCAATGAGTTCTTGTTCCTTGAACACAATTAAGGATCCTTTTGGATGCTATCCAATGTATATCATGAGTCTGATGCATGTATCTTGAAGCCACACTAACTGCATAATAAATATCAGGTTGAGTGTGTGTAAGGTAAATCAAACACCAAATCAACTTCCTATACAGTGTATTATTTACCATAGGATAAGAACCTGCTTCTTCAAGCTTAATTCCTGAAAGGAAGGGAGTCTTGCTTGGCTTGCAATATTTCATGTTGAAATTTTTCAGCAAATCTAAGGCATACTTGGACTGATTTACTTTTATTCCATGTTGGGATTGAGCAATTTCGTGAACCAAGAATTGGATCAACAACCCCAAATCGGTCATAGAAAAGGCATAGTTGATTGCATCCTTCAAGGAGGCAATATATTTCTTTGAACTTCCTGTAATCAGAAGGTCATACACATACAAGATAATAATCATCAAAGAAACATGAATCAGCTTCAAATAAACATCAGGATCAGACTTGCATCGAACAAAACTCAATGACAGCAGAAAGCCATCAATCTTGGCATACCAAGCCCTGGGGGCTTGCTTGAGCCCATACAATGATTTCTTTAACCTACACACAAAATATGGATTAGAAACAAACCCTTGAGGTTTCTTCTTGTAAATATCTTCAGTAATATCTCCATTTAGGAAAGAACACTTCACCTCCATGTGATGTACCTCCCACTGCTTCGAAGCTGCAATGGCTAAAGCTAGCCTAATGGTGTCCATCTTTGCCACTGGTGCAAAGGTTTCATTGTAGTCAATACCATGTACTTGTAAGTAGATCTTGGCTACCAATATTGCCTTATATTTAAAAGTTGAACCATCAGCAGCAAACTTAGTTTTTAAAACCCACTTACATTGAACTAGCTTCCTCCCTAGGGGAAGATCAACCAGTTACCAAGTGTTGTTCTTCTGGAGTGAGATGAAATATTCTTTCATGGATGTTTACCATATTGGATCATGCGCTGCATATTCATATGTCTGTGGGTCTGATTCAAACATCAGATAGCACTTCTCTACAAACAAAGGGTCTTTCATACACAGGGAACTCTCAAACTGAGATCTAGTCCTCCTAGGGTCACTAGGATTTCTAGCTAGTTCCCCAGCTGCATGAATGGTATTTTATGCCCATTTAATTCTTGTAGAACTATCAGGATCTGTAATTAAATCATCATTATCAGACATATCAGAATCAGCAAAATCATTTGTCTCTCCACTTACATTCAATGGTTTTGGTGGTGAAGAAGACTCTCCAACTTCAACTGCTACTAAAGGCTCTTCTTGGAACTGAACACTCCTTTCAATGAAGGTTTTGTTTGTGCTCACGTTAATAACCTTGTACCCTTTTGAGTCTTTATAATACCCAAAAAATAGGCACTCTTGGCTTTGGGGCTGCAAATCCTTTCTCTTTTCAGTTGGAATTTTAGCCCAAGCCTTTGAGCCAAAAATCCTGAAATGGGTCACATTTTTCTTGTGCCCACTCCAAGCTTCGAAAGGAGTCATACCATCAAGCTATTTATGAGGAACCCTATTCTGGATGTAGGATGTATATTTTATATCCTCGGCCGAAAACTTTGGTGGCAAAGTCTTAGCCTCTATCATACAGGTTGTCATCTCCTTCAGTGATATGTTCTTTCTCTTAGCAACACCATTTTGCTATGGTGTGTAAGGGATCGAATGCTGCATATGAATACCTACATCTTTACAATATTAAATGAACTCAGACCTGACATACGCACCACCATTTTCATATCTGAGGATCTTGAGTCTCCTCCCAGACTAGTTTTCAACCAAGTCCTTAAAGACTTTGAAGAGGTCAAAAACATCAGACTTATGCTTTAGGAAGTAAACCCAACAATACCTGGAAAAGTAATCTATGAAGGTCAATGCATATTTGTCTTGACTCATGGACATATGAGGAAATGGACCAGCAACATCACTGTGGATCAAATCAAGAGGTGTGGAGGTTCTCTAATGACTAACTCTCTCAAATTTGTGCTCTGGGTGTTTTCCTAGAATACAACCTTGACAGACTCCCTTGGAAAACTTAATCTTTGGTAACCCTATGACCATATATTTTTCACTCAAATCAGAAAGATACTTATAGTTAATATGACCAAATATTTCATTCCAAATCTTGCTTGCCTCATTAGCATGAAACAGAAGAGCAGAGGGGTTTGAGTAGGGTAGAAAATGTGAAAACATGTATACCTTCAAAGTGTGATCAACAACACCTTTTTCAATGAATTTACCATTCAAGATCTCTGTGATATCAACATCATTAGGGGAGAATATGACCTTCTTTGGAGACCCTGTGTGAGTCATTTGATACACTGACAAGAGGTTAGAGGCAATACCTAGAACATACAACACATTATTGAACTTACCATGGTCAAGATCAAGCCTTCCTTTCCCCAAACTGTCAGTGAGAGATTCATCTCCCAAAACTATTGGTGGACCTTTCAACATGTCAAGAGAGGAGAATTCCTCCTTGGTCAAAACCATATGTCTAGAAGCTCCAGAGTCTATGATGAAGGTAGGTGAGCTTGATGTGCCAACAACCAAAGCATGTACTCTCTCTTTGTCCTCTTAATTTCATCCTCCTTCCCTCTTCTTTCAGCAATCAGGAAGGGAGATGTTATTCTTCTCTAGGAGTTCAGTCAACATGTCAATTTTCTTCTTCCTACAGGATCTCTCAGGATGATAACCCTTACTGTAGTATGCGCACTCGCTCATTTCTCCTTTGTTCTTCTTCTTCTGGAAGTTCTTCTTGGAGCCTTTGGGCTCCTCTTGAGACTTGTTCTTGCCTCTCTTTTGCTCAGGTGGCTTCATATATTTCTTCTTTCCTTTTGAATCCACCCTCAAATCTCCAGCAACCAAATCTTGGTCTTTGGAAGGTTTGATGGTCCCCATCATCACCAATTTATCTTGTTCTTGTGTGAGGGATTCCATGAACTCTGCAAGCTTAGGCATATTCCAGGCTCGAGCTGTCAACTTTGTGGCATGGAAGGTCGAAAAAAACATTGAATAGTCAAGGCCAAGCTTCAGGATTATGGCCAAAACTAGTTGCTCTTCCTTCTTTTCTATTGCACACTGTTTTAGCTGCAAAACAAGGGCTTTGAACTTGGAAAAATAGAGTTGTAAGGATTCGAAGCTGCTGGGACTCAAAGAGATCAATTCATTATCAATTTGATGTCCTCTCATCTCATCTGTCTTACCAAAAATATCTACAATTTTCTCCAACACTTCATTAGGTGATGTCAATCCATCAAGATGGAAGAGGAGGTCTCTTGAAATGCTCAGACACAAAAGACCATAGGCCTCATCCCTCCTGTTGTGCCATTTTATTTTCTCTACAGCTGCATTGGGCTCTACCTCAGTTTCCATAGTCACCCTGTAGAGAACTTTCTCTCTCAATAGTATCTCCATCTCAGCTTTCCATTCAAAGAAATTAAATGGAGTCAAGATGATTTTCTGCGATTAATCCATAGCTCAGAACTGTGCCCTTCAGTCAGCAGAATATGCTACCAGTCAAGATTTCGAACCTACAATAGCAATATGGAAGGAGATAAATCAATATACAAAGGCTATGATACCATGTGGAAATTGAAGCCAAGTGATAGAACAATTATACTCACAAAATTGCTAATCAAACATGCAAATTTACCAACAAAGGAGACTGAAATTAGAGCATAACACTAATTTTTATTGAATAAGTGTACAATAGCAAACCTTATGAAGCCATAGGCTGATGCAATATATAATTACATGAGATATTCAAATGCATAAGGATGTCATTCGAAATAGTCAAAAAGTAGGCTTACTAAATCTAGTCAAATCCCCCATAGGTGCATAAAGCAGTTTCCAAATCCACTTAGAGGTTCACGAATTGGAAAATTCAAGTAGGAAAGCTAATAAGGGATGGAAATACAAATCATACATGATTTTATTGGGAGAAAAGGATGGAGGATGCTGTGGGACAAAAACAAGTCAACTACACCTAGTCTTGCTTTCCCTTTTTCCTTATTTCTAAATAAAATAGGCAGCTTTGCAGAAAAGGTAGATATGCACTTTGGAGGATCTAGAATAAAGAAGACATGCTAAATATGGTTTCCAGGAGGTTTCCCAAGTGCTCCATGACTCAGTTTTAGCAAGTTTGACTTCTATGACATGTGGAAGACAACTTGCATAGACTGGAATATAGGAAATTAGGAAAATAAGACAAAAATAAATAAATTAATGTCTAAGGTAGGTAACTATGGGTTGATTATTATAATAGACTTATTAACCTATCCCTAGGGAGAAAAAATATCATTTAATGGTGAGTAATGTACTGTAGTGCATGCATAAAGAAAATTGTAGATAGTTGTTAATGTTTCAGAACACATGAACATCAATAGAAATATAAACAACAAGATAGCTTATTGTCAATTAAAACCTTCATTACACAATGTGAAAATTTCACAGAAATAAAATAGAGTACATTCATAACATGAAAAGAAATTCAATGAGTTAGAACGATCTCATAGTTAATGGAAATAAGCTGAAAACGAAATACTTCATATTCAACTGGTCCATAGCAAACATTTGAAACATTCCACAAAAATTTCTCTAGCAGAAACATGTGAATCTTTATTGTAAAAGGAAATAGTTATTCTTACAATACCTTCTCCTGATAGTCTAGAAAAAAGGTCCCCTATCATCTAAAACTTTCCTACATTTATACAAAAAACCTAACTCTTGGGCTACCCCTCAATGTCTTTTGAGCTTCCCCAACCCTTTATTTTCCAAAATTCTGTCTCGTAGCATGTGCACATAATTAATACAATATATTACATTTTAAATCAAAATTTTCAAAACACTTTATGAAGAAGGGCCAGCTTGGTTGTTGATGAACTTCTTCCACGCATGGGCCTCTACTGCCATGCCTTCAAATCCGGAAGGCTCAAGAAATCGAATATTAATCTCATATTTAGCATCCTAGTTTCTTACCCCCTCTATCCTGGCAAGACTCAGGCATAGCCGATCTTCTAGTAGATGTATTCTTACTACTGCATGTACCACTGCATTCTTCAAAATCCATTCATCTAGGTCCTTGACCTACTGGATTTCTTGCTCATCTTCTTGATACCTATTCTGTAGATGTTCTAGAAACAATTCATGTTCTGGTATCACATCCAATATTTTATCCACAGAATTCTAGCATCTATTGTATGTAGCAAGCACTCTCCTGCAATATTCAACACATTCTCCCTTTGTATTCTTCACTGTTTTCTTGAACTCTTTTGCTACATTAATCTCAAATTCCAATAAATCATACTCATGTTTTAAACTCTGTTGATCCTTAACTGCTAACTCCGTAGGAGATTCCTTATTTGTTTCTATCCAGACCATTCTTCCTATTAGGATCTCCAAAATATCTTGAGATCTGTCCAAAAAATATGAAGTAGTGTTTAAAATTTCCTCTAGTCTGGTGTCTATCTGTAAAATTTTACACCTTTCATCCTCTATGCATATCTGTAATTGGTGAATATTGTTTCTTTGAGTTAGAATGTTTTCTTTTAAAGGATGAATGTCTGTTTTCTATTCCATAGCATCTTTCAGTGATGCAGTCAATGAAGTGTTTTTCTCTTCTAAGGCCGCCACCTACATTTGATACTGCTTCTCTTTATCTTCAGTGGTAGCCTTATCCATTTCTAACTCAATGAACTTGATTTGCAACCTGTTCTTCTCTGCACTTAGATTCTCATATGATACCTGAAGATCATCCCTCTCAGTTTTCAACATTTGATGTTCTAGCTATAGCTTTTGTAATTCAGCTAAGCTATCCTAAGCATTATTTTCCATTTTCTATATGGATATTTATAAATCATTCTTATCCACTTGCAGAGTCTAGAATTCCATTCTTGAAGTCTTGACTTCATTCATCATGTCTTTGTTGGTTATCTATGGGCAGACCCGGGTTTACTTTACTGTACCAACAATACCCCTAGCTCACTGGCCCTTTCGATGACAGACCGTAGAATGGCCTGAAGTCTCACCCAAAGTGATCTTAGATGGGGTGGCTGAAGACTCAGGTGTCTTCAACTGGGTTCTGTAGCATCCTGGGGACTCACGACTCTTCTTAGCCAGCAGGATCTCTCTCTCTATGAGGGCGATCTCTCTTTCTAGCTGGCGCTCTTAGGGAGTGGACTATTATATCATCGCAGCTTTCTGGCGATGCGCAAACTTACCCTTCTACTCAACTCCTTCCCTGCGATATCTTACACTGTTGCTCCTCAGACGATGCGATATCACCTTTCTATGCTGTAATATGTCCTATAATGGGGCTCAATATGTGTATCACTCTCAAGGTCCTACGACCTCCTTCCTGGTCTAATAACTCTGTTAGTCTTCACAAGGGTGTTTAAACCACTTCACTTAAACTCTACCATTTAACACACTAACATCAACTACACTGAACTCGCGGAACTCATATACCAGAGTCACTTTACGCTGTAACTATCAACTAACATGAACCAAGCATTGATAAACTCATACACAGGCTACTTGATACATTTAAATTGCTTTTAACCTTCTATGCACTATAACTGAAGCATAACCTACATACATCCATCACTGATAAGAAACATTCATGTAACAGATAACATATAGCAAACAGGTAAAACACAATCACAAGAACAGTCGCACCGCACACGGGTTTTACGCGGTTCACTTCTAGGGGGGAAGATACGTCCACAGGAACTCATTTTATCTTATAGCTGGAGAGGGTAAACACAGTTCCGCTGCAACCTATTATGCAGCTTGAGATCTTCTGGGAAACTCCACACACACGACCGGGAGCCCTTCTCTCTTAGATCTCTTCTCTTCTTATATTTCCTTCTTACAATATACTCTTTCTCTCTCTCTCTCTCAATCCCTGCGGATTGTTACATTCATGCTCAAGGAGCCAGCTACTGGTTGCAGTAAGATAACTACAGACTGAATAGCAGAACTAGAGCTCGACTCAAAGAACAGCTAACTGACTACTAGCTAATTGTCTATCTGTCTCTCTGTGTAAATAACTGACCAACTGCCTAACCTTTTACAATACAAAATATATGCTTATATAGGCATCTTGAAGGTCTCGCCCTGTTACAACACTGTGGGTCTTTCCCAACAGTAACCCAAAAACCCTAACTGTGATAGATGACGCATCTATACTGTGGGCTGCCGCTTTTCGTCACACCACAGCTTCCTGCAGTCTTCCATGCTTCCCAGTGCTGATCGTGGGTATGGGTGCCGCTTCCTCTACAGTCCTCTTCTGTCCTTTGTCTTCAATACCTCAGCCCGTTGCTCCTTTTCCTTTATGAGGGTAGCTGAGCCCTCCTGTCTTCGCCACTGCCTTAAGTTTAGTGGTTGAGCTCTCTCTTCTCGGCTGCTCGGGTACTGTTTCCTTTGACTCTCTTCTTCTGATATAGCATCTTTTCCTATAGTTGTGGGGCCCTGCTCCAACAATCCCCTAACACTTACTTGTGGCTCATCCCTGAGCCACTAATAGCTGGTTTCTCTTGCTGTAGCTTCTCCTTGACTTCCTGTAAAGTCCTTGTAAGTCTTTCCCGAAGTCCTGCAACTTCTTTATCCATAATTTCGACACACTCTTATGTCGTTTCAAGCATATCTTAAATAATGATGGAGTCTTCTGTATCATCAATATCACTTTTTCTTGTAGTGAACTCCTTAACCTTTTGCTCAACCGCATCGACCAGCTCTGCGAGTTGTTCTTGATATGGCTGAAGCAGATTATTAAATTGTATCTCTTTTTCTCTTAACCGCTGCGCTTCCTGTTGCAAATGGTTCATCGCTGTCATATTCTTCATTTTTGCAAGAGCTCCTAAGCTCTTGAATTCTTCCTTCATTGCTGTTGTGGTCTTCTCTATGTCCTGGATACTCTGCTGCAATTCTAGTCTATCTGGGAGCTCATCTAGCTCCGACCATGTCTTCGTCGCATCAGCTAGTAATGACTGTGCGTCATCTATGCGACTCTTCATCTGTGTTGAAGTGATTCTAAAGGACTCTACCCTTGCTTCCTTGTCTTCCTGAGGTGTCCCTGGTGCTCGAGCCTCAAGCTCGGCAATCTGCGCTATGTGGTCTTCCTCCATCTTAACCATTGTTTCTTCTAGAGCCTTTGCTCTGTCTACAATTCTTCTTACCTTCTGCATTAAAGGTAAGGAAAACTCTATGTTACACTGGGGAAAATCTAGTGCGATGTTTTGCAGGACCTGATTGAGATCCTGTTCTCTTTCTTTATGTAGTATTAACTCTTCCGTCTTTTTGTGAAATCCTGCGGTGAGCTCTGCATTCTATTCCCTCAGCTGAGTGTTTTGTTTATAAGTTGCAAGCTCTCTATCCCTAAGTTCTGCGGCTAACCATTTGTTGGTTATCTATGGGCAGACCTGGGTTTACTTTACTGTACCAACAATAACCCTAGCTCACTGGCCCTTTCGGTGACAGACCACAGAATGGCCTGAAGTCTCACCCGAAGTGATCGTAGATGGGGTGGCTAAAGACTCAGGTGTCTTCAACCGGGTTTTGTAGCATCCTGGGTACTCACAACTCTTCTTAGCTAGTGGGATCTCTCTCTCTACGAGGGCGATATCTCCTTCTAGCTGGCACTCTTAGGGAGTGGACTCTTATCGCATCACAGCTTCCTGGTGATGCGCAAACTTACCCTTCTACTCAGCTCCTTCCCTGCGATATCTCACACCGCTGCTCCTCAGACGATGCGATATCGCCTTTCTATGCTGTAATATGTCCTATAATGTGGCTCAATATGTGTATAAATGTCAAGGTCTTGCGACCTCCTTCCTGGTCTAATAACTTTGTTAGTCTTCACAAGGGTGTTTAAACCACTTCACTTAAACTCTACCGTTTAACACACTAACATCAACTACACTGAACTCGTGGAACTCATATACCGGAGTCACTTTACGCTGTAACTGTCAACTAACATGAATCAAGCATTGATAAACTCATACACAGGATACTTGATACATTTAACTTGCTTTTAACCTTCTATGCGCTATAACTGAAGCATAAAATACATACATCCATCACTGATAAGAAACATTCATGTAACAGATAACAGATAGCAAACAAGTAAAACACAATCACAAGAATAGTCGCACAACACATGGGTTTTATGTGGTTCACTTCTAGGGGGGAAGCTACGTCCACGGGAACTAGTTTTTATCTTATAGCTGGAGTGGGTAAACACAGTTCTACTGCAACCTATTATGCAGCTTGAGATCTTCTGGGAAAATCCACACACACAACCGGGAGCCCTTCTCTCTTAGATCTCTTATCTTCTTATATTGACTTCTTACAATATACTCTTTCTCTCTCTCTCTCTCTCAATCCTTACGGATTGTTCAATCCCTATGGATTGTTACATTCATGCTCAAGGAGCCAGCTACTGGTTACAGTAAGATAACTATAGACTGAATAGTAGAACCAGAGCTCGACTCAAAGAACAACTAACTGACTACTAGATAATTGTCTATTTGTCTCTCTGTCTAACTAACTGACCAACTGTCTAACCTTTTACAATACAAAATACATGCTTATATAGGCGGCCCAAAGGTCTCGCCCTATTACAAAACTACGGTCCTTTCCCAACAGTAACCAAAAAACCCTAACTGTGATAGTCGGCGCATCTGTACTGTGGGCTGCCGCTTTCCTTCACACCACAGCTTCTTGCAGTCTTCCACGCTTCCCAGTGCTGATCGTGGGTATGGGCGTCGCTTCCTCTACAGTCCTCTTCTGTCCTTTGTCTTCAATACCTCAGCCCGTTGCTCCTTTTCCTTTATCAGGGTAGCTGAGCCCTCCTGTCTTCGCTGGTACCTTAAGTGCAGTGGTTGAGCTCTCTCTTCTCGGCTACTCGGGTACTATTTCCTTTGACTCTCTTCTTCCGATATAGCAGCTTTTCCTGTAGCTGCAGGGCCCTGCTCCAACAGTCTTCATAATTCCTTTTAATATTTTGACCCTCATCTCTTTATTTCTTTAAAGTTTCTTTCAATTGAGCTGCATTCTTTCGTGACTACTCTAGGTCAGTCATAAGCCTGTCCACGTTGTCTTCAGTTGCTTGGGTTAATGCTACCCCAGTTCTTGTTATCAATCATGGATCCTTGTTTGTTCCACGCACTGATGTTTTATTTGTTATCATTTTTCCTGAATATCCTCTAGTATCAATCTTCTTCTCAGTTCTTTTTACAATTCTTTTCTTTTCCTTATCGTAAAAAATGGTACTAAAATCGGGAACCTGCTCCCCCTCTGTAGGCATGAAAGGGATCAAATTTCTCTCAGAAAATGAAGTTTCTCCTAGTATACTACTAGAATATGTAGTAGGTTCCAGGGGATCAGGATCATATTGTCCTTGTTCTTGATCCACTTGATCTTGCGTTCCTTGTGTATCCACTTGCTCTGTAGTCTATGGATCCTTTTGAGATCCTGTTAGTCTCAAACCTTCACTTTCTTCTTGCTTTTTCTTGATTTCAGCTTCTTCTTTTTTTCTCTCTTCCTCTTCCTTCCTTGTTGTTTCTTCTGCAGCTCACTTCTTTTCTTCTTCTTCATTCTTCAACCATCTTTCTGCTTCCTATGCTAGCCTTCTAGCATCTTCTTCTCCCTTTTTCGCCTCTTCCTCTTCCAATGTCTTAGCCTTTTCCAATTTTTTTCCCTTTCCACCCATAGTAGTTATTTTCTATTTGAACCTCTTCTTAAGGGCAGTTATGTTCTTTTCACTTCTGAATGTCGCCTCGTCCTTTTCCCAAAAATCAGTATATTCAAAATTAATTCCTGCTTCCTTGCAATAGTCTGCTACTTTATTGCAGGAGTCATTCCTGTCAAAATTCATTTCGCCAAAATAAAAATGTTCCATCTCTTTAACAAATTATTCCACCTGCTTTACTCTTGAAAACTTGTAGCTGCCAAGTAGGAAAGGTATTGCAGGATATGTTGCCTACACCATCAATATACACTTTCCTAACCGCCTCCTTATGGAGTACATAATCTGTTGCATACTTTGGTAGTAGGGAAGGAGCTCTGGAACCACTGTACATTCTTATATACAACCCATCCTCGGTCAAATAGTAATCTCCAAAATCCTTGATGACTTTGAATGCTTCTTCAGACATGAAATTGTATTCAATAAAGAAAATGAGAGTATATAAGGGCATGATTAAGTGTTCACAGATTTCCCTGTAATAGCTATAATACTTATGGGCCCATAAAAATTTATATGTTGTGTACACTGGGGTTCTGTCCTTATCCCAGTTACATCTCAAAGCTGCAAAAGACTGAGTGCACAGTATGCAGTCAATCAGGATAGAGCTCATATAAAACTATGATCTCTTTTGTGATACCCTCCTAAGGATGTTGATATGCATGCAGAGAGGCTATTTGACACAATATTTTCCCAGTTAAATATGGTTCCTTGGGTAGCTACAAAAAAAGTAACTGGTATCCATCCTATCTTGAAGCTCTCCCCATGAGCTCCGTTGAAGATCCTATTTAGAATTAATGCAATGAACCATTAGGGAGATCGGAGAGTGGAGGTGTCATACTCTCTAGAAGGTCTAGTTCAGAAATTTTTACCGCGTATCATCATTCTTTTCACTATCTCCACCAGGTTCATAGTTGTTTCCTTCAACCAAATTTCTGTCTTATAAACCTGGGGTGAGGGTAGATGATAAGCCATAGAGACATATGCAGGGCTATAAGCAGCGTATCCTTGCTTGGCAGTGTTCTCCAAAATCATTGTTGTTACATCTTCCCTAGGAAGAATCCACCCTATCACTTCTGAACAAGGAATTAACTCAGGTCTCGTGGCTACTTTCATTAGAGCTGATTTCTCAATGTTCGCATATATAGCCAGTTCCTCAAAATTGGCATTGGGTACATTCTGGTTGGAAATCATTCTATAAATCTCTCCCCACTTGTAGTCCAGATCGACCCCAGGCGAGGCTTTGGTATCTTCGTAAATATACTCTACCTTGGTGATGATCTCTACTTCAGGTTCTCCTTCAACCATAAGAGCTTTCTTCTTTTGTCTCATGGACATGTTTTCGTTATAGCAGTCACCTTGTCACAGTCAAACATGTTCTTAGATCAACTGAGCTATTAGTAAGTGTTTTAAACAATAAACAGGAAAATATATCAATGTATTTACCTCCTCAATATGCATGCTGAAAGACAAGTTAAATACAGTAGTCAATGAATAAAAGAATCAAGGAGAGAGAAAATTCCTGCAGGCTACTTCTTAAAATGCCTAAGCCTCACTGTCTGCAAAATCCTCCATCTCAATTCAGGCTGTAACAAACTAATCTGATGTCAAATATAGGGATGAATCAAACTAATCCTACCACCAGTTTTCAACACCAAACTTAAAAATACCAAACCCTACCCAACGCCCGTCCTCAAGAAAAAATCAAAAATAATAATCTTTACGTAATGCTCATCTAGGATAAAAACCCTAGACTGACCATGGAAAAACCAAGAAAAGGGTGTTGCAGACAGCTAAACTCTTGTCTGCAACTCCACTCTAACCCCCCACATTGGAGCAAATGCATCCATAATGGAAAAAAACACACAGACTTTGGTTTTTCCTACTAAGAAAATGTAAACGGCTAAAAACTTAAGACTCTGTATCTTCTAAGTAAAACAACTGTGGAAAACCATAAGGGCTAGAAATATATTTATATAGACAACCCTAACCAATGGAAAAACCTAACCAATGAAATAAAACCTAACGGTTCCCAAATAACCAATAATACCAAAGATAGCAAAGTCATGGTTCACCTACCTGGCAAACAATAATGTAGTCAACGGGATGGACAAACCTTCACGGTAGCAACGCAAACAAATCAAGTTCGGACAACTGGGTGCACGCAAATCGATGTAGTCGATAAGGACCAGTGCAAATGACAAGTTAGAATGGATAAACAATAGAATAACATTTCCCCCATATATACAACCCTTGGTAGAATCACGACGGTTAGAAACCCTATCGGTAATCACAACTTATGTCAGTTGGAAGAATAGTTCGAAGGACAGCTGCAACAGTGGGCGCAAAACCAACTACGGACCTGGGATATTTTAACATTATCGGTCATCGACATCACTAGACTTTAAGTGTGGAACCTCTAGACGGAGCTTTCTCCGCAAGGTCGGCGCTGTAAAGCACTATCATCGCGACTCCACTCGTTCTAACGAGTGTCGAAGATCGGAATGCCTAAAATCTAGAGAGTCGGAGAGGAAAAGTACTAACTTTTGGAACGTTTCAACACTAGGTTCCTACAACATCGAAAATGACAGGCACTAAGACTCTGGCTCACTCTTATAAAACATTCCAACAATGATAAAAAATAATCAGAAATCAAAACTGCTAAGTGTTAAGCTCGAAAAACAAAATGAAGACGAAAATGCAGGAAAACAAGGTTTCGACGTATTGACGAGGGAGTCAAAAGTACTTCCGACATGCTTGACCATTTGGCTTCTGCAACATCGAAAATATAGTCTACTATGCTTCCGATATTGGAAGGATAGTCGGCTAATTTTTTGATATAGAAAATGAAAAAGATCAAGTTTTTTGTGGAAAAAACTAAACTCCAAGGTAACTTCAGTGAAAACAAAATACTTCTAGGCCAGAGAAAATAAAAGCAAATAAAAGGAGGGGCCCTAAAATTAAAAATTTTGGGGAAAAAATTGTAGCTGCAACAGATGATTTCTATTTTATGGATCAAGAGTGATTGACTTCACTCTACCATTGCATCTAAAAGGTCACTCAAATATTAAGTAAATATTTGTTGACATATTGAATGATCTGAATGAATATAAAAAATTGAACAAAAGGAAATTAAGTTTGGAAAATATACATAATGATGTTTAGAATTTTAAAAACACATATTAATAATATGTAAGGGTAGTTTTTGGTTGGTTTCTAGGTCACCTGCTATGTTGGGATGGTCATTTATCTATTGTGCAAGCATATGTTTAAACTATGGATGGGAGCTGGTCCTGGTACAAATACCAGGACAAAACTTGTTTCTTTGTGGGGATTACAATGGTTCTCAAAAAGTCATGGTTTGCTCACTATTGAGATTGGGTTTTCAAAAAGTCATGGTTGGCTCAGTATTGATATTGGTGTGGGTTCCAAAGCAATAATGGATTGGGTTGGCAGAGTTTTTTCTTTACACGCTTTGCTTTTGGAGCATTGGATGGTTAGGGTAAGAATGTTGGTCTGAGAATTTGCTCATATTTCATTTCAAGACATGGTTAAGGAATATAATGTTGCACCTAATTAAGTGAAAAAAAACCATTAAATACAATTCAAATAATTGTGTATAACATTAATTATAATTATTAGAATATTTTGATATTTTTTTAGTTAAATTTTTAATATATTTTATGAATAAAAATGAACGAAATGAATTCATTTATCTTTTCCCTCTTAATACTTAAAGGAATATATACTAGATCTACAAGTCACATATATAATGTGTTAATTAAATTTCTATTTTCTTAATGAGATCTACAAATCATATACATAATGTGTTAGTTAAAACTTTAAAGAATATGGCTAGAAATTACTAAATTATTGTAGGTGGTTTATTCGCCTATGGTATTGGTTAAACCACTGCATTTTACCATAGTATTGGATATGATGAATCATATTTAAAAGCTTGAAAAATACATTGTGTGATGCCTCATGCGACCTCTATTGGTCGGATTTCCCATGGCTAATAGATTTCTTTAATAAAATCTTCATGTAGCCTATATTTCCCGGATAGCCTAGGAGCTTTCTTCAATGAGATCCATTGTATGATGCATCTTGTGAATTCTATTGGCCATGTCTAGGCTTGATTCACTAAGGGTATGTTAGGTAAATGGTTTTCAAGTAAATTTGGTAACTATTTTGTGCATGTACATTTATGTATTTTCTCTATTAGGTAAAGGGTTTTCAAATAAATTTGATTATTATTGTGTGCATGTATATTTATGTATTTTCTATATATTTGGTATCACAGGAAGGTTATTTATTTAGGGGAGACCTTTGTTGCTAGGATTTAAATGGTCTTGAAGGAAAAATGCATGTCATATATTTATTCAATGAAATACATTATATGATGCTTCATCAGGCCTGTATTAACCATGACTAGGCTCTATGCATGCATATTTATGTGTTTTTTTTGTATCAAGAAGGTAATTGGTTTAAGGGACACCTTTGTTGCTAGGATTTACAAATCTTGTGAAGGGAAATGGTATGTCTCGGAGCTTTATTCAATAAAATCCATTGTATGATGCCTCATGTGGCCTCTATTGGCCATGGCTAGGCTCAATTTACAAAGGGTAATGAAATATAACTTTTGAAGGTTGGTTGTTAAGTAAAGGGTTTCCAAGTAAATTAGTTGATTTTTATGGGCATGTATATTTAGTTGTTTTATTTATATTTGGTGTCATTTGAAGGTTATTGGTTTAAGGGACACCTTGTTGCTAGGCTTTACTAGATCTAGTGAAGTTCAAGGGTATGACCATGAGATTTCTTCAATGAAATTCATTGTATGATGACTCATGTGGCTACTATTGGCTATGGATAGGCTTGATTAGCCAAGGGTTATGAAATATATCTTTTGAAGGTTGGTTGTTAGTAAAGGGTTTCCAAGCAAATTAGGCTATTTTTATGTGCATCCATAATGAAATATATCTTTCGAAGGTTGGTTGCTAGGTAAAGGGTTTTCAAGTAAATTAGGCTATTTTTATGTGCATGCATATTTATGTGTTTTCTTTATATTTGGTATCACATGAGGGTTATTGGTTTAAGGGACACCTTTGTTGCTCAACTTTACATGATATTGTGAAGGGAAAGGGTATATCGCTTAGATTTCTTTAATGAAATCCATTGTATGATGCTTCATGTGGCTTCTATTGACCATGGCTAGGCTACATTAGCCAAGGGTAATGAAATATATATTTTGAAAGTTGGTTTTTAGGAAAATAATTTCCATGTAAATTTGGCTATTATTGTATCTATGCATATTTATGTGTTTTATTTATATTTGGTATCATAGGAAGGTTATTGGTTTTTAATGGAGCTATCTACAATGAATGATGTAGAAAGAAAATTGCAGAACAATGAATGTTGTAGAAATAAAATTGCAGAACAATAGAATGTTAATCCTTGTACAAAACCCAATGATAAACGATGAATGAAGTTTCTTGAGTGGCCATAGGTTTGGTTAAAGTTAAGTTTTGACTTTTTCTTTCTTTTTTTCCTTTTCTTTTGAGGATGACAAGTCCATAATAAGTATGTTATCAAACTGGCACTGAGGATAGCTATGAGAACCTGCTATCCACAAATGCTAATTGACTCATCATTGTTATTAAAAAAAACATTTATATATTTAATTTATCGCTTTATTTATTTAATTCACTAGTAGAAAATGAGAAATTAATGACTAAAAAAATGACTAAAATCAGGCTATAAATGACTATTTTTGAGTCGGTGACTAATAGTAGCAAATTACCACTATCTTATAGCTAGTCGTATTTCACTAGTCATTAATAGCTTGACTTAGTAGTCATTGATTTAGTCATTGATTTGGTCATTGATAGACAATGCTTTAGTCATTGATAGTCAATGATTTAGTCATTGTTTTAGTCATTGATAGTTAATGATTTAGTCACAGATTTAGTCACTGATTTAGTCACTGAGTTAATCATTGGTTTAGTTGATGATTTAGTCACTGATTGCAACCATTAATGACTAAATAAACTACTAGATATTAACATATTAATGAATAATATAAATACGACTAAGAGACGAGAAATTAGCTACTAATAGTCGTATATATGTGAATTTAGTAGTTTTTGTAGTCACAAATTTATGATAGGGCACGGAGGAATCGAACCACCAACCTCCTGCCTGTAATTAGGCAGGCGCTCTACAATTGAGCTAGAACCCTTTAAGAAGTTGTTATTGCTTGACAATGATGATATTCAAACAAATTTATGATAGATATCAATCTGCAAACTACATAATTATTACTATTACAACTTACCAGTAACTAGTATTTATGAAAGTAGTCATTTACGCAGTGGAGAATTGTAAATAAGAAGGAGATGCATTGGATTATTTCACAAATCTTGACGTTTCGATCCCTACTATGGGAAGGGTAAGGAAGTTGATGTGTCCCCATTACACCAATCACAGCAGGCATGCCTCACTCCAAAGAAAACTGCACTTGGGCTTCATGTGAATCCCTTGGTGCAAATGACATGGTCAAAACATTTCTCTTCAAAAGTTATGCACCCCAGCTTGCCACCTAAGCATGCCATAAGGATTTTAGATAAGGGAATATCCTCAAACTCCATAAATCATTGCAAAAACAAAATACAGGACTTATCACCAAACTTTTCCACCTGTGCATATATATAGTTGTCATTAATAATCTTAACCAGCTCAGGGAGGTATTTCACAATTAATATTCACCATTATCCTTTGTAAAATTGCTAGAGAAGCCAAGTTTGTTCACCTGCTATCTTGTTTCTCAAAGTCCATTCATTTTATCTCGAAACTTGAGGTAGACTTGATTTATGTTCATAACTCACCTATTGACATAATTATGTCTACAAGATTTAATATTTGTATTTTCATTTTTTATTGTAGGATATTTATTATTTAAAATGTCAAAAGCACAAGGAATAGGGAAGCTACCTTAAAATGGGAAGTTGAAGAAAGTCCCAACCCTTGGAAAGATGCAGATCCAATGTTGCTCATGGATACAAATCATTTAATTGGATTCCAAGATGACCTTGAGTGCCCAAATACATGTATAGAATGTCCATCAATGAAGACTTCCATAAGGACCATGATGACTTAGAGGTTTTTTGAAATATCAGAAAGCACATCCTTTACTTGATTGCCGCCAAACCAATAATATTACCATATAATGATGTTTTCAAATCGATATCCAGACACATTAATCTTGGAATGAGATCAGTTATAAGTGAAGGTAGGGTTTCCATAGCTTATTTACAACCCTATTCATTCAAAATAATGTTCAAGATGAAGAAAATTCAAGTGCTATTGAACAAAACATTTCTGGATGAGTACAGAGCCAAGGAATTCAATCTAGTAAAAAAATTGAAAGATTGGTGGACTGAATATAAGGCCTTCTTAGAAAAGAATAATTGGATGTATTCTACACAATACTTTAGATACCCATATTGGTTTATGAAAACCATGATTTTTATGTTATATGGTGAGGAGGGATCCTGTCATTTTAAAATAGAATGGAATCTATTGGCGCATCGTATAGTAGACACATGGCATGATTTCAATTGGGTGAGAATCTTCTCTATCAATCTACTGTGCTTCACTAGGGCCATTAAATAGGTACAAGGATACAAAAACCAGAGTTTTTACATGTTATATTACATATTAGATGCAGTTTGTTCCTATAATCCTTTTCCCAATATGTGATGAGAGTGGAAACCTAGTCTTCTCCCTATGCATGTATATTGTTGTGAATTGTGGTCCTCCAACTATAGGTTATATTTCTATAACAGAAATTAAAGCCTTACAAAATTTAAAAGAGAAATGAAGGGTAACCATACCAGTCATGATAAATTCCAATAATCCCTCTTTCATATATCACACCAAGTGTGGAAATTTAACCAGGCAATAGATTAATTTTACTCACAACAATTAACAATTGATCATGCAAAATCACTCACAAAAGAGACTGAAATTGGAGCTGAACACTAAATTGTATTAAATTAGTGTACAATAGCCAACCCTGTATCATAATAGGTTGCTGAATAAATAACATACATCATGGATTCGAATGGATGAATATCAATTTGAATCTAGCATAAAGCAGGCTTACTAAAAATAAGAAAATCCCCCATAGGTGTAAAAAGCTGATCCCAAATCTGTCATGGAGCTCACGAATTGGAAAAATGGATTAGGCAAGATAAAGAGTGGTGGAATGGAAGCTCATACATGCTTTTTCATGGAGAAAAGAGTGGAGGATGAAGAGGACAAAAAACTAGTTCACCTCACCTAGTCTAGCTTTTTTATTTTCCTTAAAACACTGAAAAAGCAGGGAATAAAGCAGAAAAAAAGCAGAAGGGTTCCTAGGAGGCCAGGAATAAAGCAAATTTGATTCCTTGGGGTTTCCCATGCACTACATGAGTCAAATAAGGCAAGTTTGACCACTATGGATAGGTAATAGACAACTTGCACAAGGTGGGACACATGAACTAGGTTAATAAGACATAAATATTTAAATTAATGTCTAAATGGGTAAACTATGGGTTGATTATTCTAACACCCCCCCCTTAAGCCTGACTTATGAGTAATATATCAGAAAATTATAGGGCCTAGCAACAAGGCTTAGCCACCCTTTACATACTGCATGTCCATTTAAACAAGGAAAGAGGCAAAACCAACTTGGGAAAATCCTCCCTTAAACATGGACTGCAAAACAAAATTTGGAATCTTGTCTTCACTCATGCTTTCACAGCATGATCAGAAATCCCCAACAGTGATTTGAGATTGCTGAAGGTCTTCTCACAAAATGCTTTGGTGAAGATATCAGCTACTTGTTCTGAAGATGAACAGAAGAGTAGGTGAATGGTGCCATCATGCACAAGCTCTCTGATGTAGTGCATATGGATCTCAATGTGTCTGGTTCTCTACTTCTGAACTAGATCTTTGTAGATTCGAATGGTACTCTAGTTATCATAGTAGATGGTATTTGAGTACTCTGGTTTGAAGCCACACTCTCCAAGTAAACCCTGCAACCATAAACATTGAGTTGCTGCATTAACAACTCCTGTGTACTCTGCTTCTGTAGATGAGAGTGCAATGGCACTCTGTTTCTTGCTTGACCAGCTAATTGGCCCTTCTGCAAGCATGAACACATATCTTGATGTGGAATTTCTATCTGTGATATCACCTGCCCAATCACTGTCAGTAAATCCAATCAAATCAAGATCAGATTTTGATTTATAGAAGATCCCATGCGTCCTTGTTTCCTAAACAAAGTTAAGGATCCTTTTGGCTACTTTCCAATGGATCTCTTGAGGCTGATCCATTAATCTAGAAGCCAAACTTACTGCATAAAAAATATCAGTTCTAGTATGTGTCAGATACAACAAACATCCAATCAATTGCCTATACAGTGTATTGTTTACCATAGGTGAAGAATCAGCTTCTTCCAGCTTCACTCCTGAAAGGAAAGAAGTTTTGCTTGCTTTGCAATCCTTCATTCTGAATTTGTTCAGCAAGTCCAAGGCATATTTGGACTGGTGCACCTTGATTCCATCTTTGGTTTGAGCAATATCAAGCCCCAAAAATTGACTTAAGAGCCCCAAATCTGTCATGGAGAAGGCTTGGTTCATAGCTCTTTTAAGGAAGCAATCTCAGCCTTTGAGCTTCCTGTAATGAGGAGGTCATCAAAATATAACACAATGATAATTAATGAACCATTGAATAACTTCAAATAGACATTTGGATCTGATTTGCATTGAAAAAAATTCAGTGATAGCAAGAAGCTATCGATCTTGGCATACCAAGCCCTGGGGGCTTGCTTTAGCCCATACAATGACTTTCTCAACCTGCACACAAGAGAAGGGTTAGTAGAAAAACCTTAAGGCTGCTGCATATATATCTCTTCAGTGAGATCTCCATTCAGGAAGGAACATTTTACATCCATGTGATGTACCTCCCATTGCCTTGAGGCTGCAATGGCTAAGGCTAGCCTGATGGAATCCATCTTTTCCACTGGGGCAAAGGTCTCATTGTAATCTATGCCATGAAATTGTGAGTATCCCTTTGCTACCAATATTTCCTTTTACTTTAGTGGTGAACCATCAGCATAAAATTTGGTCTTATAGACCCACTTACACTGTACTAGTTTTCTCCCTGGGGGAAGATCCACTAGCTCCCATGTGTTGCTCTTCTAGAGTGAGCTGATCTCCTCCTTCATGGCTGTTTTCCATCTTGGATCTCCTGCTGCTTCTTCATATGTTTTAGGATTAGACTCCACCATCAAATAGCATTTTTTAGCAAACATAGGATCCTTCATGCACAAACCACTCTCAAACTGAGATCTAGTCCTCCTTGGGTCATTGGGATCCCCAGCTAGCTCTCCTGCTGCATGTAGTTTCTTGGCTACACATTTTGGCCTTGTAGGGATCTTAGGGTCTGCAATAAACTCATATCCATTAGACAAATCGGAATCATCATGTTCAACACACTCTTTACTTACTTCTTGAGGTTCACGTGGTGAAGAGGGTGCTTCACCAACTTCCACTGCTGCAAGGGGTTCTTCTTCAAACTGAACACACCTTTCGATGAAGGCTTTATTTGTGCTCAAATTTATCAATTTGTACCCTTTTGAATCTTCAGATTATCGAACAAAAATACACTCTTGGATTTGGGGCTGCAAAGCCTTCCTCTTCTCTGTTGGAATTCTAGCCCAAGCCTTTGAGCCAAAAAATCCTGAAATAGGTCACATCTGGCTTGTGCCCACTCCATGATTCGAAGGGAGTCATTCCATCAAGTTGTTTGTGAGGCACCCTATTCTGAATATAGGATGCACAGTTGATAGCTTTGGCCCAGTACTTTGGTGGCAAAGTTTTGGCCTCCATCATGCATGTTGCCATCTCCTTCAGTGATTTGTTCTTGATCCTCTCAGCAACACCATTTTGCTGTGGTGTGTAAGGGATAGAATGCTGCATTTGAATACCTACATTTGCACAATAATTAATAAAATCAGACTTGACATACTCACCACCATTGTCAGATCCGAGGGCCTTGAGTTTCCTTCCAGACTGGTTTTCAACCAAAGCCTTAAAGACTTTGAATAGGCCAAAAACATCAGAATTGTGTTTCAGGAAGTGAACCCAGCAATACCTGGAAAAGTCATCAATGAAATTCAATGCATATTTGGCCTGACTCATGGACATATGAGGGAATGGGCCAGCAACATCACTGTGGATCATCTTGAGGGGTGCAGAGGTTCTCTCATGACTATCTCTCTCAAATTTGTGCTCTGGGTGTTTTCCTAGGATACAAGCTTGGCATAATCCTTTGTAAAATTTTATCTTGGGCAACCCTATGACCATCTCTTTTTCACTAAGATTAGAAATATATTTGTATTTTAGGTGGCCAAATCTTTCATGCCAAAGATTGCTTTATTCATTAGCATGAATCAGAAGAATAGAGGGGTTTGAGTAAGGTAGGAAGTGTGAGAACATGTATACCTTTTGAGCATGATTCACAACTCCTTTTGCAATGACTCTACCAGTTGAGATCTCTGTGATCTCAACTTTATCGAGGGAGAATATGACCTTCTTAGGAGACCCAATGTGGGTCATCTGGTACACTGGTAGGAGGTTGGAGGCAAGACCAGGCACATACAACACATTGCTGAACTGACCATGATCAAGATCTATCATTCCTTTACCTAAACTTTCAGTGAGAGAGTCATCTCCCAGTACTATAGATGGCCCTTTCGACTTGTCCAGTGAGGAGAAGGCCTCCTTAGTCAAAACCATGTGTCTTGAAGCTCCAGAACCAATGATAAAACTGGGTGAGCTTGATGTGCCAGCAACTAGAGCATGAACTCTCTCTCTATCATCTGAACTTGATCATCCTTCTCTCTTCTTTGGGCTTTCTGGAAGGGAGATGTCATTCTTCTCCAGGATTTGGGTCAACATATCTATTTGCTTCTTCATACAAGAGATTTCATTGTGATTTCCCTTATTGCAGTATGCGCACTTGCTCATTTCACCTTTGTTTTTCTTCTTCTGGTAGTTCTTCTTGGGACCTTGTGGATCCTTCAGAGACTGTTTTTTGTCTCTCTTTTGCTCAAGTGGATTTTTAGATTTCTTTTTTATTTTTGAATCCACTTTCGAATCTCCAGCAATCAAAGCTTGATCTTTGGATGGTTTGGTGGTGCCCATCAGCACCAGCTTGTCCTGTTCTTGTGTGAGAGATTCCATGAAATCTGCAAGGCTAGGCATCTTCCAGGTTCGAGCTATCAATTTTGTGGCATAGAAGGTCGAAACAAACACTAAATAATCAGGGCCTAGCTTCGAGAGGATGGCCAGTACGAGCTGATCATCTTTCTTTTTGATCCCACACTGTTTCAGTTGCAAAACTAGTGCTTTGAACTTGGAGAAATATAGCTGCAGGGATTCAAAGCTTGTTGGACTCAAAGAAATCATCTCATTTTCGATTCGATGTCCCCTCATCTCATCTGTCTTTCCAAAAATATCAGAAAGCTTCTCCCATACGTCATTCAGTGATGTCAATCCATCAATATGGAAAAGGAGGTCTCTGGAAATACTCAGACACAGGAGGCCATAAGCCTCATCCCTCCTGTTGTGCCATTTTATCTTCTCTGCAGCTGCATTGGGATCTGCTTCTATTGCCATAGTCACCCTGTAGAGGCTTTTTTCTCTCAACAGTATCTCCATCTCTGCTTTCCATTCAAAGAAATTGAAGGGAGTCAAGATAGTTTTCTGTGATTGATCCATAGCTTAGAAAATATGTCCCGGCTATCAGTAGAAGGCTCCCAGTCACTGATGTTGAACCTGCAAAATAGTTTTGAAGGAGAGAAATCAATCTACAATGGCTCTGATACCATGTGGAAATTGAACTAGGTGATAGATTAATTTTACTCACAACAATTAACAATTGATCATGCAAAATCACTCACAAAAGAGACTGAAATTGGAGCTGAACACTAAAATGTATTAAATCAGTGTACAATAGCCAACCCTGTATCATAATAGGTTTCTGAATAAATAACATAAATTAGGGATTTGAATGCATGAAGAGCAATTCGAATCTAGCATAAAGCAGGCTTACTAAAAATAAGCAAATCCCCCATAGGTGTAAAAAGATGATCCCAAATCTATCATGGAGATAATGAATTGGAAAAATGGCTTAGGAAAGCCAAAGAGTGGTGGAATGGCAGCTCATACATGCTTTTGCATGGATAAAAGAGTGGAGGATGAAGAGGACAAAAAACTAGTTCACCTCACCTAGTCTAGCTTTTCTATTTGCCTTAAAACACTGAAAAAGCAGAAAAAAGCAGAAGGGCGCCTAGGAGGCCAAGCTTAAAGTAGATTTGATTCCTTGGGATTTCCCATATGCTACATGAGTCAAATAAGGCAAGTTTTACCACTATGGATAGGTAATAGACAACTTGCACAAGGTGGGACACATGAACTAGGCTAATAAGACAGAAATAATTAAATTAATGTCTAAATGGGTAAACTATGGGTTGATTATTCTAACACCAAGTGTATTCTTTTTTGCAATGGTTGGGACAACATTCATAACCCAAATTTTTTCGGATGTAAGTGCTGCTGCAAAGCCACCAAGACCTGCATTCATGTCCATAACATTGCGATATCTACTCTCCCCAATATATTTGTTCATTCTTTTGTAGCCTTTCACGTGCTTTCTCCACAACTGTGTATCAACATTATATGTCTCAGCAGTAGCACTTGATAATGAACCACTGAGAACTCTAGGAGGAACAACATTCAGGCACTTTGGGAACTTCTCCAAAATTCCTCCAGACACATCATTAGCATCACTGACTCTAGGCATTTGCGTAGTGCATCTTTGCATTCTCTTATGCCTGGGGGGTCAGCGGATTTTATAGACATTATCAGATAAGCATTAAATTTCAATCATCTGAGTAAAACTAGGCCATCTGACTAAAACTAGGGCACTGTCAAAGCAAACTCTTCTTGTACTATAATGAAATATGAAGCCAATTATGCAAACAGGCTTGAAATTTTTTAAGATTTAGACAGTTAAACTTAAACCTGTCTGCAGCACAAGATCAATTCATGCATGGCCATTAAAATGTAAAAGCAGATAGGAAAATTCAAAACTCACATAGAAATGATGAAATCAAAGTGTATCTCTGACTTGTATTTAGGATATAAAGTTGATAATCCCTTGAATCTTGTAGCATTCACAATTAAAATCACAAATTATAATAGATCAATGACCATTCTATCAATTGTTACAAAGTAGTTCTCCAGATTTCTACATGTCAAAAAATTATGACAAACAAACATACCATGTACTTCAGCTTAATAGTAGTGCAAGTTTAAATTTTTCAGAGTCAACCACACTGCCATTTTAGTTCAAAGGAATCCTACAACCACAATGCACTTTGTAACATATCCATTGCAAGATTGATATCCAATTTAGAATTTGACATGATATTAGTCTTCTAAAGGAAAAAAAGCCAATAGAAGAATACTTACAAGGATAGGTGTTAAATGCTCATTTAATAGAATAAAAAATGTAGCCAATACCTGGAATCTAAAAGCACATTCTAGGAAGGACAAAAATAGGTTTTAACTATCAAACCCCATGAATGTATTGGAGCCTAGATTTAAACCTAAGAATACCTACAGCACCGAGCTTATGGTCCTGCTTAAGCACAAAAGTTCTTTTCTAGAGATAGCTAACTGGTAGCTGATGCACTCTTAGCTAATGCATGGATAATGGGCAGTTTCTGACAGACAACTCATTTAACTAGAAGAAAGAAAAAACAAGTAACTGATAACTTATTCGTGACACTTAACTTGTGACCTATTGGTGCTCACCAGCCACAAGTTAAGTGGTTGTGCTAGTACACTAAGCAAATCAATGCAGTGATTTGTTTTTTATTAAATACAAAATTTCAATGCTTTGCCAATGCAAAGCATAAATGAATATCATGACCCTGATTATCATGATATCATCATTTAAACATAATATAAAGATGCAATCCTTCACATATGCACATAGAGATAACTAACCAATCTAGATGAAGACACAGTCTTGTAGAATCCCACAAATAGTGTCCCATCTCTTGTTTACCATCCTCCCTGATTGCTAGCTTCTTCTGCTTGTTTACTCTCTCCTAGATTTGAATTATTTCTACTATTTGATAAGGAGAGACACCCTTTAATCCTATATCCTCTTAAAAGTTACTAAAAAGAGACAGAGTGACCCTCATTTTTTTGGTAGTGTTCAGTATTCCAACATAATATCCTGAGAACAAAGAACATCACAGGCCATCACCAGTCATTGGTGGCTTTCTTCTAAAACTTTGTCAGTGAGTAAATTTTTCCTCTCCTACTCTGGGAGGAAAGGCTCTGATAGTCATTTTTAAAGAGTACAGGATGACTCCGTTCCTGTCAGATTTTAGACCCTTTGTCCCCATATGGAAACTGAACCAATTTCTCTTTAACAAGTTAGTTATTGGGAGGAACTCTTCTTAGATTCCTATTTTCTCTCTTTCTATCTAGACACAACTTGAAACCTCAGAGTAGTGCACTAAATTCAGCAAAGTTATTTGATGTTTTTCCAAGGAACAGACAATAGGTTATTATAGAATAATTGGTCCTATAAATAGTTCCTCCTCCCAAATTCCCAGCAGTATATTTAGAAGCCCCATTGTATAAGAGAGATCATTTTTCTAGGAAGTTATCCTGTGATTTTTCCTTCTTCATTGATCTGGAGATCCACATTCCATATTTGGAAGAGAATATGAAGTCAATTTGGTCTTAAAAAGAAAAGATTGAAAGCTAGATCACACAGTAAATGGCCATACTAGGGGAAGCTATAACTCCTAAAAATGTCATGCATGACAATTGGCTTTCTCGTTACCCAGAGCCTTAATAGTACAAACTACATCTTGAACACCATTTATAATGCAATGTGCCTTTAGCATCTAAAATGTGCAACCAAGACACAAAAATTGCCTCCTAGTTTGCGAATGTTTCAGCTTAAATTTGAAGCAAATATAATTTCTACCATACCATGTTGGGTTCCAAGATTTGGACAAATGAAGCAATAATTGGCAATTGAAAATAATGCCTGCGTTTATTTAAGAAGAAAAATTCAGAGAAAATAATAGACTTACAGTAACAGTCACACTGATACTGAGTGAAACAACTTGCTTTATAGATGGAATACATTCTACAGTTGTCGGAATCTTAATGTAGACATTGCAGTGATTGATTGTTTTGTGCAGCCACTTAGCAACTTCAACAGTCCCTTCTATATCAAGCACAAGTATGGGGGAGACTTGAACAGAAACACAACCATTTGCTCCTCCAATTGCATTATAAATGGGTTCAAGTAATTCACATGCATCTTGGATATCTTTTATTACAAGCTCCCTGTAAATGTCCTCAACTCCTTTTCCCTCGTTGATAAGTTGCCTGTGAAATAGCATAGTCAGTGATTTTCCAAGAGATGCACGATACAGATACATGAACTTTCACGATGAAATTTCTTGAAAAAACTCACACCAGTGACATGTTCCAGCTTTATACTATATGACTATGCAGCTGCAAGTAGCCAGTAGTACCAATTGTTGAAAAGATTCAACAGGAATCACAGTTCTATACTAAAATTGTGAATCCCACTATAGGAAATTAAAATTCTTACATAAGTCATTGTAATCTGCACAAGTTCAAGAGAATAATATGCATTCTATATATCCAACATGAGATAATATTCATGACCAATAGATTAACTGGACCTTCCCACTTGATATGCAATAAATAGATAGTATCTACTTCTATCAAATCTTAGACCTGAGATACAATTTCTCCTCAAAACAGATTTGCCAATGTCCAAGAGGAGATAATACCCATGAGACCAACAGATTAACTGGACCTTTCAATTTGATAAACAAGAAATACAGTGTCTACTTCTATTAAATCTTGGACCTGATATACAATTTCTTCCCAAAACATATTTGCCATAAGAGAATCCTTATAATTTATAAATTGTTAGAGATAGAGGTATCTCGGGATGCCCTTCATGTGGTTCTTCCTAGCATGGAGGCACATTAGCATTATAGGCAGGAGTGTGGAGTATGAGATGCTCTCTATCAGGATTCATGGATCCAGTGGTGGAATCATGCATAGGTTTCAGTTACCTGTGACAGTTGCAAGCGAGGTGTGCATAAGATTTGCACATTGAATGTGCATTAGTTTTTCATGCACAATTTGCATGCAACAGTGAAATTTCTTTTAGTGCAAAAAGTGAATTTCTCCATGAAAAATAAATTAGGGTTTTGGAACAAGTAACAAGTAATCGATAACTTATTCGTGACACTTAACTTGTGACCTATTGGTGTTCACCAGCCACAAGTTAAGTGGTTGTGTTAGCACACTAAGCAAATCAATGCAGTGATTTGTTTTTTATTGAATACAAAATTTCAATGCTTTGCCAATGCAAAGCATAAATGAATATCATGACCCTGATTATCATGATATCATCATTTAAACTTAATATAAAGATGCAATCCTTTACATCTGCACACAGAGACAACTAACCAATCCATATGAAGACACATTCTTGTAGAATCCCACAACTAGTGTCCCATCTCTTGTTTACCATCCTCCCTGATTGCTAGCTTCTTCTGCTTGTTTACTCTCTCCTAGATTTGAATTATTTCTACTATTTGATAAGGAGAGACCCCCCTTAATCCTATATCCTCTTAAAATTTACTAAAAAGAGACAAAGTGACCCTCATTTTTCTGGTAGTGTTCAGTATTCCAACATAATATCCTGAGAACAAAGAACATCACAGGCCATCACCAGTCATCGGTGGCTTTCTTCTAAAACTTTGTCAGTAAGTAAATTGTTATTCTCCTGCTCTGGGAGGAAAGGCTCTAATATTCATTTTGAAAGAGTACAGTATGACTCTGTTCCTGTCATATTTTATAACCTTTGTCCCCATATGGAAACTGAACCAATTTCTCTTTAACAAGTTAGTTACTGGGAGGAACTCTTCTTAGATTCCTAGTTTCTCTCTTTCTATCTAGACACAACTTGAAACCTCAAAGTAGTGCACTAAATTCAGCAAATTTATTTGATGTTTTTCCAAGGGACAGAAAATAGGTTATTATAGAATAATTGGTCTTATAAATAGTTCCTCCTCCCAAATTCCCAGCAGTATATTTATAAGCCCCATTGTACAAGAGAGATCATTTTTCTAGGAAGTTATCCTGTGATTTTTCCTTCTTCATTGATCTGGAGATCCACATTCCATATTTGGGAGAGAATATGAAGTCAGTGTGGTCTTAAAAATAAAATATTGAAAGCCAACTCACACAGTAAATGACCATACTGGGGGAAGCTATAACTCCTAAAAATGTCATGCATGACAACTGGCTTTCTCGTTATCCAATGCCTTAATAGTACAAACTACATCTTGAACACCATTTATAATGCAATGTTCCTTTAGCATCTAAAATGTGCAACCAAGACACAAAAATTTCCTCCTAGTTTGCGAATGTTTCAGCTTAAATTTGAAGCAAATACAATTTCTACCATACCATGTTGGGCTCCAAGATTTGGACAAATGAAGCAATAATTGTCAATTGAAAATAATGCCTGCGTTTATTTAAGAAGAAAACTTCAGAGAAAATAATAAACTTACAGTAACAGTCACACTGATACCAAGTGAAGCAAATTGCTTTATAGATGGAATACATTCTACAGTTGCCGAAATCTTAATGTAGACATTGCAATGATTGATTGTTTTGTGCAGCCACTTAGCAGCTTCGACAGTCCCTTCTGTATCAAGCACAAGTATGGGGGAGACTTGAACAGAAACACAACCATCTGCTCCTCCAGCTGCATTATAAATGGGTTCAAGTAATTCACATGCATCTTGGATATCTTTTATTACAAGCTCCCAGTAAGTGTCCTCAACTCCTTTTCCCTCGTTGATAAGTTGCCTGTGAAATAGCATAGTCAGTGATTTTCCAAGAGATGCATGATACAGATACATGAACTTTCAAAATGAAATTTCTTGAAAAAACTCACACCAGTGCCATGTTCCAGCTTTATACTATATGACTATGCAGCTGCAAGTAGCCAGCAGTACCAATTGTTGAAAAGATTCAACAGCAATCACAGTTCTATACTAAAACTGTGAATCCCACTATAGGAAATTAAAATTCTTACATAAGTCATTGTAATATATCATTGTAAATTGTTCAATTTCAACATGTTATCAGACAATAAACTCCCCCCATGTTACCAGACAATAAACTCTGCAGTCCTTTACCTATCCCAACTGTCTTGAATATCTCCTGTAGTTCTCCAGCTGTTTCCAATCTTGGGTGCCCAAGTTGCAGAATTTTCAACACCCCTGCAGAGTCAAACACAAGCTGCTTGTAACATCTGATTTGGGGAAGAAACTAATATTCTAGGTAACCTTTCTTCTTTGATTAATCACAATCATAAATGAAACTTACCATTCACACAAGGAAAAGAATATAGAACGACCTGAGTTACTAAGAGCTTCGCTCATTTTTGGGTACCTGCATATTTTCCATACAAGTTCAATACCCATGCTGGATAGAAGTTTAGAACCCATCAAATATCACAAAGAATATGTACCTATACTGAGGACTTGTGCCATCATTATAGCAGTTATCATATTTCAAATAGTCTATTCCCTGAACATTTCACAAAATAGCCAACCATTTTTTAGTATTGCAATGAAGCCATGATTCAAGGTAAAAAATCTAGCAAGAAGTTGAGAAAATGATTTGACAGGAGGTCAGGTTACCCATGAAGAAAACGTTTTAGCATCTTGTTCCTCGAATCCAAGTGAACCTAGCATAGTTTTACTGCATGTATAGGATTTGGCAAATTATACCACACACAAAATCAATAGCTAAAACCAGAATGAATCAGATTATTGATATTGTGAAGAATCGATTTGATTGATCTAGTATTTTATGTACACTGACCCAACATCAGAATATATTCCAAGCTTGAGTCCCTTAGAGTGTATGTAGTCTGCTAGAGCCTTCATTCCCGAAGGAAACATTGAGGATTTAGCAACCAGATTACCCTGACAATCCATAAGCTCTGTTGACAATTAATAACAAATTCTAGGCTCCTACAAAATAAATTATAAGTCTACAAAAATTGAAGAAGAGTAATAATTTCATTCTCTTTGTTTGAATCTATAGCAATACCTGAGCATCTCGATTCAACTCACCCCAATAGTCATTTGATAGTCCATTAACATGATACCCATGAGTTTAACTTCTGGATTATTGATAATTGTGTTCATTTATGCTTAATTTCTACGACAATGACAACCTGGAATAATATACGTTACCTAAATTCACATATTCATATCCAACCTTGGATAATCTAGTCGAGACCATTGCATCAGCTGTATCATACGAATTCATAAGAAGGAACCCGAAGGTGCTTTGAGTGGGTTCCGGTGGGAAAAACTGAAGGTTTGGGTTTTCAAACTGAAGGAGTAGAAAAGTCTGAGGATGAAATGCTGTTGAACTCTCTGTGGGAAGAGGAGACAGAAAGGATGAGCACTGGAAACTTTTTGGGGTCCCACGATAGAAGAGAAGGGAAAAGAGGCAAGCATCAAAGCACGGTGATAATGCCCCCTGAAAGCAGATATTTTGATCCTTTTGTTCAATCTCAGCATGAAGCAAGCATTGCTTTTGGTCAAGTAGACACTCAATTGTCAGATTCTATATGGGACGAAGGTGATGGTGGTATCCAGGAGAAGCAGCTAGATAGGGTTTCATAGGAAGATATTCTTTCTCTAGAAATGCAAGGACTGTCAGAGTTATGCTCATTTAAAAGAGATGAGAACAATAAAAAAATCCTTTATTTTTTTCTCCAACAATCTGTAAATTTCCAGCAAAGAAATATTAATTTCAGATTGATTTTTAGATCCTTAAACCCTCATTTTCAATTATTTATTTTATCTAATTTTTTGTATAACAGATCTGTAATTTTCAGAATATAAATTGAACTTTCAGATTTTTTTTAGCCTAAGAATATCTCTGTTTAATCATTGTTTAAAAGCTGTGTAAATATGGAATTTACTTGCTACAATTCAAATTAGAACTAGATTTACCCTAAGTCCATTTACCCCTTTCTCTCCTTGAATACACCTTGGACTTAGATTGTTGTCAGGATTCCCCCCTTTGAGCTAGAGCAATACCAGAGGTTGTGTGGGGCAATAAAAAATATTTATTCAATTGTCAAACAACCACTACTATGTGAAAATTAATACAAGTTTTTCCCTTCTGAGAGAGGTACCCTAGTGAAATCAACTATCAAAATGAAAGGACTGCCCCTAAATTCTCACCGTTGCGGTTTTTCTTTATGTTATCATTCAAAATTAATTGAATGAAATCACCTATCAAAATTAAAGGTCTGTCCTATACTACTCACTGTCGCACTGTTTCTTTTTGTTTTTTAAACAAAAAATAAGAGTATTTGTATTAAACAGATGAATCAACAGGCTATTACAGAGGTCAAGAAGTTTTTCAAAAACCCAATTTTTTTTTGGTAGAGCCTAGAGAGCCTTTGGCTCTCTTTTTCTCAGTATAACTATTACTTTCTTTTCATATTTCACAATTCCTATTGCACTGTAGATGCTTACAAACTATCCTTTGAGAAAGACACAAAAAAACCTAACAGTATAGGCATTAAGGATGACTACATCTAAACAATTATATCGTTGCCATCCATATCCTCCATAGACTGGTTGCATGGCAGATTTTTCATCCATAGGCTTGGCTTCTTTCAAGGTGATTCTTGGTATGAACTCTTAGACGAGTATCTCTTTCAACAAGGTTTCAAAAGATGCATTGCAATTAGAAATATCTTTTTGAAAATAGAGAAAAGTGGGATTGTAGTTACTATTGTCTGTGTAGACGATATCATTTTTTGTTGTAATGATGATAAGTTAAGTCGTGAGTTTGTTAACTTAATGGCACTAGAATTCAAGATGTCTATATATGGTGATGAAAAATGTCATCTACAGAAACCCTAGGGATAGAAGTAGAGGATGATATATATATATGGTGATGAAAACTATCATCTACGAAAACCCTAGGGATAGAAGCAGAGGATGTTCAACTAGTGGACTATAGCGAGGGTCCCTTGGAGAAACAAAAGGTGTTTGAATATAGGGTGTCTAATTGCTCTAGGAAGGTCCCTGTTCATGAGCCAAGGGTTTATTCCCCTCTTCGTCAGAGGGTTATTTTAATATTTTGCAGAAAACGAAATTTTGGATAACAGATACAAAGTGATTCCCCACGTCAGATCTGCATAGAAACCCTGAGAATTTTGGAGTGGGAGTCACTCCAAAGGTATATTTTTGCATTGAATCAATTCAAATGCTGAATCCTAATTGACGCGGCCATGATCAACACTGAAGACTATAATGGGGAAATAACAATTTCATGACAAATGATGGTCTACTATTTGTTAATGGCACACTTGAAGAGGCAAAGATGTTTTGTGAAATTTTACAGTACTAAAAATTTACTCACTAAAAATAATTTACTCCTAAAATTTACTCACTCAAAATTTAATTCTCCAAAATAATGATGGATGGAAACTCTCTGGTGAGGGGCCGGATAGGGTTTTTATCCAACATTCACTAAAAATTTATCAATTCACAGTACTTACCAGGTATTTTGTAAGAAAAGAAGGTGGTGTTGACGCCAGAGGTGCAGAATTCGCGGCCTGCCATCTCCAGGTTCTCTCCAATGCTGCTTTATCCATGACAGCTATGGAAATTAAATAGAGAAATTGTGAAATAAACCGTGGTTAATATCGATCCCAAACTCCTCAATGGGTATGACCAATATCCATATCCAAAACCCACCAAACCCTCCAATGTTTGGCGCGAATGGTTAGGTTATTTGACAAGAAGTAGCAGGTTGAGCAGCAATCT
>LPNX011118056.1:54098-64329 GCA_001517045.1 Pseudotsuga menziesii
TATTCCAAGTTCCTAATAACCAAGTCCTTTGGACATAAGGGTTTTAGCTTGACCTGAAATTAACTAGAGTTTTTGACCTCTGCATTTGCATTCTCCTTTGAAATATAAAAATACTACAGTAGTTTATTTGGCAGTGATCTCCTTGTAGAGAGTATTGGTTGGCAACAAAGAGATTGTCTACAAGATCTTGCAGCAAATGAGACCCAGAAGTCAGTTTATCATTTCCTCTAGACGGTTTGTAAGTGTATGTTATTATATGCAGTCCTGAGAATCTTAGAGGTCATTTTTTCCATAAAGAAACTAAAGAGGGAAAAGAGTAATCTCTGAGGAAAACTTAACAAACAAAATATTTCCTCGATCACTAGGCAACCAGTACAACGTCAATTGCACCTGTTCCTGAGATTGAAATTAAACGACATCGAATTGGTTGAATAATTATCACCTTTAAAAAGAAGATTCACTCAAATCATCACTTTCAACCTACCTTGATGGTCACTGGGTTGAATGTATTTTCTCAAAATCCCCCCTATTCAGTGATGATATCAATATCCCATTCAACTCAAAAAGGGCATCCAACTATACTCTGCAATACCCTCCTCATGTTCGCTTTCTGGAATCCAGAGCATCAGAAGGATTCGTACCTGTTCATCTGATCAGGAGTGAGTTGCGCCAATACCATTGTGAATTTATCAATTCTATTAGGATCCCTCGACTGGTATTTTCCGAGTTCGACATCCATGTTTTCCTCCTCCTTGTCTTTAGATTTGGGGGGCTCTTCTGTAGCAGTGGCAATTGGTTGAAGAGGAGGTTGAGAAACCTCTTCATCGCCCTCTCCATCACTGTTGATAGGGGTAGCAGTAGAAGAGGTGCCCCCCTTGTTATTAGTTTTAATGTCCTCCTTGAGGATGTCTTCTTCATTGCCTGCCTCTGTCGTTGCCTCTGTTCCATGTGGATAATCTGGTGGTGTATCATATTCATTTGTTGAAATCTCAAATGGGTCTATGCTCATTTTCACTAACATATAATCTTTGCAACACTCTCTTTGACACTACAGAACAACAAATTGTATTTATATCATACAAATGAAAACACTCAGCTAAACCAACTAGTGAAACAGACATTAACTTTAATGAAATAAATATGGGGACTTATTATTGTAAATTCGGTTAGCATAAACTTCTGAACTATTGCACAAAGCCCAATTGATTAATAAAATTAGAACAATTTCATAGACTGTTGAAACATTATTATATAGATGAAAAGTAGGTTTTAGGTTAGTTGTAGACTCAAGAGTTTTTGTTTGTCATTTTTTTGTGGGAAGGGGCTACTCCAACACAAAAGTGGTCGAACTGGCAAGTTTCAAAACCAGTTAAAATGATCAATTCTAACTAGAAAAGGCCAAAACCTGTCAGAACCATCCAGTTTTAGTCCACTTTGGCCAATTTTATCTTTTGATAATTATGAAATCATCTATTTATGGATTTGACTATGCATATTAAAATCCTTTATATTATTCCTCATGTGCTGAGCACAGACCCTGTCAGACTTAGTGGACAGTAAATCAAAAGTAGCTACATGTTTATCATATCTAGAGTATATTTCTTTTAAGTTTGAACAATAAAGACAACACACTAGTATATTTTTAAATATACTTTCTGCATCTAGATGAGAAAAGTATCTACAAGATCCTGCAACAAAATAAGGCAAGAAGCCCTTTCTTCTCCTTTATTCCTTTCCTTAAAGTTTGAATAGTTCATTTCTACAAGCACTAAGTTATTCTATACAGTTCAAAAATTCATTCATGGAGTCATTACACTATATGGACAGTTGAAGAATTTTTTATCAACTACTAAATCATGACTTGATCATTAATTAGGTTTGAACAAAAGGTTGACACAGTAGATTATACACCACATCCATATGGGACTGGATTGCATATAATCTTTACATCAGAAAATAAAACTCAGAATTGTAACATTTAGACTATAATGGTTGTCAATAGGTTCAACGTCCAGCTTTTGTATTTGCATGAAGACAGTGGTGGGGAGTCCTTGAGGCTTGAACCAACCAAGATAACCAATTCTTCCAGTGATTTGCAATGCTTCAGACATATCAAGCCCTGAATTTGAAAGTTAAGTAATTTATTCCGATATTCACTTTGATCTTCTACAACATCTAAACAATCCTGGTCACGTCATGTTTCTAGTTCCCAACATCAGCCGATGGATTGAATATCTCACATCATGGCGTTCATTTCCTAATGTCTACACCATGAATCATGAAAACTAAAGTGAAACAAATGGTCAAGTTAAAGTTTAAAACTTTAAACATAGCAAGATCTCTATTTTTCCACTTTTGATGTTGTCCTTGCAGAGTTGATCAGCTGGATCTAGCCATATTACCTCCGAAGTGATGCAACAAATAATCAACAATTTCTTTTTCTTTAGTATACAAACTCTTGGTTATCATGTATTCTATAGAGTTCTGACACCCTTGGTGCTTGGTCGATTTCATTAGCCATATGTTAATGCCCAAACATTCAGTCTGAGGAAATGAAAGGATCAAGGTATAATTTATGTCAATTTGATGGAACATATTGAATAAACAGAATGAGCATGATATTCAAAATTTTGTTAGCAGAAAGTAAGGGCCTCCCAAGCCATGGTGCTAACACAGGTTCCTAGAAAACATGGAGTTTTGTTTGAGTTCAAAGCATCACCAGTTCAAAACATCACACAAATGGGCCCTCCTTTGGGATCAGGCTTTGACTAGTGACTAAATATAGATTTTTAAAAGTAAGACTCTGCTTCAAACATAGCAGCCAAACTAAAATTTTAAAAGAAATCAAATTCAACTCTCCTTGATAATTTGTTCATGTCTTTAACCTGTGGCTACAAAATGGATTTGACAATGCAGTTCAGTGGCAGGTATCACTGTCTATTGTTCACTAATTCAAACGGTCCATGTGAAAAGGAAAACAAAAATCATTTACAGACTCCAAGGCCATGATGGGTAAACAAGGTCATACTAAGGAGAAAATATCCAGTTTCAAACCCATTTGAACCTCATCTAATATTTCAAAAAAGATTCCATTCAATACTTATATACACCCAAATGAACCCATTCATGATAAATGTGGCTATTTGGAATCCCTTTAATATCTTTTGATTCAATATACGAGTTAAAGCAAATCACTTTTCCTACAGGAAATGGGTTTCACACAGAGCCAAGTGCGTTGAATTTATGCTTCTATACAAAACATCAACATTAGTTAGCGCAGAACTTCAATTTGGAGGCTTCGAAAGAGGCCGAAACAATGTGATTTGGCTAAGTGCATGACCACTCCTACAGATTTACATACATCATCATCTAGAGAAACAAAGGACCGCCCCTAAAAAATAAGACAATACATTATTTTTATATAAACAACAAAGATTCAAAGAGTACCGATAGTATCAATAAACAACAGTGAGGGTTTTCTCTCTTAGGAATTTCATCAAACATATGGTGTGCAAACTATAAAGCCTACAGAGTTTTTTCCAGCCATACCTTAAAGGGAGAATGATCCAGCAAAAACTCACAGATTCAATGGCTTCAAACTTACCCCAATTCCTCCGCCTCCACGAGCGATTCCGCGACCTGTAGCTGCTCTTCTTCTTTCCTGCGAACTGTTTGGAAATTGTTTCTAACCAAACATGTACCCACACCTAGGAAAATATCGTTGCAGAGGACAAAGGGACTATGTAGCGCAAATACAGCTCGATTTGGCAGCTGAAAAGCAACCTGGATGAATGTTTGAATTTGGAAAGAAGTTAACCCATAGATATTGCAGCCAAAATATTTATAGTCTTTGGATCGAGGGTTGGGTGTAGTTTATTTCCGTGGGTATTTTTTGGGGTTACACAATGGATGCCACATGAGGCCATCCCGGTAAAGAGACAATGTCCATATTAATGGATAAGGGGTCCATTGGACTCGACCTTGATCTTTTCGGAGGAGTCGAGGGTGTCTAAAAACCAACAGTGGCAAAGGATGCAAGTGTCAACCCAAATGGAACGCACGCCCACAAATATGACAAAATATTTTAAACAAAAATGTTGTGCTCACCATCACCAAAAACATGAAGGGGAAGACATTTATTCAAATTGATGTGATGGAAAATATAAATGCCTATATAAAATGCAATGGGTTTTGCCATTTTTAAAATGCTTATAAATATTATAGTGTGGTTCATAAAACACATTAGGTTAATTTTGATACAATATTCTTAATAGAAAATTAAAATTATTGAAGGGAGAGACATCATGTTTTGAAAATAGCCAATGGAAAAGGGTAATGGTGCAAAATTTATTCCCTAACAAATGAGGCTCTTCTTTTCATACCAACCTCGACCTCAAGTGATAAGAAGAGGGATGGGTTGTGGTGAGGAGATGGATATAGGATACAATGTCATGGGAGATGAGGTTCTTTTTGACATTAATGAGGATGGGAGTGGTCAATTAATCTTTGACATAGAAAGTATGGGTAAATAAAAGGTCCTGATAGAATTGAGTAGCCTCTTGGGTCATTAACAATATATAGGGATACAAAGAGGTGTGGTTGGAAAGATAAATGACTTTAAATGCATAAGGTATTTCAACATGTGATCATATATCCAAAGGGAAAACATAATGCTCAACTAAGGTGAGAAGAAAGAGTTGGCCTAGAGTGGTTCTCTTAAATAATGTCACTTCATGTCCAAAAATAATAATAAACCGTAATTAAAATCGAGAATGAATACCTCTTTAGGTTCCGAGTTCTATAAGAGATGTTCAAAGCTTGGTGAAATAACAATATATTGTTGGTAAGTTTGACCTAAAGCTCAATGAAGTTGTGACTAGTAGCACTTCAAATTATGTAGATACCACAAAGGGTAAAATGCCATCTAAGGGATTAAGAAAAGGTGTCAAGAATAGTAATAAACATAGAAGTGGAACTATTAGAGTGGTCTTGATTGAGATCAATGTAGACCTTCAAAGAGTTAGATTAAGACTAGCACTAGGCTTAGGCCACACCTTTTAGTTGGCGTTCTATGAGTGCAAGAATGGAGTTTTTATTCATGTTAGGACAAGTATTGAAATGCATAGTGAGATTGTGTAGAATTTTAGCATATACATCTAGACACTGAACAAGATAAACATATTGTAACATGGTACTCAAAAGGATTTGTAACATGGTCTTTGGTGGGTATATTGTCATATTTAATATTAAACCCCCATTATTTATAAGATTAAGTATTGGATTTATTAATAGAAAGTGGAGGGACATTCATGTTCAAGGATACATGGTGAAACAAGCTTGACTAGGTCATAGTCATTATCATCATCGTTATCATCGCCAACCCTTTTCCATGAGGCATGCATGGAACTATGTAATAGAATTGGTGTTTTCGTATTAAGAACCTGGAATGTTGAAGTGAATTTATTGATTGACATTCAAATACTTTCAGCATAAAATAATTGTAATTTAAATAGTATGCCTACATATTGTTAAAGGATTTTAAGCATTTTTTATGTTAATGATCATTTTCCTTTTCCGTCTAGACTTCAAATTATGTGTCCATATAATAATTGAAACTGAAATACCTTGTTAGTGCCAAAAGGCCTTTTCAACAATATAAATGTAGGTAGAATCTCCACTGTAAGAAAACCTTTCATTTTTCAAATTCAAGTGCATTTCTTTAATAATTCATAGCATGCCTCTCTTTCATTTCACATTGATAGCTAGACGAGGATCATTGAATATATTGTGTTATCTCCTTGCTCCAAATCAGCTACATCTTGAGGTACTTGAGAGATTGACTTGTCTTGCTAGGTTTGCACAAATTTGGATGCATGGAGGTGTCCAAGATAAGTGGGAGAGTGAGTGTGTGAGATAATGAACCTAGGCCTACATCTATTTATATGAGTGTGTGTAGGAAATGAACCTAAGCGTCGGATATGCGACGATGCTTTCCATGTTAAATAGTTAACCAATTGAAGGCATCGTCGCTTAAGCGACGCTTACTGACGTGTCATTGCTTAACCGACGGTTATGAGAATAGCCATCGCTTCACCGACGCTTGTGTCCACATTTACAAAAAAAAAATGTATCCTTGTGTTTTTTGGTAAGTTTAAAAAGAGAAATCCACGCACCGTCAGATTTTTGCGTCGGATTTTGGATCGAAATGTAGTAGTGACTACCTTCTGAATCTACCCGTCAAGGAATGTCATTTGAAAGTGAAACCAGGAAACAAGGCAAAATGGGACATATATTAACTAACTGGTTATCTCCTTCTCAAAGAAAGTAATATATAAGGAAATAGGTCGAACAATAAAAAATGGTAAAGAAAGTTACCAGTATAAATAATATGTATAAAGGCAAGTTCCCCATTCGAAATAGGCACCCGGAGATAAAACTGATCATGGCACCAAGGTTTGTAAGAATCACCCTCAATAAAAATATTCTAACGAATATTTCCTTTCATAAGAAGGCATCGACTCATGTATCAACTCTGTGATCGAATGTATGGAGTAGCATAATGAGAATTGGCATCGACTGATATTTACGCATACTTGGATTGATAATTAACAACATCGCCACCTGATCACATCGACTTATACATGAAGTAAAAACATCGAGTGTATCAACTCTTAGGATCGACAAACACTTGTGAGCACTATTGAAAAATGGATGTAGGTTTCTGGATATAACACAAATCATAAATGACACCCTCTAACATTATGCAATATACACCCACCATATCCAAATTACTTGCAATTAAAATTTGGGTTTAGAAACTACTTTTATTAAAGTTCAATTTCTAGACAAATTAAGAAAAAATTAACAGCGACTTATAGAAATAGCTAAACATAAAAAATACGTCATTAATTTTTTACAAAAATTAAAACATCACTTCCTCTCACATATGGAAAATTAGTATGCATTTAGGAGGTACTCACACCTCTCACACCTAGCAAATTAGTACTAGCTCTTTCTTTGACAATTGGGTTTATATGCTCCAAAGCACTACAGACCTCTCTTCTCCCAAAGTTGTAATGTTGCTTACCAAGGTTACTCTAGATCTTTTACTAAGGATAAATGATGCAAGGGAATCACTCTTAAATTGCAACGTATTCGAAAATTAAGATTCTAAATTTTACAAAAGGGAGTGGGTTTCCCTTAATTGAATATTCTCCATATGTTTAGGTTAGTGGTAATCAATTTAGTGAACTAGTTTTGGAAAGAATCGAGTTAGATTTGCTGTCAATGGAAGAGTTAAGTTATAAATAGGATAGAACGCAGTTGAATTCATTTAGGATATCTTGTGAAGCTGTCAGATTGTTAGCATAAATTTAGGAATTAACTTTCTAATTCTATATTTAGTTTCCTTCTCCTTTTGTATATGTTCTGAATTAGTTTGTTAAAAGGTTGGATTCTTCGAGTAATGGAAGGCTTATTTCCGTATAAGATTGTTGTAATCCCCAAAGTTAATCAATGAGTCTTACAATTCATGGGGGTTGCTCATGAATATTACAAATATAACAATGTGATGATATTAAGCAGATTACGTAGTTTTAGTATTTGGGAAAGCATTATACTTTACTACAAAAAAAGAGGTGCAACAGTAGGTAAAGACTTGCACAACTCCTCTCATAAGTGTTTTTGGAAGGGGTCCCATAGGGAAAGTAAAGAGTCCAGGTCCCTCCCTTGAACCTTGAAGCGAGGAAATTCTTAGATATTATAACCTTCAGTTTGAAATCATGTACACAACATTTTTGGTCTACCAACCCTTGGAATTGCTAGTTCCTGAGTTTTATCTGTAAACATAGCAATATTATTATGAACCTGGGCAGGTCTGACCTATTTTCAGGGCTGCAACTTCTGAAAATCATAGGATATCCAATAATATATTTTATCCTTATGGCATATTATAGTGCATCTGTAGGTGTAGCATTCCTCTGTTACTATAAGGGAATTATGATCTAGCCATTTCATCTCCACCACATCCAGTACAACAAATAAAAAAAACATGAATAGAAAAAAAACACAATAGATAATCAAGAAAAACACAAAACATACCTAAAGGTCTAAACATTGATGCCATTCTGAAGGCAGTGGAGACCCAACGTGAATCTCAATACCAATATTTTTTAGTTTCAATTTCTGTCCACCGACACCAATCTCATCATCATGTTTAGAATTTCCTGAATTCCAATTCCATTTACTCTTCTTAGATGTGTCTTCAAGCATATTCTTAGATTCAGAGACATTACTTGTAAATCTAGTCCTCTTAGCCTAAGTATTCAACACAGTAGGGTAGGGTTGTGATTCATATAATGGGGTAAGGGTTTCATTTTTGGTGACCACGACCCCGGCCTCAGCCTGTTCTTTCCCTGCTTTGTAAATTCTCTGTTCCATTCTCAGGATCAACTCTGCTTGTTTGCATTGATGTCATTTCCCTCAATAAACCAAAAACTAAATGAAGCTTCACTTCATTGCATAAAAACCCTCGGTCTACAATAGGGCATCCACCGTTATCTCGGGTATATCTTTCTGGTCTACGAAAGCGTTATGTGCTCTATATCTATTTACTAGGGGATCATGTGCCATACGTAGCGCGGTGGATTCCAGTTATTCATGTAGGAAAAGAACCCCTCCCTTTTCTATATAATTTACGGATGGGCACATCATATCGTATCCTTCTTTCCAATACGTAGGTGCAACATATCCATAGCCAGATGGTGTCTAAAGCAATAAAACATGGATGTCCGAAGGCAAGGCATATAGGTGGAATTAGATATTGTACTCACAGAGCTTATCATTGACGGGAGACGCTACTCACAGCAGCAGGTGTGGATGCAATATCCATGTCCAAGAAAAAGAGTACCTAATACTTCTTTATTTTGTTTGCTTTTGGATTAATCCTAGTAACCAAACCCAATGTCACCATGAATCCATGTAAATCATATGTTATAACACTATATTTAAACCATATGGTATAATATGGTATAACGTGGAGCCTAAACCATAAGCGCCAATGTTTAAAACATATCACAAAGGCATATGTTTATATCCATTAAAACCATACCAATATAATGTGGATTGTTAATATATTATTATATGCCACATCATAAATCTTAACCATATCTTTATCCAAGGTCATGCCATGAAGCTGAGATTGTATGCAAGCGGTAATGTTAAACATATCCATTAAAACCATACCAATATAATGTGGATTGCTATATTATTATATGCCACATAATAAATCTTAACCATATCTTTATCCAAGGTCATTAAAACCATACCAATATAATGTGGAGTGTTATATTATTATATGCCACATCATAAATCTTAACCATATATTTATCCAAGGTCATGCCACGAAGAGATTGTATGCAAGCGGTAATGTCAAACTTTATGTGTTATAACCATATAACATAAAAAAATGTCATCGTTTGAACTATGGAATTATAACGTGGTAAGGTTTAAATATAGGTTATGTTGGTATAGACATAATTGTGTTTGGTTAGTTTTATTTATATTACTAAAAATGATTTTAAGTATTTTTTTAGTAATATTAATAATATATAGAAATAGTAAACAATGTTAATTTAAACTTTTGATTATTTTTATTTTTTATTTTTGAAGGTATTTGGTTTTATAAAGAAAAATTCACTAGTCAACAAAATAAATTAAATTTTCAAAGATATGCCTCTAATAATTTACATAAACCTCCTAAATTTGCTCCATGCCAAGATATCTTCTTGAATATACCCCAAGTCAACATCTTGTTATATAGTTATATCCAATGCAACAATTTTGTTTTTAGAGGAGTAGTGGTTTTCTTTACTTTAAATATGCATTTTTATAGAAGAAAATAATTTTATTTACTTTAAATATTTAAAATAGAATGATAACATATTAAAACTTTTTAAGTCAAAATTACTTAAAGAGGAATGCAAGGTAATTATTAATTGACCAAAGGAGAAAAATAAGCTAGAAAACTTATGGTTAACTCTTATTGTGGATGGAGTGAAGTAAGGTAGTGAAAAAAAAAACAAGGGACAATTTATGTAATGTCTCCATCCATCATGATTTTGGAGAATTGAAGGATAAGCAAAGGATATCTTGAAAGATGATTTACTTATCAAATAATGAATGCTTTATGAAGCTTGAAGCAATGCAAAAGGAATCTTACAAAAAGGTTCGA
>LPNX011118061.1:5367-23101 GCA_001517045.1 Pseudotsuga menziesii
TTTGTTCGGCCGGATCTTGATGACCTGTAACATCATTGTTACGTGACATTTTATTACTCAAACCCTAAGAACAAAGTACGATCAAACCCAAGTATATGATGAGTCTTCTTTTCCACAAGGGTTAGAACCAAATCCAAAGAGCAAGACCAAAATCCAAGACCAAGTGGGAAGATCCCCACAAAAGAGCAAGGCCAAAATCGGCCAATACCAAGTGGGAAGATCCCCACAAAAGAGAAACCCCAAAATCCAGGACCAAGTGGGAAGATCCCCACAAAAGAGAAACACCAAAATCCAAGACCAAGTGGGAAGATCCCCACAAAAGAGCAACGCCAAAATCCAAGACCAAGTGGGAAGATCCCCACAAAAGAGCAACGCCAAAAAAAAACCCTTAGGAATTTCGCACTTCTTAACCAAGAGATAAGTGCGAGACTCAGTGTGTGAGATAATGAACCTAGCCGTACATCTATTTATATGAAAAATGAACCTAGGCTTTCCATTTTAATGTGTGTGGAATAATGTCTTAAGCGTCGCTTTCCATTTTAAATAATTAACCAATTACGAAAAATTATTAAATGATTGATAAGACATTATTAAATGAATGATTAATTTAAGCGCCGTCACTTAAGCGACTCTTAGGAGGATATCCGTTGCTTAAGCGACGCTTGCAAGCCTAGCCGTCGCTTAAGCGACGCTTATCAAGCCTAGCGGTCGCTTAAGCGACGCTTATCACCACCATTTCAAAAAAAAAATTATCTTCCTGATTTTTGGCATGGTTAAAAGAAAAAATCCATGCGCCGTCAGAAAAAACCATTGGATTTTGGATTGAAATGTACTAGTGTCACCAACAGGAAAACTAGGAGTTAATTTATCCCCCTCACAAGTGGCCTTCCTTTTCCAGTCCTCAAATGCAAGTGAGGAATTTTTATATTTACATGGATCATATGGTTTCAGGTGTACATGGTTGCTGCAAAAATCATAACTTTTATTATCCATGTTCTTAACATTACCATCTTCCTGTACAGATATTATGGTGGCCTGCTCTTCCACCAAAATTTATGCTTCACACCCAAGCAGTGTGGCCTTGTTTTCGTCTTCATTATGTGGCTCAGAAGGTGATTTTAAATCTGATTTGTGTACCTATTTTGGATCTGATACAAAATATGTCTCATTACCCATACATGAGCCAAAACCTTGAGCACTGATCTGAAAATCACCCACGAAGAAACTTGAAGTGCATTCCTCTTCAACTTCTTCTCTTATGCAACCACATTGTGGTGATTTGAACTTCACTTCATGCATATCTTCCTCTTCCATGTTTCTATTCTCCTCCAAGAAACTTGAGACTTTTTCATATTTAGGGGTACTCATGTCAGAATATTCAAAATATTTGTTTGAAGAAAAACCAAACAAATTCTTAAATCTTGAATATGCAGATGGCTTTGAGGAATGTTCACCTTTGGTTCCTTTTTCTTCTTCTTTTTTCAAAGAGCTGGAAAAACTCGGTTCCTCTCTAGATGAATTGTTGATCTTGAAAGAATTCTCATAATCATTCTTGGGCCAGAATCCATACTTGAAATAAATATAATCTCCAAAAGAAAGGTTTGCACAAATATTCCTACACAAATCTAGATAGTCCTTGTAGTAGTGAGGCATGTTCTCACATGCTTCAATGATATTTGCCAAGTTTTTCTTAACCATTGGAGAATCAGATCTGATCTCTTCCCCATTTGATGTCCAATAGTATTCATAATATTAATTTTTTATTATTCCCCCATCAACATAGATGATTTCTTCTTCTTCATATCTTCTGCATTATGACGATATCATCCTGCATACTGCTCATCATAGTGATCCTCATAGTATGACATGGCTGCAAATTTATTCAGTGAGAGATTTCTTTGCACGTGATGATCCAAGGAAAGAGCTCTGATACCACTATGATTTCATAAGTGTTTTGCATAGACATGAACATGTTAATTCTATATTTTTACTTAAACAATCCTGAAAGTTTAATTGGTTCACACAAACCCTTCTTGGATTAGGTAAAACAAGCGGTTCTTCTAGGAAATTTTGCAGAGGACAAGAGTGATTAGTGGGAACCAAATAGATACATTTCATACATGGAATTTCCTCTCCCCTAATACATTTATATCTGGTTCCATTTAGTATTCAGAGTCCGCTCCGTGGAAACCTACTACCACAGTTCTGAGCGGCCAAACTGTGAAACTAAGGAGAGTGGTTCAGTCTGCTTCAACAAGAGGATTCAGAAAAAATTGCAGAGGTTTGTTCCAAAATTAATGTAACATAAAAAATTCATTTATACATTTTATGGACTTTCTAGAAAGTTTAAGGTGTTTTGGGTGAATTTTGAGATTTCTGGCAATTTTGGTCAACAGAAACCCTACGTAGAGGAGGATGAAAAAGGGTGGTACAACCTAAAAAAAAAAGGTTTATGTATAATTATATGGTAATTTATCCCTGTTGCTGACCCACAAGAACTGAAATATCTCAGTTTGAGTTTACAGATCCTGTTTTGCATCAATTTTCGTAAAACTAGTTATTGAAAACTAGAAATCTACCTAGGGTCTTTAAAAACCTCTTCAATCAGCTTAAATACAATTTTGTTAAACATGATATATATAAAAAATATAAATATTATCTCTCTAAACATAAATAATTATTTCAATGACTTCCCCATCATGAACTATTTATTACAACACTCATATTCACTCAATCCCCCCATACACTGATAAAATGGGACCTTTTATGCAACTGAGATAATATTATTTAGGGTTTGAGATATATCAACCTGATAAATGAAATTTTTAGAATATAATGACACTACAAAATAGAAATTACATTATTGACTAACCATTACAAATATGCTTCCAAAATTAAGGGGCAGGAGGCCCGAATCATGACTAGCAAGGCGCTGTGAGCATAGGTAAAGCATGGGATTCACTAGATATTAACCTAAACTTGATGGAGGATGAAAATAAATTTTATTATCCTTCAATGTATGCAAGCTAGCACTACACACCTGCAACGGAAGAGAACGGGATGGAAGGAGAGGGTAATGGAATGATGGGGCTCATCTCCCAGTAGTCTGAGGCACAACAATCAGAAGTAATGCTTACATAAGCATTCAGCAATCAAATCATCAACCAAACTGAATAAATGGGTTCAAATTTATCTTTTAAAGACTTATGGATGACCTGCTTAGTAAGTTGATTCCAATGGTGACCTCTGAGAGCAATTCAACCCCATGGGTGACTTAACCCTAGCCACAAAAGCTCCCCCTTTGGGAAATCAGGCAAGTAGGACCATGTAGAATTGTTTCTAAGTCCAAATCATCCTTCACAATTAGAAACTGCACCCTTCCTTAGTCAAAAGCTGCCTCTTTTCAATTATGACAACTTTCTACTTTTCCTGGGTCATAAGGAAACTCTTTCTTTCCTTAAAAAAACTTTCTTACTTTTCTCTTACATCTTTTCTGAGTTCCATAAGAGGAAACTACGCCCTCCCCTTTGAAATACCTTCCTACTTTTACCTATGTCTACTTTTTCTTCTTTTAGGAAACTTCCCTTTATTCTCCTGCTTGCTTTTGTCATGGACTTTCTTTTTTTTACCAAGGAAAGTTGACTAGCTTTCAGCAATGTGCCATGCTAACATGGCAGCCTTAATTCCATGTCATTATTGTGCATAATAAATAAAATTGCTGAAATAAAATTAAATACATGCCTTGGTAAAAATTTATCCTAGGAGGAATAATTAATAACAACTTGATCCCCGAGGAACTTAGCACGATCAACAATTTTAATGGTCAATTTGAGGCGAGATGATAGTCCTCCCATCCCAAATCTACTTTTCCTCAAGCAAAAGTACCACAGAGTGTTGCAAATTTTTCCACCATGTTTTTGCTGCACCACTCTAGCCATTTTTCTAATGCCACTTCGTTTAGCAAAATTTCCAACCCAGTTAAAGTAAATGAGTTCCCAGATCCCACTGCCTCCTCTGGAAGGACCAAAATTTTTCTACCAGCTTTTGAACTCTCTCATTCCTAAGAATGCTTAGATCCAATGGTTTTATCTGCCTCCTTCATCGCATCAATAAAAACAACAAAATTTTATCATTGTAGAGGAGGAAAATGAGGTTATGAAAATTATACCACCATACTAGGATCTCATCTCTCCCCACACCAAACTGAACATTTTTTAAACTCTCCCACAAGACATGGAATTCGTTAATGCAGGACCAAATTATCTTCAGCCTCTCTCAAGTATGAAAATACATGTGCAAGCTATCACAGGAACTCACGTCACTGTTGTTATGAATACACAATAGTTTATCCCATGCCTCTCCATGTATACTGAAAGCATCATATAGCAGCCATACATGCTCATCTCATTTCTCATACAATTTCTTTGATGTTTCCAATGTCTCTCCATTGACGCAAGCATGATTTTTACCCTCCAATGCACACATCTCAATCATTTGTCTAGCCACCCAATCAATGGATGGTTAAAATTTCATGCTGAATGGTTTAGGTAGCAATAATTCAGCTACTACTAATGCACTTGTCAAACGTCATGGTTTGACCATCAATACCTCAACTTGAAGAGTGAAAGTATCATGCTCCTCTTGTGGCATCAACAGAAAAAAATCCTTTCACCCAATTTTCGTTCCCACATAATGTGGCAGAAATAGAAGTGTAGGGTGAATAATTGTGAGCCAAATCCCCACATTGCTCATCAATAAATATAATGGATCCAAAAATTCCTCCATTAGTTTTCTGAGTGACAGTGTGATCATGTGCCTCCTCCAAAATTGTACAACATTTTCCCGGAGGCTACCCATAATCTCTTAGGAACCATGCAAGTGCTTGATATTCATATTGCTTGACGTCAAACTCCTCAAGCACATGCAAATCGGAATGCACCTCATGTGCATGTGTATGGGAGGTATATAATAGCTTCAAAATAAGTCTTTGTTGATGTTCACATGTCAAGACAATGTCAATATAACAAAAAATTTATTGCAGAAATAATAATAAAATTCATCCCAAGGTCTTCATTCCAAATATGTCTCTATGGAACTCAACAGGTTCTCCCCTCTTCATCCAATGGATGAACTCTCTGCCATTGATCCAAGGGTGCAAAAATCCATCAACTAACCCACACATTGAAAGAATGTGTAGATCTAATGCCTTCTTGTCAAAAGTGGCTGCACACACATGCCTTTTATTCTGCTTGTAAATCATAGAAAAATCAGCAATATGAAAAACAATTTTCTTGCAAAAAGACATAAAACTTTTACCTTCCATATTTTCCTCTTCAGTGATTCCTCTATCCATCCAATCAATGGATGAACAAGAAATTTTATTTTCCACTCCATATTGAATGTGATCAGCCTTTTTTATGAAGGATAAGAACACTTCATCCTTCCTCTCAATATTAATGAGTGCTTGGCCCATATTTTCTTCCTCATAGATTTTCACAAGCACCTGCAAATCTGCTCCTCCCTAATGGCCATCCTCCACATGAGGTTCCTCCATTATACCCAAAACATTACCTTCCATGCAGCATGAAAGGTGTGACACCTTCAACTCCTTCTGAAGTTGAAATATCTATAACTTTGAATATTGAAGACCTCTTTGTGTGCTCTTCAATAAGTTATTGGTGATCTCCAACTTACTAGTGATATTTTCTGATTTTTCTTCTTCCTTCTTTAGTGCACTATGGTACATTTTAGCCACCATGAGGAGATATTCTCTATCATATATTAAGTTCATTCATCTCTCCTTCATCTTGGGCATTCCTTCTTTCAGTGCTATGCACTCCTCCAAAAAGACTTCTCCTTCCATATCTCTACCACAAACTTGCCAACAACATCTTGCCAGCAAGGCATTGATGTCAACGAAGTTTTTCATGGCTTCCCTAAGATTCTTCCTATCCTCCTTTATTGGATCCACTAAAATGATGTGGCTCACCAAGAATATCCTCCATGAAGGTTTCTTCTCCTAATAGCTGACATATATGCCCATTTTTCTTGTGGCATGAATCCACCACATAGAACTCATCCTCAACATACAGGCCAGCCTTTGAATTTTCTGCACACTCACTTCCATGATGGGAAGTGGAGGGTATCTATGAATGATGGAATAACATGTGATATATATAAAAATAAGAAATCATATCATGCCTTGTAATTTCAGCTTCATCATGCTGCAAGAGAGTCCAACATTCTGAACTGTGTCCCTCTCTTTTCATCAGATTTTTCTCCTTCAAATTTCCTAGTTCACATCCGGCTGGTGGGGGCTTTCCTTCCATTTCATTAGGCAATTCAAATAATGAATTCAGATCTGATATTTCTTGTTCTTTTGGATCTGATCAAAAATATTACTTCACCATATTATCACCATTGACAATATCACCCTTCTTTTCACTGATTGTGTGATCATCAACAAGGAAACTGGGAGTGAATTTATCTCCCTCACAAGTGGCCTTCCTTTTGCAGTCCTCAGATGCAAGTGAAGAAATTTTATATTTACATGGATCATATCGTTTTAGGTGTACATGGATGCTGAAAAAATCATAACTTTTACTATCCATGTTCTTAACATTACCATCTTCCTGTACGGATACTATGGTGGCCTTCTCCTCCACAAAAATTTTTGCTTGACACCCAAGCGGTGTGGCCTTGTTTTCATCTTCATTATGTGGCTCATAATGTGAATGTAAATATTATTTGTGTACCTCTTTTGTATCTAATCCAAAATATGTCTCATCACCCATACATGAGCCAAAAACTTGAGCAGTGATCCGGAGATCACCCACCAAGAAACTTGAAGTGCATTCCTCTTCAACTTCTTCTCTTATGGAACCACATTGAGGTGATTTGAACTTCACTTCATGGATATCTTCCTCTTCCTCATTTTTATTATCCTCCAAGAAACTTGATAATTTTTCATATTTAGGGGTACTCATGTCACAATATTTAGAATCTATGTTTGAAGAAAAACCAAAGAAACTCTTAAATCTTGAATATGCTGATGGCTTTGAGGAATCTTAACCTTTGGTTCCTTCTTCTTCGTTTTTTCAGAGAGGTGGAATCACTCGGTTCCTCTCTGGATGGATTGTTGATCTTGAAAGAATGATCATAATCATTCCTGGGCTTGAATCCATACTTTAAATAAATATAATCTCCAAAATAAAGGTTTGCACAAATATTCCTACCCAAATCTAGATAGTCCTTGTAGTAGTGAGGTATGTTCTCACATGCTTCAATGATATCTACCAAGTTTTTCTTCACCATTGTAGAATTAGATCTGATATCTTCCCCATTTGATGTCCAATAGTATTCATCATATTCATTTTTTACTATGCCTCCATCAACATAGAGGATTTCTTCTTCTTCATATCTTCTACAGTATTCTTCATACTACTCATCATAGTCATCCTCATAGTATGACATGGCTGCAAATTTATTCAGTGAGATATTTATTTCCATGGGATGATCCAAGGAAAGATATCTAATACCATTGTGATTTCCTAATCCTAGTGTGTAGACCTAAACAATTTAATTCTATAATTTTACTTAAACAATTCTGAAATTTTAATTGGTTCACACAGACCCTTCTTGGAGTAGGTAAAACAAAGGGTTCTTCTGGGAAATTTTGCAGACGACAAGAGTGATTAGTGGGAAGAAAACAAAAAAATTTCATACATGGAATTTTTTCTCCCCTAACAAATTTATATCTGATGCCATTTAGGTTTCAGAGTTCACTCCGCGGAAACCTACTACCACGCTTCTGAGCAGCCAAACCATGAAACTAAGGAGAGTAGTTTGGTCTATTTCAACCAGAGAATTTGAGAAAATTGCAGAGGTTTGTTCCAGCCTTAGTGTAACATAAAAAAATTATCTATAAATTTTTTGGAGGTTCTAGAAATTTTAAGGTGTTTTGGGTGAAATTGGGGTTTTCTAGCAATTTTGGTCAAGAGAATCCCTGCGTAGAGGAGGATGCGAAAGGGTATTTCTAACAAAAAAAAAAGGTTTTTTAGATTTATATGGGAATTTAGGACTTTTACTGGCATACAAGAACTAACAGAGCTCATTTTTATTTTACAGAGCATGTTTTGCATCAATTTTAGTAAAACTAGTTATTAAAAACTAGCGATCTAGCTAGGGTCATAAAAAAGTTATTAAATCAGCTTAAATACCATTCTGTAAAATATGATATTTATAAAAGAGGTAAATTTTATCTCTCTAAACATAAATAATTATTTCAATCACTTCCCCATCATGAATTATTTATTACAACACTCATATTCACTCAATCGCCCCATACACTGATAAAATGGGACCTTTTATGAAACTGAGATAATATTCTTTAGGGTATGAGATATCATGACCTTATAAATGAAATATTCAGAATATAATGACACTACAAAACATAAATTACATTATTGAATAACCATTACAAATATGCTTCCAAAATAAAGGGGCAGGAGGCACGAATCATGACCAACAAGGGGTTGTGAGCATAGGTGAAGCATGGGCTTTAATAGAGCTCAAGATAGACTTGATGGAGGATGAAAATAACTCTGATTATCCTTCAATGTCTGCAAGCTAGTGCTCCACACCTGTAATGGAAGAGAAAAGGATGGAAGGAGAGGGGAATGGAAGGCTGGGGCTCATCTCCTAGTACTCTGAGGCACAACACTCAGAAGTAATGCTCACATAAGCATTCAGCAATCAAATCATCGACCAAACTGAAGCAATGTGTTTGAATTTATCTTTTATAGACTTATGGGTGACCTGCTTTGTAAGTTGAGTCCAATGGTGACCTGTGAGAGCAAGTCAACCCCATGGGTGACTTAACCCTAGCCACAAAAGTGACCCCTTTGGAAAATTAGGCAAGTAATACCATGTAGAATTGTTTCCAAGTCCCAATCATCCTTCACAATTAGAAACTACACCCTCCCTTAGTCAAAAGCTACCTCTTTTGAGTTATGACAACTTTCTACTTTTCCTAGGTCATAAGGAAATTCTTTCTTTCCTTAAAAAAACTTTCTTGCTTTTCTCTTACATCTTTTGTGAGTTCCATAAGAGGAAACTACACCCTCCCCTTTGAAATACTTTCCTGCTTTTACCTCTGTCTACGTTTTCTTCTTTTAGGAAACTTCCCTTTATTCTCCTGCTTGCTTTTGTGATGGACTTTCTTATTTTTACCAAGGAAAGTTTACTAGCTTTCCCCAATGTGCCCTCCTAACATGGAAGCCTTAATTCCACATCATTGTTGTGCATAATAAATAAATTTTCTAAAATAAAATTAAGTACATGCCTTTGAACAATTCTTAGTAAAAATTTATCCTAGGAGGAATAATTAATAACAACTTGAGCCCCTAGGAACTTAGCATGGTCAACACTTTTAATGGTCAATTTGAGGGGAAATGACATTTAGACTGTAGCCTGCATTTAAAATTTTAGATATATTTTATGCCACTTTAGCTTGCAATTTTCAGTAATTTTCATCCAATTATACTCCTTCGAGCTGATCTTCTAAATCTATGTTGTAAGTACCGATTACTGCTATAAAATCTAATATTGCATTTTTTCTCAAAGCATCAACTACTTTATTTTCCTTCCCCTTGATATGTTGGATATCAAAATCATATTTGCTAAGGAAAGCTATCCACCTAGCTTGCATTGCATTTAAATTTGGTTGATCCAATAGATACTTTAAACCCTTATTATCCGTCATTAAAATAAATTGTATCCCGATCAAGTGATGGTGCCACATATTTAATGCATGTATTATAGCAGCCAATTATAGATTATAAGTAGTGTATTTTTTCTCTTGAATTTTATGTTTCTGGGACTCGTACACTATTACCTGTCCTTCTTGAGTTAAGACCCCACAAAGGCCATCGTTGCATGCATCAGTGCATACAACAAAACCCTTGTTAGGATCCGCAATTATTAAAATGGGTACAGTAGTTAACAGTTCTTTTAATTTCCTAAAACTCTCTTCACATCTTTTATCCCATACAAATTTCTTCCCTTTCTTTTCTAGAGAAGTTATGGGATTCATGATCCTCAAAAATCCCTCAATGAACCTTTGATAATACCCGGTGATCCACATGAATGACCGTACGTTAGTCACATCCTTTGGGACCGGCCATTCATTAATTAATTTGATCTTTTCTGGGTCAACCGAGATCCCCTCTTTAGTTATTACGTGACCCAAGTATTGTATTTTATCTTTGAAGAAGTCACATTTACTGAATTTGGCATATAGCTAATGTTCCCTTAACACTTGCAAACTGATTTTTAAATGTTCCTCGTGCTATTCTTTAGTTTTATAATAGATTAGAATACCATCAATAAAAACGTCTACAAACTTATCTAGATATTTATGTAATGTGTTGTCCATTAAACACATGAAGTATGTCGGGGCATTAGTTAGCGCAAATGGCATGAAAATGAACTCTTAGTGACCATATTGGGTCCTAAAAGCCATCTTGAAAATATACTCATCCTTTATTCGGACTTGATGATAACTGGATCTTAAGTCAATTTTTGAAAATACTCTTGCTCTGTGTAAATGATGGAACAAATCATCTATGCGGGGAAACAAGTATTTTGTTTTTTTTCATTTTATTAATTTAACGGTAGTCAATGCATAAGCATAGAGTACAATCCTTCTTTTTGACAAAAATGACCGCTACACCCCAAAGAGACACACTTGGTCTTATATAATTGTTATATATCAGTTCTTTTAATTGTGATTTTAGTTCATTAAGCTCCAGGATGTTCATCCGATTAGGATATTTTCAGTTAGGCACCACACTTGGTACCAACTCAATAGTGAAATCTAGCTCCCTTTTTGTAGACAATCCCAAAATTTCCTCTGGAAATACATCCGAATAACATATCAAAATTGGTATATCTTCAAATTTTAGCTTCTCTTATTTATTAATGTGTTCTTCATTACTTATAGTTAGAACAAAATATTTGCATCCCTTCTGAACAACCCTTTTTAGTTGTAAGGAATAAATGTGTCTAATTGTTGTTTTCCTAGGGATTCCTTTTAATATTACCATTTCTCCTTCATTATTCAAACAGGTAGAAGTTTTATCAAAGCAATTTAACACTACTCGATGTCTTTCCAACCAATCCATTCTAATTAATACATCATAGGATCCTATTGGAATTACATTGATCTTTACATAAGTTTCAAACTAATTCATAAATAATTTACAATCTTTCACAAGATCAATTACTTTCCTTTTTGCTCCAATAGCCAATTGAACCAGCCATGATTTTGCAAATTTCCCTACTGGTAGTTTACTTTTCTCTACTAAACTGGGAGAGACATAACTCAGGCTAGCCTTTGGGTCAATTAAAATATCAATTAAAATAGAATTAGGTTTATGGTTCAGCATACCTTCTACTTCCACCATGGAAGTCTGATATTTAGACTGTATATTTCCCAGCATTGCATTGATTCTGGGCATCCCTCTCACTAAATCAACAACCATGGTTTCTTCCCTCACAGCATGAATGTTGTTGATGGTCTTCCTCCTATTAGGAAATATTCATGCATAGTGAGGTCCCTGGCATTCCCAACATTTTACCAGTTCCTTAAGTTCATTACATTTAACATAATTACTGTGATTATTTGTAAATTATTTATTTCTTGTTATAGTATGGTTTTGATGTGGGTTAATTTTTGAATTAGTTCCTTGAAATTTTCTGTTAGGAAGACTTCATGAGTTACTATGCCCAAAATTCCGATTAGGTGTGAACTTTTTCTTTATTGGTTCAAAATTATTAGCCCTTTTTATTTTTCAGTTTGGCATGTTCCCTCTTTTTCAGTTTTGCTCATAGTAGGAAGATGCTTTTCGCATGGCCTCTTCAAGGGTCTTGGGATTATCATATTCAATTATGTCCTTAGTATGAAAAGGTAAACTCCTTAGAAACGACTGCACCTTGGGTTTTTCATCAACAATATAAGGAACATATCACAGTAAGCTTAAAAAATTACTATTTAACTCTTTCATACTCGTGGTTCCCAACCTTAGGTCATAAAATTATTTATCTCGTTCCTCGTAATATTTCTCCAACATAAAATTATTTTTAAGGTACTTTTTAAAAGTGCTCCATTTTATATTCTTATCTTTTATGCCCTTAACTTGTTTTATGTCCCGCCACCAGCTGTCAGCTTTTCCAGTTAAGTTGTATATTTCCATCCTCCCTTTTAACTGATTTGAATAATTATATATCTGAAAGTACTTTTTCATTCCAGATATCCATGCTTCAACTTCCTCTCCTTCTTCTATTTCTCCATTAAAATTTTGTGGTTTAATTTTTTTGGACTCCCAGAAATCTCTTCAAAAGGCTTGTATTTCTTCCTTCTATAGCGATAATTACTCTCACTACTATCACTAGAATGCTGGTGTTTCTTTCTGTGTTAATTACCATTAATTTTAGAAGAAGATATGCTTTAATTTTTAGAGTATTTTGACCTTTTACTCTTATGTTCATAGGACATAGTGCCATATTCTATCTGTTTATCATTTTTTTCATTATAAAACTTTTCCAACAGTATTTGATTCATCTCCTCCTAAGCTCTTAAGATTCTCTCATTTTATTTTTTAACAATCTTCATTTTAGTTTTTAGATACTTAACTATTTGCAGTAATTCACATGAGTTATTAGTTATATCTTCTTTAGAAGGTTCTTTTCCAAAATTATTTTGTTCATTTAACGGGGACATGCCTTCAGCATACTCTTCGAGCCCTTCCATACCTGCAAATCTAATTTATAAATATTATGTACAACAACATTTAAAATCATAAATCAGTATCCATAATTTTCTATTTACTTTTTGTTTACATGCACTGAGCCACTTCAGTCCTAGTGTCTAAACATGGGCTCTGATACCATAATGTAACATCTCCAAAAATTCACAAAAATTTAAACTTTTTCTATGTGATATTAAATATTAAATCTCCACCAAAATGCTACATTAATAATTAACTTTAGTGTAGTTAATAGATAGTTTACAAAGACAAGACATAAAGAGAAGAACTTAGGAGTTAATATTCTTTAGTTAACTGTAACTAAAAGTCTACAGAATTTACTTACTAACTTACACGGGGACTTCACTTAGTGAACCTCTCACATAGCACGTGCGATCGTGGGATATTAAAGAATACCCTTAATTTCCAGAGATATTGAACCAAACTCTTTTTGTTCAAAACCCCTCCCAATACTTAAAACCTCCTCCCCACCCCTTTTTATACCTCAATCCTTATAAACCACCCTACCCACCCCCACCTTAAACCCCTCATCCCCCCAATACCTGCAATATATTGGTTCAATTTTTTATCATTTTAAAACCCACAATATGAACTAACGTGATAGGATATTGGTCAACAAGTGAAGCCCCCATGTTAACTTATAATTCACATGCCACTAATTGTACTCAATCTGTATTGATTTCCATTCTTGAATAAAACTATTTATCAAAAGTTAATGAGTTAAAAGTTAATCAATTCAAATCATTGGTTTATTTGTAAGAATGTGTATGATTCTAATGGTTATTTTATTTTCTTACCAAAGGGGGGCTTGAAGTTAACTCGAGGCTTACTTAGCTTTTGCAAAGCTAATGCAGATCTGATGCTTGTACAGGACTCACCGATAAAACTTACTTCCAGGTTTACGATGTAAAAATTTAAGGCTTGGAATACTAAATGAGTAAGTTAGGAAGGATATTTTAAACTGTAATTTTATTGTCTAGATTATCGTTGTGTAAGAAGTCCTAGGCCTAAATTAAGGACTATTCTACCTATGTAGAAAGTAGAGTTGATGGGGTGTGTTGAGGCTTGGAAATTCACAGGCAACAACAGCAAGGGATTCTCCCCAGTCAATGTTTCCAACTAGACCATTGACTGTTTGGTATAGGGAATCCGTCTAGTTTGCGGTCCGGCTACCGTAGGTCAAGTAACAAAAAAACAAAGGTTTTACCGGTTGCGGCCTGGTCCACCGGTATTTTTGTATTTTTTGACTTAATGTATGAGATGCAAGTGCCTAATTAACAATGCAAGATGATCGATATGCAAGGAGCATTCACAACATGATGCACAGGTTCTTACCTCTCGTCTTCGCATTCACAAGCATCTAAATCACATATGCAGCAATGAAAAAATTAACTACCTACCTACCTACCTATCTATCTATCTATCTATCTATCCTCGGGGAGCCAAACTGTAATTTATTTATGAGTAATGTGTTTTGTTCACTTATTATAAATAGAAATTACAGATAGCTGATATTCCTAGATACAACACATGAATGATTAAAGATATTCCAACAATCAGATAGCCAATTGCTTTACGAACAGCATACATTACTCATGGTGATAATTCCACAAAATAAACTAGAAATCATTTACACAAGAACATAGGTTCTAAGAGTTAGAATGATCTCACAGTTAATGGACCAAAGCTGGAAAAAGAAAATAGTTCATCTTTCCACCATCCACTACATAACATTTCGAAATTTCACCCATCTTTCTCCAACATGCAAACCATAATTCTTTATTGCAAAGAGAAATAGTTCTTCTTACAATATTGCTTTTCAGTATAACTGGGAAAAATCCCCTATCTCTGTTCTACTTTCAAATATTTAAACTACAACTGCAGACCGCTTGGGATGCCCCCCAAACGTCTGACCTTTCAGTTCCTCAATGCTTCATATTCCTCTATTTTTTCTGTGCGTGCTCATGATTGGATGAGTAACTACCGGACCTTTCAGAGCTATTCCTCTATCAACATTCATTTTGTCTTTTCCCTGCTTCTGCCAAACGGTCCGTCTTCCTCCATGCCATGGTAGTTTGACCGATCTTCTGAACCCGCCTGCAATCAATCGACAAGCATCATTCATTGGAATGACTTTTTAAACATTAAAATTAACCACATTAACATCTAATCCACAAGAAAACGGCCGAGTGCATCTCCCATTATTAGAATTTTATCAAACGCTAGCGCCACTACCTTGACCACCTCCAGGCTTGACAACATTACCACCAGTGACAAATGGAAAACTCATAGGAGGCTGAAAATACCAACATCGGAGGGGTATACCAATCTGCAGGTGGGAAAAATCGGCAATCAGGGGGAAATGAACATTGGAGGCTAAACGACCTTCCTAGCCACAACAGCGGAAGAGACCTAAGATGTGGATAAGAGAAACGCGGGTGGGAAAAGGCTTCAGTCGGAAGTCGGATGACTTTACACTTCGGAGGATGAAGGACTTTGAGAGCCGCAACGTTAGAAGGGACAAGAGCTAGAGACATCCGAAACGTGGGCGGGAAAAGCTCGATCGGAAGTTGGAAGACATTTGGAAGTTGAAAAGGTACATCCTTTCGCAACGGCGGAAAACCAAACCATAGATCTCACCGCAACGATGGAGCTGCACAAGATAAATCTATCTGCCATGAGAGAAAAATCTGAATCGGGAAACAAACAGCTAGACATCGGAAGGTTAATGACCTCGGCAGCTACAACGGTGAAAGCGGAACTGCTTTCACAACGACAATGGTGGAAGCCCGAGACTTACGGGGTCGACGAGGATACATAAGCAGGAATGAGAAACCAAACAAGAATCGAAAGAGTTAACGATTTTTCCGTCCACAACGACAGAGTAAATAATAAAAACTTTCGATGCAAAACAAAATAGCATCCGAAAAAACAAACATATGGGAAAGAAAGTCGAAATCATGACTTGATATTTTTTCGCAATGATGGAGAAAGAAACGAAAAATTCTTCCGATTCAAACTGACAAACCAGCCGATTAGACCAACATATTGGGATAAAAATTGAAGTTAAGACTCACTATTTTGCCGCAACGGTGGAAGCTTTAACCAAACAAGTTCTTGATTCAAACAAGCTGAAAATGCATCCAAAGGCAGCGATAAAGTCTGATCAAACATTAGATTACTTCAAGCATTAGAAAAAGAACCAAAATGAGTAGCATATCAACCCAAGCATTAGAAAAGTCCTTCTGAAAAGTTCTTAGACCACATCAAACAACTAATATAAGCAAAGGAGGGTCCTAATTTTTTTTTTGGAATTTTGGGAAATTGTTGCAGCTGCAACAGGGTGATCATTTGTTTTAGGGTGAGTGCACAAAGTTGAGGGTCTCTTTTGGCACATTAGATGCAATATAAAACTAAGAAAACATACATCCATCAACTTGCATGGATATTTTGAGACACTTACACAATGAATATTGCGATCAGTAAAAAACAAGAAATGTAGGAAATTGAATGGAATTTCCAAATATATAATTATTTTCTATTCAAAATGTTGTTAACTATCTAAAATTAGATATTTTTTAACGGGCACCTTTTAATTCTGCGACAAATTATAAGGTATATTTTTTTGTGGGTGCAATGTTTGAGTGACTAAATGATGGAATAACTTACGAAAACTAGTATACATATAGAGAACATATAGTACTAGTGCACGACTATTTTTCCAATAATAAAAATAATTTATTTTTTATTATCTAAGAGATCAAACCTCGAAAATGGTACGTAAATTATGGGTGCAACATTTGAATGTCTTAATGGAATTATTTGGAAATGAGCTTTTTATAGCTTGTAGAGGTCGGTGTTCTTTAGTGAACAATTGAATTTTTTTTTTTAAATGGTTGAGAAAAGAAAGAGATATGGAAGAAACACTAATAGTGTTTTTTTTAGTTGAGGAGTGATGATAGAAGATAAATAAGAAAAAAATAGAAAAAATTATCTATTCTTGTTAAAATTTACATATTTGGAATCTAAAAAAAACCATATCTGTTTCTTAAATCTCATAAAAAATGGAGGTGTGCAGAATAATCAGACAAACGGCTAAACATGAGCATATTGAATATTTGGATATTATGTTCAATTAGCCATGGTTTATCATACTCCAAGGCATATGCATGTTGAATCCGAAGCAAAGTTTGAAGTAGAAACATAGGAATAAGAACTCCATGCAAGCATGGGTGGAGGCTCCTCCTCATCATTTGGAGGGAATACATTTTTGGGTTTAAACAAATTGCGTGCCCATTTTAATGAATAACAACACATGTGCGTTGATAAAAACGGGAGCACGATTTTATGAATCACAATGTGTGTATGTTATAAACTACTACAGTGAATTTGGTTTTGTAAGTTATATCAATACTAAAATTATTCTATGCCCGCCCCCCCTATCCCCTCTTCTGCCTAACTCTTACTAAACCCCCCTCCTCCTTTCCCTACCTTTAACCCCCCTCTCTCTCCCTAACACCCCACAACCCCATTCATTCTCGTTCTCTCTCACATGCCTATGTCCCCCCTTACCACTAACACATGTATGTCCCTTCGTCCCACCCCTAAACCCATAACCCTTTCTCTCTACCTCTAACTCTGAAACACCCCCTATTGTTCTATCTCTAATCACTTAGCACCCCCCCCCATGGAAACCCCTAAACCTCCCTTACTCTCTCTCTCTCACAGACATCCCCATAGCACCTCTCTCTCCACTCTTTCTTTCTCCCAAAATCATCCAACTACACTTAGCCCTACACACACACTCTCTCTCTATCACAGACAACCACATTCCATATCCACAGGTCACCCCCTAGCACTAACACCCTGCCATGCCTTTTTTCCCTAATTCTTACAAATCCCCCCCC
>LPNX011118061.1:23959-169930 GCA_001517045.1 Pseudotsuga menziesii
ACACCCATTAGTCTCTACCTCTAACTCCTTAAGACACCCTCTCCATGTCTACCGTTAATGCCTTACCACCCCCCTCCCCCAAACCTTTAAATGGTATAAGCACAAAAAAATTATATAGTTCTAAATCGCATGTCCGTTTCTATTAATCAAATCATGTGCTCGTTTTTATTAATAAAATCGCGCACATGTTTCATTCAACCAAAACGAGTGTGTGATGTTGTCAAAAAAAACCATGCTTCTTATTGTCACATATGCTCCTAGACACCCCCACATTAATCTAACCCCCACCCCCACTCCTAAACTCCTAGTCACCCCATACACATCCCTATGTCTCCCCTCTGACACACACACACATACACCCACACATTAATCTACCCCCCCCCCCCCCCTCCTAAACCCCTAGTCCCCCCATACACATCCCTATGTCTCCCCTCTCACACACACACATACCCCCACACATTAATCTACCCCCCCCCCCCCCCTCCTAAACCCCTAGTCCCCCCATACACATCCCTATGTCTCCCCTCTCACACACACACATACCCCCACACATTAATCTACCCCCCCCCCCCCCCTCCTAAACCCCTAGTCCCCCCATACACATCCCTATGTCTCCCCTCTCACACACACACATACCCCCACACATTAATCTACCCCCCCCCCCCCCCTCCTAAACCCCTAGTCCCCCCATACACATCCCTATGTCTCCCCTCTCACACACACACATACCCCCACACATTAATCTACCCCCCCCCCCCCCCTCCTAAACCCCTAGTCCCCCCATACACATCCCTATGTCTCCCCTCTCACACACACACATACCCCCACACATTAATCTACCCCCCCCCCCCCCCTCCTAAACCCCTAGTCCCCCCATACACATCCCTATGTCTCCCCTCTCACACACACACATACCCCCACACATTAATCTACCCCCCCCCCCCCCCTCCTAAACCCCTAGTCCCCCCATACACATCCCTATGTCTCCCCTCTCACACACACACATACCCCCACACATTAATCTACCCCCCCCCCCCCCCTCCTAAACCCCTAGTCCCCCCATACACATCCCTATGTCTCCCCTCTCACACACACACATACCCCCACACATTAATCTACCCCCCCCCCCCCCCTCCTAAACCCCTAGTCCCCCCATACACATCCCTATGTCTCCCCTCTCACACACACACATACCCCCACACATTAATCTACCCCCCCCCCCCCCCTAACCCCCTAACCCACCCCTTCCTCTCTCTCTCTCTCACACACACACACATCCCTATGTTTCCCCTGACAACTAACACCCCCAAACCTATAACATACAACACCTAGACACCCCCACACATATCCATAGGTCACATCCATAGGTATCCCGTTACAGCTAACCTAACACACCTATAAACTCCCACATTAATCTAACGCCATCCCTCCCCACTCCTAAACTCCTAACACACCCCTTCCTCTCGCTCACACACACACACATACACAAACATCCATAGGGAACCCTTTACCAATAGAACTCGCACACACATCCACATTCCACAGGTCTCCCTTTACCAAGAGCACCCCCCCACACATCCACAGGTCACCCTTTACCACTAACACCCCCCTCCCTTATATCACTCCCCAAGCAATCCAAATACCTCTAACCCCCACCCCCCTATTATATCCCCTAAAATTCACCTAGACACCCCCACATTAATCTAACTACCCCCACTCCTAAACTCTTAAAACATCCCTTCCTCTCTCTCTCTCTCTCTCTCTCTCTCTCTCTCTCTCTCTCTCTCTCTCTCTCTCTCTCTCTCTCTCTCTCTCTCTCTCTCTCTCTCTCTCTCTCTCTCTCTCTCTCTCTCTCTCTCTCTCTCTCTCTCTCTCTCTCTCTCTCTCTCTCTCTCTCTCTCTCTCTCTCTCTCTCTCACACACACACATACCTATGTTTCCCCTTACCACTAACACCCCCTAACCTATAACATACAACAACTAGACACCCCCACACGCATCCACAAGTCACATCCATAGGTATCCCCCCCAACTCCTAAATTCCTAGTCAGCCCATACACATCCCTATGTCTCCCCTTTGACACACACAGACATACATCCCTATGTCTCCCCTTTGACACACACACACACACACACACACATACATCCCTATATCTCCCCTCGGACACACACACACACACACACATATCCCTATGTCTCCCTTACCACTAGCACCCCCTATCCTATCTCTCTAGCACACACACATAAATCCCTATGTTAGACATTACCACTAGCACCCCCTACCCTATCTCTTTGTCTCACACACACAAATTTCTATGTCTGACGTTACCACTAGCACCGCCTAACCTATCTCTTCGGCACACACACACACACACATTCGTATGTCTCCCATTACCACTAACACCCCCTAACGTATCTCTCTCTCTCACACACACATACACATATCCCAATGTATCCCCTTGTTACTAACACCCTTTAACATATCTTTTTCTCACACACAAATCCCTAGAGTTGTAAAAAAATATAGTTAGGTTGAAAAAAGGGGGGTGTTAAGGCGCAAAGACTAAGGGAGTGCTTTGTAATTCCCCCTAAACCTTAAATGATCCCATAGCCTTGTAACTACCTTCTTAAATGCTCCAAAATTCTATTAGAGTAAAATGCACACTCATTTTATGTGTCCAGAACATGCCCCCATTTTAGTTAACGATAACTTGTGTGCATTTATTCTAGATATAAACAATAGCAGTCATTGTCCAAGAAACACTCTAACACATTTTCATAGGTTTGACAGTCCGTGCGTAAATTCAGGTTATAGACAATGCGTGAACATTATCTTCTTCACCATATTTTCACACAAAATTGTTTTGTGAATCAAGCCTCTCCACCACAAGTTTCTAAGTATTTCTTGGAGCATGGTATACATCGAGGAAGAAGAAATACATAATGAATTGAGCAAGAAAGAATCCATTAATTGACAAAGGAGCCACATAGAGCATCTCCACCATTGTTTTTCTTGCAATTGAGGAGCTAGCAAAGGAAACATTAACTTGGTCATTGTGGTGGAGTATGTAGACACAATTGAGCAAGAAAGAAACCAACCTTGGAGAATTTCCCATTGAGGAGCACCATAGAGCATCTCTACCATCGTTTTTCTTGCAATTTAGGAGCTAGCAAAGGCAATGTATTCTTCCCAATCTCCCCCCTAGCTTGAGTATGCAAACACAATCGCAAAAAAAAGAAACCAAGCTTGGGCAATTTCCCAATGAGGAGCACCATAGAGCATCTCTACCATTGTTTTTCTTGGAATTGAGGAGCTACCAAAGGAAACATTCTTCCCAATCTTCCCCCTATCTCGAATATATAGACACAATTGAGAAAGAAAGAAACCAAGCTTGGGTAGTTTCCCATTGAAGAGTACAATTGATGAGCAAGAAAAGGAAACCATATATATCATTGATCATTGTGGTCATGGGAAACTCATGCAATCGAGCAAGAAAATCAGAAATGAAATAGATACCCAATGAAATCCTTGAAGAAATTAGAGAGAATAAAAGAAATGACATGACCAATCGAAGAGGTTGTATGGGCACTCAACCAATTCCAGATGTTGAGGATGCCACAGTTCTTCCTACCAATCCACATCAAGAAAGACAAAATAATTTGCTCGAGGGGCGTTCGGTCACCATATTAGTAGAAGAACAAGAATTGCATGGCACTCATCAAGGAGTAAAACGTAGGTGCACATCAAGGCCACCTGAAACCTTTTCACATTTCATTGCATGGGGGTATACACGTGATGAAGTTAGAGAGACATTGAATGTCGAACGTATGCTCGAATAAAACAATGTTGTTCAGACCACCCAAGAGAATTTCCAATTGCCACCGTCCGACCATCAGGAAGACATGGAAGGACATGAAGCTCATGTTCAAACACCATATTGACCAGGTGATATGGTATAGGGTGTAGTTCCAACCTCCGTACCTCCATTAGCAACTTCACGGCAAAGAAATACAAAACGTATACAGATCGATGAAAGTCTCATTGGTTCACTTGACGGTACGCTTTCTAAATGCAGTATTGCATATCAATTTCAATAGATACTTGTCAACTATTTTGATTCTAAATGTAATGGAGATAAATGTAGATTATTTATATCATTGTTAAAATATAGGTCTATGACTATTGTTAGGAAAAAATTAACGATAAAGATGATAAATAGTTCTGAACCAAGTTCTTATGTTGTCAGAATTTTGGTAGATGCATTTAGTAATATTGGAAAGAAATCTCATTCAAAGGATCACAATGCATCTCATTTTGTGTTACCACAATCAATAGTGAACAAAAGCACTAGAGCCCTTCGCTTTCTTAAGCCTACATCCAAACTTGTAGTATTGGATATCAAAGCACTTCGTAGGTATTGTTCTAGAAGAGAAAAGCTTGACTCTGGTGAAACAAATGTCTGGTCCTTTGTTGGTAGGTTGCCACACTTTGATATGAGGCTCATTGATGCGGTAAAGGGACTGGTGCAGGATTTTTGGCATGACAATAGTATACCTTCATCCAACCAAAAAGATGTACTAAAAATGAGAAGGGGTTCAAGGGATCATGAGCCCCACATTAAACATTTTCTTGACATGACACAAACATAATTATATGAGATATTTAGGCATGAACATAATGAACTTAACTTGGGCCAAAGATCCATCGAGAAATACAAACCATGGTATGTTAAAATAAACACAACTTGTAACACATGTTGTTGTCGATATCACATTGAGTACGCTTACTATTATGACACATATATACATATATTGTGTTTTTGCATAACACTCTTATGTAGGAATGCTCAACGACATCATCTAGAGATTTTTTTCATAGCATCTTGTGTAGAAGGATAGAAGGTTGCACATTTTATCAAAGGCATTGCATAGATGGGACATGCCCAAGGTGTGGTGGAATAGCATTTGTGGACAAATGCATACATGTCACTGACGAGAATGAACTTGGGAGACATGAAGTGAACTTCCAGTCATTCAAATATGTCACATATGATATTGGTGGATGGAATGAAAGAAAAAAAATACAATTGGTCACCTCTCAGGTTAGTAACGTGTTCCTGAATAGTATTTTTTCCTTCATCTATTGCTACTTCATATATGTAACAACCTATTGATATGTACATCTTTATTGTTGATCTACCAGGTACTGGTATGAAACTTCATGTAGAAAATATTTGAAAAGACACAACAGTATGTGAAGCATGCACATGTGGCTCATTGGAAAGATGAGTAGTTTATAGCGTACATGGATACATTTCCTATTGGAACTATATTATCGGTGGTCAATTTTGTGGAAAACTACACTCTTCAACCACATAACGAGATTCAGAGTCAATATTATCACTCAGACCATGTAAACATAATGGTTCGTATCACCTATAGACATGGGGCTGACAGTACTGAAGAGAACATGGTTATATTGAAGGAGTATCACTTTTACATAAGTGATGACATGTGTCATGACTTGGATTTTGTACAACACATCTTTCAGTTGTTCTACAAACACATGGAGGATAACAATATACATATGAAACAACATTGGATTTGTTTTGATGGTTGTGTGGGGAAATTCAAAAATTCCATGTCTTCCAATTGTTGTGTATTCTCCATAAGAGGCACACGGTGCCACATATTTGGAACTATTTTGAGGCTGGACATGGAAAAGGGGAACATGATGGAGCAGGTGCATGCATCAAGACTACATTACGTAGGCAAGAGATGAAATTCACAACTATTTCGCTCATTGAAGATCCAAACACCATTGTTGCATGGTGTTCTTCAGTGATGGGGCAGGGCGCTAGAAGGAAGGAAGACCAATCATCTTAAAAAGCACATGTACATAGATATTTTTGGGAGGTAGTCGATGTAGAAAGATCACACCTATATGAGTGCAAGACTGTCCAAGGAACTCATTCAGTCCATTCCGTTAGGACATCAGACAATGCTATAGTTGAAATGTAGACACGAAAAACCTCTTGTTTTTGTTATCTATTAGTGCCATAAATTATTCTCAGACCAATAAAGAACAAGCCAACACAATGTCATAAAATAAAACTAAGTAAAACAGGTTTTTAGGGTTTTGGTTTTACAACTTGTTATCAAGAGGGAAAAATATCATCATGCTAAGACAAACACTAAATCATGTAATAGTGATGGACTGAGATGCATAATATATGAAACATAAACCAGAAATAATATAAGCACAATACTTAATTTCATCCATAGTTCACAAGCATTTCATGAATAATAACCAACAAATAGAGTAAAATAAAACCAACCAAGCATTTCGACAAACAAGAAATGAATCTGTCAACTGAGTGATTACACAAACCAGAAATAAAACCAACAAATAGAGTAAAATGAGCTTATATCTTGCATATATGTCGTAATCAGTACTAAAAAAGATAGAAGAGTTTTTGAACTTAGCTCTGTATATAGTAGCTTGAAAGCCTCCCCTTGTATAAAAATCTGAACACTTGTTAATTCTAATGTCTTGCTTTTATATTGGTTACATCCAAAAAATAGTTATCTAACTATATAACTACCTTCTAGGTCAGAAAATCGAACACTAATAAAGTAAAAGTTTTCCAAAACAAACTAATATCTTTACAAAAGTTAACAAAAAGACACCTGTCATCAATAGCATTTTAAAGATCTTTATAAACTTTAGCCAAAAGGGTTGTTCCCTCTAAAGCTTGAGTTTTTATTCTGGTTATCTGCTGCTCAACTTCTAGGTCTTCAAATCTCTTTGATAATTCTTGATTTTGCTGAGTTACTTTTTGGATAGTCTGCTTCTATTCTGGACATAATCTTTATGTCTTCCTTTTCCTCTTCAATGCTTCCTTCGAAACCACAATTAATTCTTGATAATGGCTGTTATTCTCCTCTAGATCTTCTCTTAATCTTCAATTTGCCACCACCAGTCCTTCTTTTCTTTCATGCATAAAATCTATTTGGTACTTATACTGCTTGATACTTTTTCGAAGATTTTCATTCCCAAAATCTATACATTTCCCTTCTTGAAATGAAGACACTCCTTCTGGCATCCAAGGGATATTTAATTTCTTAAAAATTTCCTCATCATCCTCTTCTTGTTTCTCTGTCACTGTTATAGGAATATCTGGAGACTCACCACCTTCAAAATTGCACTCACTTGATGGCTCTACAGTTTTTCCTTCACATGTACATGATGTTAACATCACTAAATGATGTTTCATAGAATAATCTTGCTGAGGGATTAGATTTTATTTTCTTTTTAAATATTCTAATTGTTCTGGAATTTTATTCTTCGCCGAGGATGAATTAACCATCAAAGAATCTTGTTTCTTACTCTTGACCTTTTTAACATTCAAACTTTCATCCTCTTCGAAATCCTCTTGAGAAGAGGAATATTTTGATATTGTAATATTTTCTTTAGTTAGCTTGTGATTTAATTTTTTTTTCATGTTTAACCTCAATTTGTTCTTAGGTCTTGTTTAGGTATCCATACTACTCCTACTTCTCCCAGCACACTCAAGGATTTACCTTGATGTTTTATAGTTGAAAGTTCAACAACTTCTCTTTCAACTCCTTTTATGACCAACTTTTCTTCAAATCCTTCTTTTGAGCTCTGTTTATTATCAACCCTTAATTTATAAAGCGCTTTGATTTCTCTTATTTATTCATGTACATTTGTAGGAGTCTATTCTTGTTGCACACCACATTTACCTTCTTCCTAATTTGTATCTTAATCAAAGGCATTTACTACATTATCTTCATTGATTTCTAGTACATTTTCTAAATTCTCCCTTTGAAATGTAGACAAATAATCCTCATCAATCTTCTTTTGCTGTCCACCTACAAGCTCTTCAAAGTTTTGTGTCGAAAATTACACTTGAGTAGTATCTTATTCTACTTCAATAATGACATCTTTCTTCAATTTTCTAACAAGGCTATGGGATTTGTTCACCTGTCTCCTTTTTTACTGGTCTTCCTTTTCACTTTGAAACCCTGACCATAACAAAAAATAATCCCAAGTATTTCATTTCTTCTTGACCATAGTACTGATAATGAATTTTATCAAACCATGATGAAAAATGGACTATTTAGTGTGATCCTGATGCTCCCTTACTCTGCTTGACATCTTCTACAAACTTTTAAGGAAGAAGAAGGGGCGATTAAGCTTTGACTCCTGACTTAAGTGTTGTAAAAACCTGATGTGATATTTAAAAACAGAGGCATGTCTTCCCTCACAAGTTATATAATTCTACAAAATATTAATTGGCTCTCTCCATTCATGCTTGAACTTCTGTATATGAACCCCCTTACCCCAATTTACTACAAAATTAGGTAGTAGAAAATTTTCTGAATTAAAAGCAAAAGGAACTATCTTGAACCAAAAGTCACCCTCATCAACAATGCATGTAGCTTCTGCTATTAACTCTATAGTCAATTCAATTTTTAGGGTATTAAACAAGACTATGTCTTTCTCTAATACTTGAGTGAATACATATGAAACCTCTCAATGATAACCATTAATTTTCCCAAAATACAGAAACCAACCTACCTCTTGAAACAATTTTGCACAGTGAGGAAAGGTTTTAGCCCATGTCATGTCTGAAGGCTTAGCCCTGTTTGTCTTCCCACTTCTCTTAATTTTCTATATTGAAACTTAACTGTTTCTTCTTCACAAAATAGTTAAAACTATTTGAAAGTATGTTTCTTCAACAGTAAACTAGAAGTTGAGAAAATTTAGTATTCTAGATATGAATTTTTCCTCAAAAAACTGATAAGTATTTTGGAACAATTCCACTGATAGAATAGACTAATAATTGAACGAAAATTGGGTTTCTAAACTTGCACTTCTTAATCAACACCCACAACTACTCCTCTTTCAATTCAAGCGCGAATTCATGAATGATGTCATCAATCAGTTGCATACCTATTGTAATAATGGTATCAGTTGCTAAAAATATTCTATCTTGTCTTCCCAAGTGTCCAGTAACCTTCGTAGCTCTGTCTTCAACTGCCGCGACTGCGCCGATCAATTACTCTGCAAACCCTAAACCTCTAACCACCTTCCTCACAATCTCTTCCAACCATGAACTTCTAGGTATCAGCATGGTCTCTGTAATCTTTCATACATTCAACAAATTTGTAACTAACATCAAATTACTCCCATCTGGCATCATCATTACTTTTTAAAGGATCTCTATTTCCCACATTCCGGACAGTTACAAGTCATCTGAATCATTCTTGTCTTAACTCAAACACTTGTCAAAATCATTAGTGAAGATTAAACACATATCATTTTCCATTACAGACGTGGAAAAACTCGCCTCATTTGCAAATTTTGAAACTCACAAGCAAACATACGATTTTTTGAAGGCGACGACTTTCTTGTAGCGTTCTAGTTCATCATTTCCGCCTTTGCGCTACAAGAATATTTGATTAATGTTTTTTGACAAAAGGCTTAAAAAAAGTTTAAATTGTGTAATCAAACTTTGATTAAACCTTATGATATCTCTTTCCAACCTTTCATAAATCCATACACCTAATAATCCCATTAAAACTATGAAAACAACTAAGTAAAGTAAATTTAAAAGGAAAACTTATAAAATAAAAAAATAAAAAAAGTGTGCTATCAAAATACTTCAAAAATCAAGCTCAAAATATTAAATCAATAAGAAAAACCATGTTTTGAAAATAAGCATACAGTCTAAAAAATAGAAAACAAAATCTAGCTATAACATCTGGCTCTTGTTGTGGGATGAAGTCCTCCTTGTGAGGCTTCAAGAACCTATAGATCAGTGCCTTCTGTCATTTAACTGAACCTATCTACTACTCTTCAAAACATTCATTGGGCTTTGGAGTCTTTGTTCAATCCTTCACACACCGATATATAGAATGAAATTCAAATCTCTTTCCTTCAAAGACTGTAAAAATGCTTGAGGAATCATCCATTGACTAGATTAGACAACTCCTCACCATCCAAAGTCTGTAAAATAAAAGTATTATTCTCCAAAAATTTTGACACTATGAAAGGACCAAACCATAGATTGTCAAACTTACCATGTTTACCCTTCTGTTCCTTTCTAGCATCCCATCTTAATACCATATATCCATTGAAAAAGGTGTTTTCTTTAAATTTCCTATCAAACCTTTCTTTGATTTTCCTTCTATATAGCTGAGCCTTTTCTTCCATTGATTCATGATTCTGCTATAATTCAATTAATGCATATACTCTCCTTTGAATATCACTGGATTCCTCTTGACTTTCTTGAAGAAATTTCATTACTGGAAGACCAAGCTGAATTGGAAACACCACATCAGTGCCATATACCAGTTGAAAAGGAGAAGTCCCAATTGCCTTTTTAATTGTTATCCTATCATCCCAGAGTGCATATTTCAGCATTGAGTCCCATGGCCCTCTTATTCTGAATCAACAACTTCTTGATGCTCTAAATAATACTTTTATTGGTGGATTCAGCTAACTCATTTCCCTGAGGGTAATAAGGTGTTGAGTTTTTCAGAACAATCCCATTTTCTTCAAAAAATGCCACCATAGCTTTCGACTTAAAATCTTTAGAATTATCATTCAATAACTTCTTGGGATATCCAAATCTGCTAAGAATGTTTTCATGAATAAAGCTAATTATTACCTTGTCTGTTGCATTTCTTGTGGGAATTGCCTCCACCCACTTGGTGAAAAAATGTATAGCTATCAATATCCATTTATGTTTCCATGAAGAAGAAGGATTTATCTCACCTATAAAGTATAAACCCCATTGCTGAAAAGGATATTTCACTGCAATAGACTTCAATGGTAAAGACACTAAATTTTGCTTACCGACAAATTTTTGACGTGTGGCACAAGGTCTTACCTGCTGATATACATCAAAGAACAGGGAAGGCCAATAATATCCAGATGTCAAAATTTTATAAGAAGTAACCTTCCAGTATTTATGTCCCCCACAAGCACCTTCATGGGACTCTGAGATTACCACCTCAATATTTGGCTTATCTAAACATCTAAGTAAAATACCTCCTGGATCTTTCCAAAAAAACTGTTGTTCTATCAGACAATATTTAGTAGCTTTTAACTTCAATGGCGTAGCTACATTTTTACCTAGATGTTCAGGACATTGTAAATATAATAGGAAATATACAATGTCTGCATACCATGTAGATTCTGCATAGTGCTCCATAATCTTTTCTTTCTCTTGTTCAGCTTGCAATTCTTCCTGTATAGGCTGTTCTTCCATCAAATGAAGGCCTAAATCTTGTCAATTTGAATTAGCCAAAAAATTTTCTAGACCTTGACCCTTCACTAGTTTAGTAGGCTTGATGTCCACATCATATTCCATTATCTTAGCAATCCGTTTTCCCCTTTTACCTTCACTATTAGACTGAGTTAATATATTCTTAATGGAAGCATTGGGAACATAAGCAATGACCTTAGAATGTAAAACACAAATTGTAAAAAATTTTATTTCTTTTAACAGTGAATAAGCTTTCTTTTCCAATGTACTGTACTTCAACTCTAAGTCCCTGAGAGTCTTGCTGAAAAATGCAATTGGTTGTTCCAGTCCCTCATTATTCTTCTATAACAAAACAACAGCTAATGTATCCTCTGATGCAAAATAAAAATTTAGAAATTCTTTTGAAAAATCAAGAATCACTAGCACCAGTGCTTCTATAAGATCCAGCTTTATTTTCTCAAACGAATTCCTAGCCTCTTCTATCCATTTCACTTCTTGATCTTTATTCAACATAGTTGTTATTTGTTTAATAGTTTCAGCAAAATTCGGTATGAACCAACGAAGAAAATTTATTTTACCAATAAAATATTGCAAATCCTTCTTGCTTCTAGTAAAATTGATTTTCAAAATGGCTTTAACCCTTTCTGGACCTATCCTTATCCCATCAGCTGAAACCAAATGTCCTAACACCTTAAATTTCTACACAACGAAATGTGACTTTTTTGGATTAAGGGACAGTCCATATTTTCTGCATTTCAAGAAAGATTGTTTTAGGTTCTTTAGATGTTCCTCATCAGACTGTGAGAATACTGTAATATCATCCAAATAGATTACAACAAACTTATCCTTCTCTCCAACAAAGGCTATGTCCATATCTTTTTGAAAGGTAGCTCCAACATTCATCAATCCAAAGGGCATTTTATCATACATGAAAGTACCCCAAGGTGTAGTGAAGGTTGTCTTGTCTCTGTCATTAGGGTGCATTGCAATTTGGTTATACCCGAAAAATCCATCCACCATTGAAATCCTTTGAGCTCACACCACTTTTTTATAAAATCTGCTCAATTTTTGGTAATGAGTAATTATCCTTTAATGAGGACCTATTCAGATTATGGAAGTCTAAACACAACCTTATTTCTCCATTCCTTTTTCTGACAAGAACTAGTTTTGCTACCCATGAAGAATATCGAAGAGGAACAATGATTTTAGCATCCAATAATTTTTTAACCTCCTTTTCTATGAAAGGGAATAAGGTAGGATTGATTCTCCTCAGCTTCTGTCTAAATGGTTTTACATTAGGATTCAAAGGAAATTTATGCTGAATAATACTTGTATCATAATTTTTTTATATCTTCGTATGACCAAGCAAAAATATCAACATATTATTTCAGTAGTTTAATGTACCTTTCTCTTTCTTCCACTGAAAGTGCCTTTGAGATCTTCACTATCCTGGGATGCTCCTTTGTGCCAATGTTACAATCCATTATATTCTCCTCTGATGACTGCATAGCTGGTTTAAATGGGGTTTCATCCTTTGAAAAAATCCTCTCAAGAAGTACCAAACCCTTGGGAATAAAATTACTTTTCAGCTCAATGATTTATGACCAGCAATTTCATTTTCTGCAAACCTCTCAGTATCTTCAGTCCCATCATCCTACTCTTGATCAATTAAATAATTAGAGAACTCACTATTCAGCTCTAAAAACCTTTTAATGTCTAAATAATCATAAAAAAACCTCCATTTCTTGATGTTATCAGGCACTGAAGGTTTGTACCTGAATTCTATAGTATACTTTAGCTGAGTTGTCTTAGGAATCTTGAAATGCATAGCTGCTAGAGAAAGTGAATCAACATTCTGGTTATGATCTCTAGGAATATAGGAAATATTGAATGCCACAAAGAAATTATCTATAATGTCCCAGACTTCATTCCTGTACACTTTTAACAAATCTTGCTTTACTTGATAGTTGTTCCTCACCTGCTGAACAACCAACTCGGAGTCGCCATAAACAGAGAATTGTTGAATACCTAGGTCTTTTGCAGCATTCAAAACCAACAAAAATGCCTCATGCTCTGTTGTACTATTTGTGGTTACAAAATCCAATTTACACATCAAACTTACTGACTCACCACCAGGGAAAATGAATAGGATACCTGCTCCTACTCCCTACTTGGATGAGGAGCCATCAAAATACATTTTCCACCACTCATCTTTCTGTTCTACTTAATGCTTGACCGGTATTTCTTTTTCAACCTGCAATGTGCAACTAGTATTATCATCACTAAAATGCAACATACATGAGCCCAAGTCCTTTTCAACAGCATATAATCGATGATTCATCGGATTCATGTTATCAGTTACAATGTAAGCAAATTGCAACTCTTTATACGGCCTCCTATTCTCACCTCCAAAAATAGGGATAGTTGCATATGATAAGTCCATATGTAAAGTGCCCCCTACATTATTAGCCCAAGACCTAGAAAGAAGCATTCCAAATTTAGGTGTGATAGCTACCACTACTACATCCATAATAACACTCGTCATTGGCAGTTATGTTAAGTTAACCACCATCTCCTTTATTACTCCCAAACACTTGACGGCTATAGAATCAAAAGCATACAAGTCATGATAAGGTTTTGTTATGCTTAACCCCAAAGCTTCCATGATTGCTTTTGTCATTAAATTTTTAGATGCCCCTGAATCCAAAAGACAATTGTGAATCATATTATCATGAATTGTTAATGTGATATAAAAAGGTGGAGATGAACTTGCGTCATTTTCAGTTTTCTCTGCCAAAGCAAATCTAATAAAAATTTTAGGATTCTCTTCCTGTAAATTTATTGTGTCTGAGGGTACTTGATTGGCTGTTGAACCCATCATTTTTACAACTGAATTCTTATAACATGGATTTTTTATCAATTCAGTAAAAGGAATTGGGATATTAACTTTGCACAATTCATTTTCAAAATTAAAATTCTGCATGTTGTTATTCACTTCTTCAACTTCAATAGGATTCTCTAGATTATCCTAATTCTATCTTTTTTCTAGTGCTTGACTGGATAGTTGTTTAGAAGGAAGGAATGCCTTTTTTCTAGGGTTTTGAGCCACATGTTTTGGTCTTGAACTCAAGTTTAATGTCTTCTTAGGCTCAGACTGATATATATCAGCTGTTTCTTCAAGGTTTAAATCATCTTCTGTCTGAAAAACATTTGCATCATAATATTTAGAATTTAAAAACTCTTCCTCTGTTACAAAAAATTCAGTCAAAAATTCCCCTAAAAGATTTATATCTAGATTTCTATCTTCAAACTATCAATCTTCCTCTTCTTCTCCTTCATCAGTAACATCATTTTGAAGTGGGGGTGGCACCCTTTGATCTTCAGCTTCTCTTCTTTCTCTTGGAATATCATTATTCCTTCTCTCTCTGGGAATAAACCGAGGTGCAAACTGTCTTCTAAACCAAGTAGGGTTATTAGGGTTTCTATCCCCTTCATGAGCAGGTCTATTATAATTCTTCTCTAATTCCAATTTGTTTAATTTTTCTGTTAGGATTTTTACTAATTTTTCCATTTCATCAATTTTACTGTTAGCTAATTGTGATGTTGAAACTACTGTAGCAGCCTCCTTCTTACATTTTGTGTCATACATTTGTTGAGCTGAATTCACCTTCAATCTATTAGAGGCTAGAATATTGGATTCTACCTCTAATGTTGCTTCTTGAATATTCAATAATGTAATACCCCGTTTACATTAAAGGGTACATGATGTATATTTTGCAATTAATCATGGTGAGGATCTAAATGCAAAAGCCCCACCATCGATTCGGCTATGTTATGTTTCAGCAATAGGGATCATTGCCGATGGTATATCATGTTATCCGACACATTATAGCTTTGGCATCATGTAAATATGGACATCAATTTCCAGCTATGATGGTGCAACGTTAAATGAAAAGGACATGATTCCCAAGGGTAAGTGGGGGGATTGCTAAACCTGGACCCTTGGGGGAAAGTGACATGTCACCACTCTCTTTTTGTCTCCTTAAACCACCACCTTAGTTTTCGGTTGTTAGGAGGGACAACGATTGTCTGGAAAAAAAACCATGCTCATGCCTACACCCACTCTCCACGATCTCCCTTCTAGGTAGCCGATGGTCTGCCCACTAGGTTGATCGCAAGTATGTTCATCTCCTCTCACGCGGGATGAGATAAAAGGTTCCACGTACCTTTGTTTGGGTTCATCCTTCCTTTCACACACTGACCTATTAATCGAAGGAAAATGTTCTTCCTCACGTTCAGAGAGAAATTCTATGTTGTGACCCCTCCATTTGGGGATTGTAAATTGTTGCTGAGATTATTCACTATGGGGTGTTTTTTCATGATTTCTGAGTGATATGTATTCCCCTTGTTCATGTAGGGAGTTTGTATCTTCTACCATTACTAGACTGTGTAGTGTTCTGTTTACTTCACCATGGAAATTTGGTCGTGATCTATTCATTCACAATTTTTCTTTGGTTGTGCCCTTTTACCCTCACGCACAGATTGAGAATCTGTTCCTTCCCCATCTGTAGACTGTGTATCATTCCGGTTGTTTCTTTATGGGATTGAACTGCTGATCTATCCCTGGTTGGGTTGCTGTGTGTGCAAACATCCTTTTGGGGTTTTGTTGTGTTTCTATGTTTCCCCTATCCATGCTAGGAGTTTGGTTTCTTGTCCATTGTGGACTGTAGATTGTTGCCATCGTTTCATTGTGAATTTGGGCTTGCTATCAATTTCCCTATTTTTGGGTTGCTTCTTGGTTACTGAGGTTGCAGACATATTTTGGGGGGATTTTTCTGAGTTGTTTTGGCCACGCTAGGGCCAAGAACAACTCTGGAGCGTGGTTTGACCTGAACTGTGTTTCACCTTTTGTTTGGGGTTGTCACTGTGTTGTGTTTGCCTTTGTCATAGAGCTGTGAACTATTTGTTTTATTGTGTCATGCAGTGGTTGGTATTTGGAATTTTGAGAGTAGGATTAGAGGCTGGGTTTGCTTGAGAAAATTGGTGTTTGAGGCCACCATCTTAGCATTTAGCCTTTCCTAGCTCCTTGGCATCCTGATAAACCCTCTGGGCTTGACTGATTGTTGTACCTTGGCTATGTGTAAGCCTGCTTGACCCTTATTCCTTGAGGAATCATGCCCAACTCGAGGGTGGTATTGTTGTTGAGAGATTTATGAGCACACTGGCCTATGGTTGGGTGGAACGTTGCCACGACGTAGCTGGCTGCGGGATGAGTTCTTATCATATGAGTATTCATGTCCATTTTACCTCTGCAATTAAATTTATTGATTAATGAATATGACGAACATGTGGCATGCTTGAATGAATGGTTGTTTTCTTCCACTATCTATATGAAGGATTATGCATCTTAGTATGTATTATGTTTAAGCCTTTTGATTTCAACATTATATGTATGTTCATGTTCATGGGGCTATTTGCGCAAATGTTTGATGTTAGTAGTGTCCTCTTCACTGGTCAGAGGATCGGGGACGTTATAGTGTGGTATCAGAGCTCTAGTTGTAGTGTGGGCCTGAATGGGCCATGACAGATCAGATGGTAGAGATAGGTTTCCTTCTGCCTAGCAGCAATCAGAAAATTGTGGCAGGAAAACTCAGAAAATTTTCTAAGTGTTAGAACTATCGGCCCATCGAAAGACTTAGTGACAATATTTTCCAATGCAGCGAGCACTTAGTGGGAAGGCCACTCGATGGATTGTAACCAGAAAAAAATTTGAAAATTTTTCTAAGTCCGACCATTGGTGATCGATGGAAGATAGTTTTTCTCATCGCCAATGGTTAGATGAAGAAACTACCAATGAACATTGGAAAGAATTAGTTTAATGGGTTGTCGCCGTTGCGGCTACCATGGTGACTAAAATGCCGATGAAACCGTGCTAGTGGTTCCGACCGCTGACACTATCGAATTTTGGAAAATTTGATGAAGTAACAGGACCGTCGGTGATCGGCGATGATTAGTTGATCACATCGTCAATGCACATCTGATCGTGTTGCCGATGCGAAGAAAGTTGGTGACTACAGCGGACGGAATTAGTGGAACAAAGCACCGTTGTTGTAGATAGCTAGAGGAATATACTCTGATGGATAGAGCCTATGACCGCCGACGCCGTAAAGAAATTTTAAAAATTTCTCTAAGGCCCCAAATCGTTGGCCATCGGAAGAAGTTAGTGGATCATGCACCCATCATTGTGGAAGAATAGAGCACTATCCTTCCGACGAGAAGATGTTCTGACTGTCGATGCCAATCAAGTTATGCTTTAGTCACTGATTGGAACATATTAATGGATTGGGCCACCGATCAAAAAAAGATAAAAAATTATGAGCCACCATTACGGCTGCTGATCGAACTATTTTGTCGACGAATAGAAGATAGTTGAACCTATGAAGTTCAGAAAGGAAGAGAGAGAAGAAGAATTTCAAAAAAAATTCTAAGTCCTAAAATCATTGGCCATCGGTGATGGTTAGTTGATCACATCACCGATGCTCAGATAATTCATTTGCTGATGAGCTACATTGGGTAAAATTTGTTGTTTGAATGTCCATCGTTGTGGAGATCGTGAGGACTAACCATCCGACAAGGAATGCATCCAAGCACCGATGTCGCAGCTTCTAGGGGTTTCGATTGCCGATGGATGAAGGAAATTCAAAATTTTTCTAAGGAACAAGATCATCGGGCATTGGAAAATGACCGGAGATTGGGTCACCGATGAACAGTGCACTAATCCTCCGACGCATACAGGTTCTTGATGCCGATGTGTTTCAACCTCCGATCGGAAAAGGATCGAAGATGATGAGCTGCCATTGCGGCTGTGGAATGAAATATTCCACTGATGCTAGTCCTTGCAATCGCTGATGCTGGGGTGTTCAGTGAACATCCAGGATCACTACGGTGGCGACAAACGAAAGAGAATTAGGAAATCAAACAGTCGATGTGAAGAAGAAGAAAAAGGAAAATTTGCAAAATTTTTTCCTAAGTAAAGAAAACATCAGAAAAGTTTGGTATACTACCCTTATGATGAATAGTTGTTCCAACTGCCAATCGAAAAAGTTTAGTTGATCAGACCACTACCTGAAAAAAGTTAGCAGATGGAGAACCGCCGTTGCGGCAGCCATGTGGGCTAGTGTTCCGATGGTTAGAATTTTTAGTTTCCAATCGCTGATAAACTTGTTGCTATGGAAGAGATAGTTTGAATGTGGGACACCATTGCGGAAAGCTTGACGACTAACCGACCGATGCGTAGGGCACCGGGTTGCCGATGCAGTGGTTAGCTTAGGCTATTGCTGAGGAAATTTGGAGCGATAGTCTACTAAGGACCCGATATGGAAGACGAAACTAAACAACAGGTCACTGATCAGAAGCTTAGTCAGTTCGCCCATGGAAATCATATTAAGATTTCTTTCCACCATTGCGGCTGCTTAAGCAACTGCACACCCAATGAACAGTTGATTTTCTCGTCGATACAAATTCGGAGTTTATTCATTTTGTTGCCAAAATGTCGGAGAGAAATAATGGAACAGTCTATCGATGAAATTTAAAATTTTAGACCATTATAGGTTCGATACGCCAGAGAAGGATAGATAAGCAGATTGCTGATGAGCAGCGTAGAAGATTAGTTGGTTTGCCACCGAAATGTTGGAAGGTCAGTAAATAAAGTACCTGATGAACAGTCCTTGACATCACCAATGCAGATCAGAAGACCAGTCCACTGAGGATCCAAAACGTTAGAAATTTAGTTGGGAAGTGACCCGATAGGGAAAAATAAAATTGGGTTTTCCAGTGAAATTTTCAGTGGATTCCAGCTAAGTGTTTCAATGAATTTTCACGGAATTTTTCAGCAGTCTCAGGGATAAAAGGGAACAAAATTATAGGTGGCTGAAACTAACAATTCAGACCAAAATATAGTTGAGTGTTTTACCTAAATTTAATGAATTTTGTCATTTTAGAAGTGGTATGGTTTTCACACTCGAGGTCAGAATGAAGCATGTGGGTAGGCGTCAGAAAGCTTATCCAGCAAGGAACAAGGGAGAGTCACCAGAATATGAGTATGGAGAAGCAAAATGCTAGTGATTGATTGAAAGAGAAATGTGATGCTATCAATATGGAAAAATCCAGGAATTGCATGCCTAGAGGTAGCAAGACCATGAAGTCAAACCAGCTGTTGTGTGGAAGAGGAGTTCCATGCCAGGATGTGGGGCTTGAAAAGAGAAGTTTCCTTAAACCCTATCTTGTTGATTATAACTACATTTCATAAGTTTTATACATGAAATGTATGAGGATATGCTTTGCATACATAGGATATTGAGGATTATACATTTATAATGAACCACTAATGATAGTTATTGCATTGGTGTTGGCATTAGTGGAAAAACCACCGACAACAAAGACCTAGCTGAATATGTTGTTGATGCTAACAAATGTGACTAGAAACCCTCTAGAGAAAGAGATAAGGCAACAAGTCCATAATCAAAAGTTGGTGAGCAAATTCTGCAATCTCCTGCAAAGGACCAACCAAACTGGTAATGACAAGGGTCTAAGTAGGACCCATGAAGGTAAGAGTTTGACTATGACAAATTCCATGGAGTGGTAAAGGTAAGAGACCTCATACCATATGGATATTTGAATGTTATACTACATTCATATAGAAATGTGTCATGCCTGTATATGTTGATTGAGCTTAGTAGCCCAAGGAAAGTAAGTACCGATGATCTTGATTATAGTAATGCATCCTATATGAAGTACTCATGGTTAGGCCATGCATGGTATGTTGAATGCATAGTATTCCTGAATCAATGCAAGGTAACATTGAGTGGGTATGCATTAAAAATATTTTATGAATCCTTTAGTTATGCATTGAATGAATGCATGAGAAGGGTGTGAGTAACTAATTGCATATGTATGGGTGCAAGGGTTGTGATGCATTGCATGAATGCATTAAGATAGTGCATGTGATATTATGAATAACTAATGGCTGAAATGATGAATTGATGAAAATTATGGAACCATTTCAAGAGCTGTTATGGATGTAGTATAGTAAGTGCATGACGAAGGTAGTGAGGATCAATTGACTACCGGGAATGCTCTATGGAAGAGAAAGGTGGTACAAATGATACGCTTGTGAAGTAAGGAGTATCTAAACGTTCCATTTAAATTACATGAATGATGTGACTGTACCCTATAATTTAAAGTATGATAATGATTGCATGAAGTAAATGAGTTTTGGCAATATTGATGCGATTAATAGCTAGAAATGTTTGAATTTTATAAATTTTGAAAATGCTTTAGTGATTGTTGTAGCAATGGAAAGAGTTATAGGCATCAAGACTTACCAAATGTTTGGATGATTGAAGTTCAGGTTTCAGGTAGATTGTTTATGATATGGAAAAATGAGTAAGACCATGACAAAGGCCGGAATCTACCATGTGAAAGAGCCAAACCTCATGAGAAGAGTCTCATGGCTGTGATAATAGTTTGTATGCATAATGAGTTGTAAATTTGAATTTGTAAATTTTAGATTTGAGAAATTGATGACAACTACTAATCACTATTGGCTTGCATAGAATTGTGTGAGGAGGACACATTTTAAGTGGGTGTCCATGTTATGCAATTAAGAATAAAATCATAATGGATATGATGGTGCTACTCACAAGAGACCCACAATTGAGGATCACCTCATTGCCAAGGAAATCAATTTTTGTAGTAAACAAAGTTGCAATTCCTATTGAATTTAATTACTAATGTCATTTGCTTGGTTATGGACAATCAATCTAGATTGTATTATTAGATAATGATTGACTGTTTAGATATTTGATGAATGTGGCAGGGGTACACACTGCAGGAAGATCATGTGTGATGGCATGCAGGAGCCAAACTTCATGGGAAGGTTTTCCCTTATCTTGAAATGGGTTTCGAGGGAAGCTCCATTGGACATTTTGGAAATGTCTCATCTACACTACATGTTTGGTAAGCAACATGAGTGAGATGGTATAGATTATGTCGGTAAGACATGTGTGGATATGAAATGTAAGAAGGAATTGGGATGGAGAACCGAGGGACTATCAACTCAGAGAAGGAAGCCCCTATTCCTCCTTAACAAAGGAATACTACCTCGGCAAATGGATAAGTCTTCTGTTAGCCTAGCTAAGAATATGCACATTAGATTGTTAAAATTCCTTACTTAGAACATGTTTTGATTTTATTTCCATTAGGACCGATTGCTTGAGTATGAATAGGGCCTACATGATGCACACCGGACAAGGGTGCACACTTTTTCGATGTCATATCATGGAAGGATTTTTCAATATTGATTACAATCTAGGGAGTGGATGCAGTCTTGGTGTCTCAATACTTGATAGTGAATGGTGTGAAATATGGTTACAATTTTAGAGCAATAACACTAACAAATATGCTTATATTGCTTGTGTTGTCAGGATAAGCAAATGTAGTTTACAGTGTGGAATCTTGGGTGATATGGAAAATGGTCATTTATTGTTGATATAAGGGAATGTGTTGTTGATGATGGTCTGATAAACCCAACGAGGGTTGGCTTGACTATGCCTGATATATATATATATATATATTTATTGTTGATATAAGTACAGGTGATTTGTTAACGGTTTGATAAACCCAATGAGGTTTGGCTTGACTGTTCCTGATATATATATAAAAGGACATTGTAAAGTAGCCTACGTGTTGACCTAACATCCAAGTCCATAGGCAATCCCAAGGCTTGCAAAGCAAAGCGGGATCCTGTGGAACAATGAGGAAACGTGCAATACAAATAAGTATTTGATTATTTTGCAATAATTTGCTTATGAATATACATGTGTATATGATTTGGTTATGATGTTTTAAGCTCCTTTTTTAGAGATAAAACCGATGAGAATAAAATAAACATGTGAATCTATTCAATGTTTGAAAATAGGTATTGCTGGGAGAAAGGACTATGAGAGAATCCTAGGGGTGCATGTGGACATGTTACTGTCCTGAAGAGGTCCAGATGAGCGGTAATGAAAAGGGTGCTAGTAAGACTGTGAAGGTCCTAGCAGTTGAGACAAACCATGTGGGGAGGCTCCATGGTTGAGAGGTCTGATATAGACCGAAGACACTAAGTGTCATGACCAAGAGGGATTGGTCTAGTAGTCATGGTGAAGTGAAAGAGGCTAGGAGAATGAAAATCTACAACAGTGGTGTGGGTTCCAGGATGGAAAAAAAAAGAGGAAAAAAAAAACTCTTGCTGCTCTCTCTTTCCTTTTGATTATATATATATATATATATATATGTTTATGCATTGTGAAAACAAAATATTGTTGAATCCATGTATGACTGAAAATAGAATGTGTGTATTTGCTTAAAGTAAATTATGGATGTTGGAATGGATAATTCCCTGCCCAAGAATGGACATGAATGAGCTCATGTGCCTGTTGGGAAGGCATGAAAAATATGAAAGTCTCCTTGATGAGGCTTGGAATGTCATGCCAATTGGGAAATTAAATGACTAATATTAATGCCTATATTATTCTTGTCTAACAAAATTTCAATGATGCATTTCACAGGTGAGAAAGGTGAAATCCAATGGTGCACATTGATCATGGCAGCAGAGCAAAAGTTGCTCGACTTGGATGGAAGTCTCCTTCAAATGATTACCAGGACCCAAGAGAATATTGGAGATATGCTCAAGATATAGAAAAGGAAGAATGAAATGAACCACCATATTTTGCAAGACTCCATTGGTTTGCAAAGGGAGGTGAAAATCCTTCTGGGAGAAATCGGCACCAGAAAGGAAGGTGGATCAATGATGGGACATTTGTCCAAGCGATCCATTTAGAAATGGTCCAGGAATGAAGACTCAAAGGAAATTGAGCAAGTAAAGATGAAGCAGCCAGTAAAATGCTAGGAATGAGGAGGACATAATTTATGTCGGTACTGTCCCACGAGGGAACATGAAGACGGAAACAACCACAAAGCTCCTAGGCTTCGGGATAAGTCAAGAGCTGAGAACCAGCAAGAGAAGTACTGGGAAGCCGAGGGGCTTGGTTCTGAACATTCAAAGAATATAATTGAACATGGGACAGGTCTACAAATTTTTGAAATTTCGATGTGCAAATTGTATATGTATTGGAACACCGAGGACGATGTTATTCCAAGGGGGAGGGGATTGTAATACCTCGGTTTTGACCCCGTTTACATTAAAGGGTACATGATGTATATTTTAAATTACTCATGGTGAGGACCTAAAGAAAAAATCCCCACCATCAATTCGGCTGTGTTATGTTTTGGCAATAGGGATCATTGTCGATGCTATATCGTGTTATCCTACACATTATAGATTTGGAATCATGTAAATACGCACATGACTTTAATTAAATCTACAACCAACTATGACAGTGTAACATTAAATGAAAAAGGCATGATTCCCAATGGTAAGGGGGGGGGGGATTGCTAAACATGGACCCCTGGGGAAAAGCCACATGTCACCACTCTCTTTTTGTCTCCTTAAACCACCACCTTAGTTTTCAGTTGTTAGCAGGGATAGTGATTGGATAGCAGGAAAACCACACTCACGCCTGCACCCACTCTCCATGACGTGCCTTCTGGGTAGCGGATGGTCTACCCACTAGGTTGACTGCTAGTCTGTTCATCTCCTCTCATGTGGGCTAAGATAAAAGGTTCCATGTCCCTTTGTTTGGGTTCACCCTTCCTTTCACACATTTCCCTGTTATTCAAAGGAAAGTGTTCTTCCTCGCATTCAAACAGAAAGTCTGTGTTGCGACCCATCCATTGGGGGACTGTAAATTGTTGCTGGGATTATTCATTATGGGGTGTTTTTCCATGGTTTCTGAGTGATATTTCTTCCCCCTGTTCATGCGGGGAGTTTGTATCTTCTACCATTACCAGATTGTGCTGCATTCTATTTACTCAACCATGGAACCATGGTTGTGATCTATTCATTCACACTTTTTCTTTGGCCGTATCCTTTTACCATCACGCACAGATTGAGAATCAGTTCCTTCCCCATCTGCAGACTGTGTATCATTCCAGTTGTTTCTTTATGGTATTGGAATACTGATCTATCTCTGGTTGGGTTGCTACATTTGCAAACATCCTTTTTGGTTTTTGTTGTGTGCCTATGTTTCCCCTATCCATGCTGGGAGTTTGGTTTCTTGTCCATTGTGGACTGTACATTGTTTCCATTGTTTCATTTTGAAGTTGGGGTTGCTATTGATTTCCCTATTTTTGGGTTGCTTCTTGGTTTTTGAGGCTGCAAATGTCTTTTGGAGGATTTTTGATGAGTTGTTTTGGCCATGCTAGGGCCAAGAACAACTCTGGAGTGTCGTTTGACCTGAACTATGTTTCACCTTTTGTTCGGGGTTGTCACCCTATTGTTTTTGGCTTCTTCAGAGAGTTGTGAATTGTTTGTTTTACTGCGGCATGCAGTGGTTGGTCTTTGGACTGTTGAGAGTAGGATTAGAGGCTGGGTTTTCTTGAGAAAACTAGTGTTTGAGGCCACCAGCTTAGCATTTAGCCTTTCCTAGCTCCTTGGCTACCTGATAAACCCTACTGTGTGGGCTTGGATAATTGGTGTACCTTGGCCATCTGTAAGCCTGCTTGACCCTTATTCCTTGAGTAATCATGCTTAGCTTAGGGGTGGTAGTGTTTCTGAGAGATTGATGAGCATGCTGGCCTATGGTTGGGTGAAACATTGCAGCGACATAGCTAGTTGCAGGACGAGTTCTTATCAGATGAGTATTCATGTCCATTTTACCTCTACAATTATATTTATTGATTAATGAATATGATGAACATGTGGCATGCTTGAATGACTGTTTGTTTGCTTCTACTATGTATGTGAAGGATTATGCATCTTAGTATGTATTATGTTTAAGCCTTTTGATTTCAACATTATATGCTTGTTCATGTTCATGGGGCTATTTTCCCATATGTTTGATGTTAGTAGCATCCTCTTCGTTGGTCATAGGGTCTGGGACATTACAAATAAACTAACAGGTCTTCTTTCTCTCAGATGTAAGGAAAACTCATGATCAAATGCATTGGCATAGGTGAGTTTCGCTGAAGTTTCGGAGGGCTTTATTTCTGCAGGAATTGTACCATACATTTTGTTAAACCTCTTAGAAAAGTCAGCTATGGTTTCATCTTTATTCCTTCTTAGGGCTCCAAACTCTGTAATATAGTATCTATGGTCTTTGGTATCACCCCACTGCCTTATGAAGAAATCTTGAAGTTCCTCAATCAAAGTAATAGAATTTGGTTGTAGTTCCCTAAATCACCATCTAACCTCTCCATCCAGAATCTATACGAACATTCTCATCCACACATCCTTTTCCTTAATGTTTTGGTTATCAGCATAGATGACAAATGCATCACAGTGCTCCTCGGCTATTGTATCACCCTACCCATTTAACCTTGGTAAATATTTCTAATAATCCCTTCCAAGGAGAGAATGGAGCATACCTAGCTGCCACCTTCCTATCCATCATACCTAATGGAGGTTGCTGAGCTGCCATTGTTAAACTACTAGGGTCTACTATAGAAAAAGACTTATTTACTAGACTTGTACTTGGCTGAAAAGGGCTCTTATTGAATTTGAACTGAAACAAAGGAATTTTTCGAGGAGACAGGGTTTTTTCCTTTTTGAAAGACTGAGGATCAGTAAAGATCTAAAAATTGCTAATAGGTATTGTAGGTGTCAACCATGATGAATCCTATTTTTCTTCCTTTGTAAGTGAAAAGGATGACAATAGAACAATTTCATTAGGGCTACATAAAGCTGGAGATGATTGTGACTTCTTAATTTTCCTAGCTTCTTTCAAAATTTGCTCTGGGTCTGAGACACCCAAGTGTAATGGTGAAGTTGGTCTACCTCTTGTCCCAACTCCCTTAGTAGCCACTGTGAACTATTTGGTGAAATGTAGTCTTAATGATTTGCTGATATTGTCCACCTCTCAAAATCAATTGAATGATGAATAACCCAGGAAAAGTATGCTTCAGCTTCTTCCCCGTCAATGACGCCAAATATGTTAGTGCCAAAAATTGTTCTCAGACTACTAAAGAACAAGGAAACACAATCTCATAAAATAAAACTAAGTAAAACAGGTTTTTATGGTTTTGATTTTACAATTTGTTATCAAGAGGGAAAAATATCATTAGGATAAGACAAACACTAAATCATGTAACAGTGATGGACTAAGATGCATAATATAATAAACATAAACCAGAAACAATGTAAGAACAATACTAAATTTCATCCATAGTTCACAAGCACTTCATGAATAATAACCTCAAACAAGAAATGAATCTTTCAACTGAGTGATTACACAAACCAGAAATAAAACCAACAAATAGAGTAAAATGAGCTTATAGCTTGCATATATGTCATAATCAGTTATCAAAAATATATAATAGTTTCTAAACTTAGATCTGTATACAGTAGCTCGAAAGCCTCCCCTTGTACAAAAATTTTGAACTGCTGTTCATTCTAATGTCTTGATTCTATCTTGGTTACATCAAAAAAAGAGTTATCTAACTGTATAACTACCTTCTAGGTCAAACTATCGAACACTAGTAAAGTAAAAGTTTTCCAAAACAAACTAATACCTTTACAAAAGTTAACGAAAAGACACCTATCATCAATAGCCTTTTAAATACATTTGGCACCTTCATCCAAAATGGCTATTCCCTCTAAAGCTTGAGTTTTTCTTCTGGTTCTCTGCTACTCAACTTCTAGGTCTTCAACTCTCTTTGATAATTCTTGATTTTGCTGAGTTACTTCTTAGATAGTCTGCTTCAGTTTTGCACATAAGCTTTGTGTCTTCCTTTTCCTCTTCAATGATTCCTTCGAAACCACAATCAATTCGTGATAATGGATGTTAATCTCATCTAGATCTTCTCTTAATATTCTATTTGCCACTACCAGTCCTTCATTTTTTTCATGCAGAAAATCTATTTGGTACTTGTACTGCTTGATACTTTTTCAAAGATTTTCATTCTCGCAATCTATACATTTCCCTTCTTGAAATGAAGACACTCCTTATTGCACCCAAGGGATATTTAATTTCTTAAAAATTTCCTCATCATACTCTTACTGTTGCTTTGTCATTTTTATAGGAATATCTGGATACTCATCACCTTCGAAATTGCACTGGCTTGATGGCTCTGTATATTTTCCTTCACCTGTACATGATGCTAACATCACTGAATAATGTTTCACAGAATAATCCTACTAAGGGCTTATATTTTCTTTTATTTTTTAATCTTCTAACTGTTCTGGAATTTATTCTTTACTAAGGATGAATTAACCATAAAATAATCATGTTTCTTACTCTTGACCCTTTTAATATTCAAACTTTCATCCTCTTTGAAATCCTCTTGAGAACATGAATCTTTTGATATTGTAATATTTTCTTGAGTTAGCTTGGGATTTAAAAAAAAATTCATGTTTAACCTCAATTTGTTCTTAGGTATGGTTTTAGGTCTCCATCCTACTCATACTTCTCCCAGCATACTCAAAGATATACCTTGATGTTTTATAGTTGCAAGTTGAACAACTTCTCTTTCAACTCCTTTCATGACCAGCTTTTCTTCAAATCCTTCTTTTGAGCTCTGTGTATTATCAACCCTTAATTTATCAAGCACTAGGATTTATCTTCTTTCTTCATGTACATCCGTAGGAGTATGTTCTTATTCTACAGCACATTTACCTTCTTCCTGATTTGTATCTTCATCAAAGGTATTTACTACATTATCTTTATTGATTTTTGCTACATCTTCTAAATTCTGCCTTCGAAATTTCAACAAATCATCCTCATCAATCTTCTTTTGTTGTCCACCTACAAGATCTTCAACCTTCTGTGTCGAAAATTTCACTTGAGTAGTCTCTTATTCTACTCTAATAATGACTTCTTTCTTCAATTTTTTAACAAGCCTGTGGGATTTGTTCACATGTCTCCTTTTTTATTGGCCTTCCTTTTCGATTTGAAACCTTAACGAGAACAAAAAATAATCCCAAGTATTTCCCTTCTTTTGGAGCATAGTACTGATAATCAATTTTATCAAACCATGATGAAAAATGGACTATTTAGTGTGATCCTGATGCTCCTATACTCTACTTGACATATTCTACAAACTTTTAAGGAAGAATAAGGGGAGACTCATCTTTGAATCCTGACGTAAGTGCTGTAAAAACATGATGTGATATTTAATAACAGAGGCATATCTTCCCTCACATGTTATATAAGTCCAGAAAATCTTAATTGGATCTCTCCATTCAGGCTTGAAATTCTATATATGAACCCCCTTACCCCATAATGCTAGAACATTAGGTAGAAGGAAGTTCTGTGAATTAAAAGCAAAAGGCACTTTCTTGAAACAAAAATCACCCTCATCAGCAATTCATGTAGCTTTTGCTATTAACTCTCTATTCAATTCAATTTTTAGGGTATTAATTAAGACTGTGTCTTTCTCTAATCCTTGAGCGAATCCATATGAAACATTTGAATGATAACCATTAATTTTCTCAAAATATTGAAACCAACCTGCTTCTTGAAACAATTTTGCACAGTTAGGAAAGGTTTTAGCCCATGTCATGTCTAAAGGCTCATCCCTATTTGTCTTCCCACTTCTCTTCATTTTCTATATCGAACCTTAACTGTTTCTTCTTCAGAAAATAGTTAAAACTATTTAAAAGTATGTTACTTCAATAGTAAACCAGAAGTTGAGAAAATTTAGAACCCTAGATATGATTTTTTGCTCAAAAAACTGATAAGTATTTTTGAATAATTCCACTAAGAGAATAGACTAATAATTGAGTGAAAATCGGGTTTTTAAACTTGCACTTCTTAATCAACACCCATAACTACTCCTTTGTCAATGCAATCCGGAATTCATGAATGATTTCAGCAATTAGTTGCATACCTATCGTAATAATGGTTTTAGTTTCTAAAAATATGCTATCTTGTCTTCCCAGGTGTCCAGTAACCTTCATAGATCGGTATTCATCTAGCACAACCACCCCAGTCAATTACTCTGCAAACCCTAAACCTCTAACCTCCTTCCTCACAATATCTTCCAACCACGGACTGCCAGGTATCAACGTGGTCTATGTAATCTTTCATACATTCAAGAAATTTGTAACTAACATCAAATTTCTCCCATCATGCACCATCATTAATGTTTAAAGGATCTCTATTTCCCACATTTTGGACAGCTGCAACTCGTCTGAATCATTCTTGTCTTAACTCAAACACTTGTCAAAATCATTAGTAAAGCTTAAACATGTATCATTTTCCTTTATAGATGTGGAAAAACTCACCTCATTTGTAAATTTTAAAACTCACGAGCAAACTTACAATTTTTTGAAGGCCATGACTTTCTTGAAGCGCTCTAGTTCATGATTTCTTCCTTTGCACTACATGAATCTCTGATTAATGTTATTTGACAAAAGGCATAAAAAAAGGTTAAATTATGTAATCAAACTTTGATTAACCCTTATGATATCTCTTTCCAACCTTTCAAAAATACATACACCTAATAATCCCATTAAAATATGAAAACAACTAAGTAAAGTAAACTTAAAAGGAAAACTTGTAAAATGAAAAAATAAAAATAAGCGTGCTATCAAAATACTTCAAAAACCAAGCTCAAAATCTTAAAGCAATAAGAAAAGCCATGTTTTGAAAATAAGCATACGGTTTAAAATATAGAAAACAAAATCTAGCTATAACATTATCCATGTAGCAGTGGTGAATGGGACAACTGTGAATCCACAGATTTGGATGACAGCTGGGATCCTGTATCACTCCCCATTGGTCAACAAATAACTGCAGAATTATCCTAGTTGGAGGAGGGCCGGTCAAGTATTTCACATGACTATGAGCACATTTATGATCTCATACAACAAGGTTTTGACTATTATATTGATAACTTTGAAATGTTTGATGACTAGTTGTGTTTAGTTAACTAACTCCTAGGTCTGCACTTTATTTTATGTAGGGTACATATACGCAGTGGTTTCCCTAAGAGACAATGAATGGCACACTGACCACTGGCTGGAACGTTGCTTGGATGGAAGGCAAACCCTCATTGTCTCATTAAGCGACTTTGAGGGCCATGATTTTCCAATTGGGTCGATGGTTATCAAAGGATAATATTTGACATGGGTTTCCCACAAACGAAAGAAAAAAGGTTATGTATTTGAATATTATAGACTAGGTCAAATTGTATACCATTATAAAAATTTAGTTACTGGCACAAACCTCCAGCTACAAACAATGTCAAACAAGAACTCATCAAAGTCACGATACTTGTTTCCTTACTCCGAGCACGAGAGGCTAAAGGATAGTGTTGCTATTAGAGGTGATCCTGATGGTGTATTCAAATGACAACAGGTAGGTAGTCAGGTATGTGGTAGTCAGATATTTTGGTTTCATGGTCTCATTGATTATTTACAGTTTGATACATTGAGCACTTGATAGATTGATACATTGAATAGACTTCTACAACTTGATGAATTGCAACTGATATTCATAATGGATTTGTTGTATTATATTGATACTTACATGACTCATTTATTATATCCTAATACCATTATCTACCACTCTATCTTGGATATGTCTATTGCATTTTCCTTTAATCTCGAAGTTGATCCTATAAGAACATCTCCTTGAAACCGATAATTATCTCCTTGACTCCAATAATTTTTTTCTCCAAGGGAGTCATGAAATTAAGGAGGTGTAATCCTAGCCTAAAAACCATTTCCAATCCTAGCTTACAAACCCTATATCCAATCCTATTAACTCAATTTCGCATCGTAAACCATATTTTGCATTCTAAGCCATAGAAACCATAATCTGTTTAGTAAGGGAATTTCCAATTTCTGTAAATAGGTTCAACTTTGCAAATTCCTTGACCGTGAGCATGTGGCTAGCATTCCCACATGGAACCTACCAAAACATTCTTGCACAACCCACCAGAATCCCTTTTTGTTGCATGGTTTCCATTTTATGCCTTGGTTAGGGATTCAACATGTGTCCCTGAAATCTAGTAAGAGGTGGGATTCAACGTGCAATAGAATGATGGTCGTTGTTTGGATCAACAAACTTTTGACTCTGTTGGATTTAGGAAATTAGGATAGTGATATGGGAGGCCCTCTAATCTAGTTCCATGGACAAGATATCATTTTTTTGGTCAATTTTAGAAACTAGGGGTTCACTCAGTAAGTGAATGTGAAATTTTTGAACATGAGGGTCAAATTCACATATTAATTAACCCTGAACATGTGGCTAGCATTACCACATGGAACATGCCTAAAAATTATTTCACTACCTACTAGAATCCCATTCTGATGCATGGTTTCCATTCTATGCCCCATGTATGGATTCAATAGGTCTCCTTGAAATCCTGTAGGAGGTTCGATTCAACGTGCCATAAAATGATGTTCGTTTCTCGGATCAACAAACTGTTGACTCCATTGGATTCAAGAAATAAAGGTATTTCAAGCAGTGGCCCTCTACTATGTGTCCATTGAAAAGGGATCATTTTTTCGATCAATTTTGGAAACTAGGGTTTTGGTCAGTAAGTGAATGTCCAATTTTTGCACATAGGGGTTGGCTTTGCAAATTCCTTGGTCGTGAATCTATGGATAAATTTATCACAAGGAACTTGCCTAAAAAAATTTGCACGACCCATCGAAAGCCCTTTTTGATGCACGATTTCCATTATATCCCCCCAGTAGGGATTCAAGAGGTGTCCCTGAAAGCCTATAGGAGGTGGGATTTAACGTGCCATAGAATAATGATCGTTGCTCAGATCTACGAACCATTAAATCCATTGGATTGAGTAAATAGAGATAATTCTAGGGTGGCCCTCTAATATGGGTCCATATACAAGGGATCATTGTTTTTGTAAATTTTGGAGACTAAGGTTTTCCTTAGTAAGTGAATGTGAAATTTTTGCACATGGGGGTCAAATGCACATATTGCTCAAATGTGAACATGTGGCTAGTGTTACCACATGGAACATGCCTACACATGCTTGCATGACCTACCAAAATCCCATTCTGATGCTCAAATTCCATTATATTCCCTAAGTAGGGATTCAACATTTGTCCCTGAAAGCCTATAGGAGGTTGGATTCAACTTGCCATAAAATTATGGTCCTTTCTTGGATCGATAAAACGTGAACTCTGTTTGATTGAGGAAATCATAAAAATTCTAGGTGTGTCCCTCTACTGTGGATCCATTGATAAAGGATCATTTTTCGGTCAATTTTGGAAACTAGGGTTTTTCTCAATAAGTGAATGTCCAATTTTTGCACAAAGGGGTCAGCTTGGAAAATTCCTCAACCATTAACATGTGGCTAGCATTCCCACATGAAACCTACCTAAACACATTTTCATGACCCACCAGAAGCATATTTTGATGCACGGTTTCCATTCTATGGCCCAGGTAGGGATTCAACAGGTGTTCCCAAAATCTTGTACGAGGTGGGATTCAATGTCTGATAGAATGATGGTCGTTGCGTGGATGGATGAACCGTCAAATCCATTGGATTCAGGACATCGGGATAGTTCTAGGGTGGCCCTCTACTCTGGGTTCATGGACAAGGGATCATTTTTTGTCAATTTTGGAAACAAGGTTTTTCTCAGTAAGTGAATGTGAAATTTTTACACATAGAGGTCAGCTTGAAGGTGATTGTAGATCTTCGCCTCTTGAAAAAATACTTGTTGCAAAATATTATTCCATGTGTAGCTATCAAGAATTATGTTACCTGTTATGAGGTGTTGAACATGACTTATTTCCCATCATTATCAAGAAAGAAATATTCTTTGTTTTTGTTTTAATCAAGGCGAAAGGAGTTGTCAATCTCTATGTGGAGGTGAAATTATCTTAGGATATCATATCATTCATGGGACTGGAAACTCAAAAGAATGTTTTTTCCCATATTAATTTAGCTAGGTCATCCAAGAGATGTGAACATTGGTATGATGAAATGCAGGAGGAGACAATGCCATTACGTCAGTAACCATGTAATGGAACATGTTTATGTTTAGAAACAAGTGGCCAACCTATTATGCCATTATTACAAAATATATATTTTTTCACACTACGAATGATTTGAATAATACTCCATAAACATAAATCTATAAAACATGATTCATAATAGTACTTCTCTAATCAATTAAACTATACGAAAATCACACATAACTTTCATCTTTTTCAAAGTTGTTACTTGAGGACATTCATAAAATGCCATGTACATTAACCAAATGATAAAATAATGTGCAGGATGTAGTCATAACCATTATTTTGAATCAACCTTATAATACTTGGATACTTTTAGGTTTGATGTGTATCCCATGTATTCATTAGATGAAAGACATCATGCCAAACACTAATTTTATATATGTAGACCACACAGGTCCATCACTTAGGTGTGTCAACTTTGTGCATCCTTTAAAATTTTGTTAGGTTGTTATGTGGGTAAGGTGCTTTTGTATTCCACTTAGTTGGATCAGTCGCTTAGTTGTGCTGGGTGCTTATGTGTATTAGGTATGTTCCATATTTGTGAATACAATTGAACATTGTTAATATAACATTGTATATGCAATTGGATCATGGTAAAAAACAATTAAAATGTAAATGTTTTTCATTACATAATATTCCAATTATGCATTGTTCTCAAGTTTATAACTGATATCTCCATGGAATCGTAAAATCTATAAAAAAATTGGGAACATTGCACATAGAAACATTCTTGGCCACACGCGTATAATCACACTTAAAAGACTGAACCATGAATATCTCAAGAGCATTGATATGAAATATTTTTTATATCATGAAAGTTATAATACAAAAATAGAAGACCCATCTATTTCCTATCAATAAACATGTACCAAAAAAATCTTTGATGTACATGTGCAAACAAAAGTACATCTGTCTTGGACCGTGCCCCTATACTCTAACTCTAGATTGTACATAAAAATATATATTTGTCCTACACTAACACATAAAAAATCTAAATTTCTCTTGTTTTCTCTGGACCCTGGTGCAAGTCGTCTCTATCTACAACCACTGTGCATCATTGGTGACTACAAATCAATGACAATATTTCTTGATCAGGTAACTGAACTAGCACTGCCGAGCAATAACAAAGTTTGAAAATTTAAAATATGACTCAATTGTAAAAAAAACAAAGACTCACTGCATCCGTCGGGGGTATAGGTGCCTCTGGTGTTGGGGGTATAAGTACCTCTAGCTTCCTCCTCCTTATAGAGAGTCTCTCTACAATGCTTCTCTACGAATAGAAAAAAAATATGTCAATTATCTCAAGAATTATCAACATGTACATGAATAAGAAAGTACTAATCAATTATGTAAAAACTAAACATCTCACTGAAAAACCCATTTCTAGGGGAAGATGTTGGGAATATTTAGTAGTAAGAGGAGCTGTAGGTTGAACATCAATCTCATTTGTGTGCACTAATGGACCAGGGTGTGGCTACATTCACCAAATGATAAAATAGTTAGATATCGCGCATGTCCATAAACAATACCAACAAACTGTATAATTAAAAATAATCAAGTAGATGTACCTCAGTGTGACTTATCCCTATTGTAGATGCAGCATTGACTGCAGCATCAACAACCCCACTAAGGTCTAGCACAGATGACTCTACATCCTGATGCTGTAAACATATGAAAATAATATTAAGAAAAACTAGCTATGAAGTGAATTCATAGCTAGCCAACAACTTCCATTGGAAGTGTGTACATTACCATGGGATGAGTAGGTTGATCCTCATGCACACCCACTCTATTTGAGGAAGAGGGTCATCTGGTGTAAACAACCCCCTTATCTACATTTGGAGTATGGGGAGATCCAAACCAAAGAGGTGGTGCAGGGATCTGCAATGATGTCTACAGTCATAAAGTGTTACCATAGTTAGACATGGAATTGAATGGATGGAATAATATGTACTGGAAAAAAAAACATGTTGTAATCTACTTACCCCTTCCTGGGACATATCTCCCCAATGGGAGTGACCGCTTCCATCAATTTCTTTCCCCTCTTCAAATGCTAATAGCATCTGCAAGTTTAAAAATTATAAATAGTAGCGATCTATAAAGGAATGTATAGTAAGAAATTTCAATAATTCGAACAAGATTTAGTCATAAACCATGTACTTAAATTATTCAAGTAATCATAAATCCCACCTTGGAATATGTTGTTGATATCAACGTCTCGAGCATCACATTCTAAGTGGGGTTCCTGTAGCTTCAAAACTTGTAAATATCAAACAGTTTAACAAATTAATCAAGACTAACACATGCATTAAGAAAATGATATGTACTAACAAAATGAAAAATGTTTAAATATTACCTCAATGGTGGTTGTTTGGTCCTTGGGTACAACCACATCGGGTGCAGTACCATCCCCATGAGAGGCATCAATCTCTTTCAAGAGTAGATATTGCATATATTACGAATCTTTTAATATGTTACATACAGTATGGAAAAATTAAAAATTGAACAATAATATAGTTTTAACAATGTCCTTACCTAACCACCAGTCATCATAGTGGTACCATGTCTTGGTCTAGGACCATAACAGGGTCCCCTACATGATGTACAAACGATATGTCCTATCCCCTCCAATAGATGTCCCTCCACCACCAAAATCTAGTGGTTGTACCTCAGCAAAGAAAGAGGGTGCTCTCTGTTCAATAGTGGTCATGTGTCGAGAGACCATCTCATCTAGAGTCAGAAATGCCTCCTATGTCTAGGAAACCATGTCATGTGCAGGAGGGATGTCTTCCCTCGATAGTTGTGCATGGGGTGCAGGTATCTATGGATTGAAATCTCTATTCCTAGCATTGGGTCGGTGTTGGGGAATCCCCCTACCAACTCCATGGAAGCCCAACATGTCAAAATAGCTGATATGTTTCCCCATCACAAATTTTTCCCACAACATTCGGAGGAAGTACAACAGTACTTCCCTATTGTTGTGAGGGGGAATGTAAAAATCCATGTACCACCTATCCATCCAATGGTCTCTGATGGGTGGAAAGGTGCACCACTCAATAGAAATATGTGGCCTGATGATATTTGGAATGTCATCTATCCTAGTCAGTCTAAACAATGTATAGATGTGTTGTTTTGTTATTTTGAGATTTTTTACCTCGTTGTAGCTCAACCCATCAATGTATTGTTGTCTTTTCCTCTCCCTTTCTAATGCGATGCTATACAAAGCATCATTCGATCTTGATATCATATCAACAATAGTCAACAAACAATCTAACAAGGAGTGGCAGAGCTTATCTCCACCCCTCCAAGTAGAACCAATCTCTCTCAGATGGCCAATAACCCTCTGTATCTCTGCATTGTTATCCATAGAAGCCACTGCAATCATAAATACAAATAAAATATCATTAGAAATATAAACACATGATATAGTGACATCTCTAAGCACTAAAAACTATATAACTAATCTACGAAAAATAACAACATAAAATAAATCTATTATCTAAATCTAAAAATTGATCTTGAATTTTACAGTAAAGAATAAACATTTAACATTTTTTCATTGTCCTAAATTCAAGTATTAATTCCAATTTTTAAGTATGCATGTCTACATAAAGTGTCTTGAGTGCATATGTTGATTGCGAAGCTCCTGTAGCTTATTTAAAGGCTTGGATTATGAAGTTTCATTGAAATTGTGAGGTAATGACTAATGCCTTTGTAGGACCAGCTCCCAGATTGCGGGTAGAGGCAACAACTAGACCCTAGAATAGGTGGTATAATGTGCTATTGATGAATAAAATCCCAGTATAGGAAACGATTTTGTTAGTTATGTAATTATTTGTTGTAGCATGATGTTTTTTGGACTCCAAAGTCTATTTAGGAGATCTTTGTTTATATTTAATTCGGGCCATGTATGGATTCCACATGATGTTATTTTAGTTCTATGCCCTCTTTCTATATACCCACGAGAGACTTTAAATGAACAATTGTGTCTAGTGGATTTTATGGTTGAGAGGTTTCCACTGGATTATATCATGCATGATAGTATGTCATTGGTTTTTTTAATCAAACACATCAACCTACCTATGTATATTCATGTTCGTAGATTCTATTGTTGAACTTTGTTGTCTTGACCTTAACCAAAAAGTACCCTTCATTCAAGAGGAAATATTTGTTAAAAGCATGGGAAGCTTCTATACCTTATTTTAACACATGGATTATAAAGTTTCATCAAAACTATAAGGTGTTTATTGATGTTCTTCGAAGACCAACTTCGATATTTTGGATAGAGGCAAGGGATTTACCATGTTTGTTTATGTATTTTAGGGAATATATGAATTATACTTGATTTTTTTTTAGTTGTATGCAAGCTTGAAATATAATTGAAAAACTTTGCATATTTGTTAATTTTTGTTTGGATTCACAATGATGCTTGCAAATATACATATATGCAAATAGTGAAGTTCGTTGTTTTTTATGAGTTAATTGGGGTTTTGGTTTACATTGGGAATGTAAATTACTTATGCAAACTTGCAATGTGCTTGACAAACTTTGCATATTTGTGAATTTTGGTACGGATTCACAAGGATGCTTGTGAATATGCATATGGAAATAGTGAAATTGATATTTTTTTTATGAGTTAATTGTGGTTTTGGTTTCCATTGGGCATATGAATTTTAGGTATGAATTTTTGTAAATAATCAAAATTATTTTAATTTGTATGATTAAATTGGGGTTTTGGTTTCCATTGGCCAATTCCATTGAGGTTTTTGTTTCCATTGGCCATAAATTAATTTATTTGGTTTAATTTTTCAAATTAGGGTAAATAAAATGATGAACTTAGAGAAAAAATCATGACAAGAAATGAGGAAAATACCTCACAAAGAGGAGATTGATACAAAGGTGTAGGTGGATGGCTTTGGCACACCCAAAAACATGTTCGTCCACTCAACATTTGCTTCGTCTAACTCCAATACCATTGTTATGTGGCGAAAAAGATGGGCTCGACCCATTTTAAATAAAAAAATAGGTTTTCCAAAACGGGGGTGCGATTTTATTCACTAAAACAGAGGCAGGATTTGATTTAATAAAATGGAGGCATGATTTGATTTAATAAAAAGGAGCCACAATTTAGTCTACTATCCTAGTTGGCATGCCTATTGGAAGCCTTGGGACTATTCTTGGCAATCTCGATATTGCTTGGGATGATTTGTTTTTTATGGATCAATAGTGATTGACTTCACTTCACCATTACATCTAAAAGGTCCCTCAATTTTGTGCACTTACCCTTTAAACTAATAATTTAGATGATCGATTATATATAACTATCAACATTCCTTTAGTTGTTTGTAATACTAGAATACATTCCCACTGTTTTATAACTACGGTCTTTAACTATGCTAATCTTAGAACTTTCTAAGCCCTAAAATTATCATTATTATTTTGGAAAATATAGATTAACTACAAAATATAACCAAAAATACCCTAAGCATGAAGTCGATGAATAAAATGACATTACAACCTAGCTAAAACTCCATCATGCATAAAAATGAACTGTTTAATGTTAACATAACTCGCCGGTTAACATGCAGGTAAAACTATATCAAAAAAATAAAATATTTTAAAGGTAGTGTGATCCACGTGGTGCATGCTCGCATGGAAGAGGGTTTTGGGTGATAAACCCTATGCAATTACATTCAATGTTTTCCCTAAAAACACATTTGGATTAAGAAGTTGTTTTTTTTTGCAAAGGAAGAGTAAGCCGACAGGCCCTCGGCCTCGTCGGGTTTCCGCAACAAATGTCACTCTTTGTTTCCCTATCGCATTAACAGGCTTGAACTCTTGTTCTTCACCACATCCGTCTTTTCGAGCTCAACACTAAGCAATTGTCACTCTTGGTTTTCTATGGCATTATCAGGCTTTAAATCTAGTTTGTTGCCATTATTGTTTCTCTGAGCTCGGTCGTGGCATTAGCAGACTTAATGCTAAAACTAGTAAGTAGTAATGAATTCCTCCATGCATTCTTCTCTTTTTTTTTATTTAAATATCAACTATTTATTAAACAGTTCTATGCGTTTGTTGTTTGATGGTAGGTGAAAGTATACAGATGAATATTAAAGGCGTTAAACTGAAGCTGAAAGGTGTGAGAAAGCAAGGATCAGTGAGCCTCGATCCCAACCTTGGGTACCCTTCGTTGATTGTGTTTGTGGTGATACCGATGGTAATTACAGTTTGTTAATGCGGTGTTCAAAGTAGTTGAAGTAGATTGTTTTTTTTCTTGGAAAGGATATCAAGGCCATAAGCCCATCCTTAGTGATACATTTGGGGTTTCACAAGTGAGCTACGACTCTTGTAAAAACAATTGAGGGTAAATATACTATTGTTCCAAGGTTTTTAAAATAGTTTTTTTAATGCTGTAAATTCGTTATGTGGAGCTTCCTTGAGTCTTGCTTAGCCATTGTAAAAATTTTGAGGATATAAATCTGTTAAGGTTTGTTGTATTACAATGTGGCAAATGTATGGTAAATTTCATGATAATTTAAAACTCTATTAAAGTAGAGCTTTATGGTTAGAGGGTAAATATCTGTTAGTATTTGTTTTACTCTTATATTTTTCATTGTAGGATGCATTAAGCTTGGTAAAGAGTTTTCAATAGTTTGTTGTAAATTATCCTATGGCTTCGGCTGGTTTAAGCTATTGGCAATTTAGTTATTAAAATTCTAATTGTGCAATTGATACCGTAAGGATTAGCGTTGGGTTTTGTTCTTATTAAACAGTTTTGATATTTAGGTTATCTACAGATCTTTGACATTTTTTGGTATAAACAGTAGTTAAAAAGTAAAAGTCCTCATTTTGATCGAAAGAGATGGAAATCTATCCTATTTCATAAATATGTTCTGTAAACAGATGTGAAAGTTTAAATTAATAGAGTAGGGTTTAGAATAACAATTTACAAATATTAATGGTAGTATCAGTGTTATGCTAATTGTTTTACTATAAATAATTAATTCATGTACTGAAATATGAATAGAGTAAAAATGTTTATGATTTAGGTTTTATAGTATTAGCATAATGAATGGTTTTTCTGTACTAAGTGTAAATAAATAGTTTGTATTATAGTAATTATTATTTTTTTATACTATACACAGTTTAATGGTTATGTGACAAAAACTTACTATATAATGAACTCTATGTAATATCCTTAGAGGTTTTGTATAAAAGGTTATATTCTAAAAATGGATTATTATGATAAAATAGCAGGAAAAATAACAGTAAAAAGTTTCCAAATTTAAATTAGTTACTTGAAGATGTTGCTAGTAACTTATTAGAAGAAAAGATTGTTGATTCATTTCTACGTAAACTCTACAATTCGGTAATAGTTCAGATTATTTTATCAGGTATAATCATTCCTATCTACAACTACACAATCCTTATGTACTAGAGTACATCATTGTAAGAGGAGTGGAAAAATGAAGAAAGGAATTTTACTCATTTATCAATCATTTATAATTCTAGGTTCATTTATTCAGATAATCATATACAAGTAAACTTTTCTGAATAAATTATAGACCTAAACATTCTACTATCAGATTCATAGTATCTATGTAATAATAGAAAAACTAAACATGACTACTTTCATTCCAGTAATTTGCTTAAACAGAAATAAGTAAGATAACACAATGGAACCTGTAATTTGTAGAAGAGACAAACCACCCAAGGATCCTGTTCCACCCAACCTTTTCCTAAAGATAGCTCAATTCTTGTTTTAGGACCCTTGATCCTAACCACTGATCCACCAAGATGAATACATTGTGTAAAGAAATGGGATTAATTACCCTTGCCACTCAACAATAGTACTTAACAACAGTACTTATGTCCTCAGTAGTATAGAACTCAGCTATGAGTCTGTGCTAGTTCTAAATGCAGTCTTAATCACTCAATCCACTTATAACTTTCCCCTCATCGAGTCTCTTTTGCTCCTTTCTCAACTTCAAAAATTTCACAAGGTAAAATTAATAGCCTCTTGCTGAATTCAATGGATAGATATATGCATGCCTATGTCTTTTGCTCAGTTTTTCAATTAATGAGTCACCTTCTCTGTTTCACTCTCTTTCGGAACATGACCAAAAAATTAGGGAAGTTTCCCCCTGTAATATCTAGAAGTGATTGAGAATGCCTCCATGTGTCTGTTTGCTCTCATCCTAGTCTCTTCCTCCTAGTGGGTAAGTGGACACTCATTCAACAGCCTCCTTAGGCTATTTGTCTCATCTTTTATTTATTAAATAATAAAATATTCAACATAATTAATTACAGTCATCCTTGACCCCACTTGGTAAATAGTCATAAAATTTACAATAAAAGTAAAATATAATGTTTACTTAAACATAAAATGTTATTGAAATTAGGGTACATGACAACACCCCTACTTAATCCTAACTTTGGACAACTTGGGCCCTGGAAACTAAGTCCAAAAGTCACCCATATAATCTAAATGCAAAATAATAACTTCTAAAAACCGAGCAAATGGGGAGAACCTCATGGGAACCCCTTCCCCCTCAAAATAAGCAGGTAAATCAGGAAACAAGATTCCATGCTTAAGAGAAAAAAATTCTTCTTCATAAAAAATTTGAGAAAATATTGTTGCAATCTGCATCTCTATGCAACAGTAATTCATAATGATGGTTCTTGTGTGCACAGGATTCCTAGGACTGTGCATGTTAAGTTTTCCATCTTCTTCCAATCTGATGATAGTCAGGAGAAGGAATGTTTCCTTTGTCTCTTCTTTTTGGAGGAAGAGTGACATGACCCACTTTATTATTCTATGAGCTGGGTTGTGGATCATCCCTTACCATTATGTAGCATGTCATTGGGATCTTGTTGCACCTCTCTGAAGTAAGTGAACATTCTTGACATGGATTAAGGTTCTATTTATAAAAATGGGATCTTATTCCCCTCATCTCAGATTGCTCACCAATGATGTTCCCAAATTCCTCACTAACCTTTTCTGCCCATTTAGGCCTATAATTGGGAGTAGGGATTGGATTTGGATCTATATCACTGTGATTTTCATCTTCAGTTTCATCAAATTCAACTAGGTCCTCTGCTTTGGATTTTAAATATGAAACAATAATGGAAACATTATCATATGTAAAAGGTGTATATAGAATGGTTTTACCTCCCCTTTCAAATGTAAGCTAAGACTATACTCGATCTGAGTATGATAGAAAGCATGAGAATTCATATGCCTTGGATGAATGGTTTGCAAAACCCTTCATTATAATATTCCTAATTGAGAGATCTAAGATATCCAGTGAGTCAGGAGAAAATACCACTCACTTTGGTGGGTCAGTATATGTCATCTGGTATATAGATAACAAATTTGTGGGTAAGGAGAGAACACAAAGTACATCTTTGAAAATTCCATGTTTTAACTTGATATAACCCTTTCCTTCAACTCAAATTTGAGTGTCATCATTTGTATTAAGACTTAGACCATTAGTAAGTTGTAATGAGGAGAATGATTCTCTATACGGAACCATATGATTGGAGGATTTTGAATCAACCAGGAATTCCACATGTGATTTTGAACAACTATCCTTCAATGCATGGCATATCTCATCATGATATTCATCCTTTTCTCTAGAGTCGATATTTTGTGCACCCTCAAGGAGGATAATATTGTGTTGCTCAAGGATATTTTCAATCTGATCAATGGTCTTATTCATACAATACTTCTCTGTATGGTTTCCTTTCTTACAGTAAGAGCACTTTCCCTTGTCAAACCTTTGATGGTTTTCCTTCCTAGAGCCTAAGGATTCATCTGATGTATCAAACTAATATTTAGGTTCATATTCAATGTTTCTTTTCTCTTTACCTTTATGCTTCCTTATTTCTTGTGCATTCCTTGTCTCACCAGCTAAGAGATCATGATTTGGAGAGGCTCTGAGAGCTCTCATCTATATCATCTTATTTTGTTCTTAGGTTAGAGACTTTGTGAAGGCATCAAGGGATTTCATTTGCCAATTAGGAGGATTCTATCTTCCAGAGAAAAAATTACAGACAAACACTAAGAATTATGAGCCAAGTTTGCTCAGTATGAAGAGCACCAAATTATCATCCTTCTTCTCAATCCTGCATTGCATGACCACTGATTTTAATTTAGTAAAAAATTATTGTATAGTTTTGATGATCTATGTTGTAGTGCCATCAGCTCATTTTCCAGGATATGACCTCTCAAATCATCATGTTTTCTAAATAAGGATTCTATCGTATCCCATACTTCTTTTGTAGTCTTTAGTCCATCAAGATGGAACAACAACTCCCTAGATATGTGGATGCACATGTAGTTGAGGGATTCATCAAGCATATCCATATTCTTCAATTTTTGAATATACCACTGGGGTTCAGCTACTCCACCCATGGTCATCCTAAATAAGTATTCGTTGTACAAGGAAATCTACATGTATTCCCTACAATAAAGGTAATTTGAGGGTGTAAGGATCATGGGAGTGAGAGCTGTTGAATTCTCCATTTCATAACTTTTTTTATCAATAATTCATCAAGAAATATTTGAATGTACTTGAAAAAATAGTGCAAAACAACTCAATTAGAATTAATATAGCCCAAATACTCTTCACTTTAACATGGTCACTTTATCTGACTACATCACACATGGATATAATTCTCTAGATAAAATCCAGAGGGATCAATGCAATTATTCTAGGAATTATGTGGAAACTCAATGGCTTCTGGTGCATTAATGGAAGTTTCTTAGGTTCAAGGAATGCATGGATATTGGCTCTGATACCATGTTAAATTATTTGAAGCATAGGATCATCATACTGCATGAACTCAAATGAGAAGAGAATGCTACAAAAGAGAGAGAGGAATTTAGCAATAGATGGTTCAATTAATCAGGAAAAATTGGAATAATATGATTATATTCATGAATCAATAAATAATATGCAATACATTGGTTGTACACATAGGATAATTTGAATTCCCTATATAATATTCGAATCTACCAACTCCTACTAACTCTGGATCTAACTCAGTGTGGGAAAATCACCATTGGAGCTCACTAATGCAACTCCAGATAACTAACTTAGTCTAGAATCAATTAATTGATGAGAATTGGTACAAATTGGTGTTAGGATAACTAATTGTGATGTAAATAATCGTAACTGGATCATAATTGAACATGACTTCTTACCTACCTAGGTACACTAAAGCAGACTGCTAGTGGCACTCAGGATGGGTTCCTAAATTATAGGTATTTGTCCTTGGGGCTCCTAAACTCATGCAATCAGGTGCAATAAGTGGAATATGTTCCCTAGGCATGTCTCCCATGCACTAGTGGAGTGGTGAAGACCTCCTAAGATAGGAAAATATACAATTAAATATCTGGTTGAAGGGAGAATTAATAATTATCCCAACACACTTGTGACATAGTGTGGGCTATAAAGTAAGTAACTAATGAGAAAGAAAAGATAGAAAATATGGAAAGGATGTTGAGGGATTATTCACTAACTTGGTACATGAATTATAAGAGTATTGTTGCACAAGGATTTATATGATCATTGAATCATATTAAGCATGCAATGTTGAAATATTTTTAGAAACCAAAGGAAGAGTCTGAGTGTATACCAAATATATTAAATGAGATAAAGCAACATCTCGTGGAAATAGTTGTGGTGTATGGCCAAATATTCAAAATTTTGTTAGAGAGGCTCTCTTTTGATACTTGTGACTTGCAACATAAAGAGTTGTTCATTATGGGATTGTTTTCACATATATGGGTTCCTTTATCACAAAAAAATGTTCCCACATAGTTTGATGCATTGGATATTTCAATTTAGTTCGAGTCTACACCATAGAGAGAATATTTCTTATGAATGGAACAAGAACAATATCAACTTGTTACAATGACTTCACAGTTGCAAGAAATATAAAAAGTGAAAACAATGTGCATAAATGTTTGGTATACACTTTTTCACATAGAAGGACACCATTAGAATGAGTGTCTCATGATGGGAAACTATGCATCTATAGGTGCCATGAATCCATTCCACAAAGTACCTTAGGTGGAGCTGTATGTGTTGAAATATTGTAACTTCAAAGGATATTATAAATTTATTTTACTAATGTACCCCAAGGGAGATGTTATTATTTGTCCATTGGGATGTTATTATTGTAATTGGTTATCATTGGGTCATGAGGTAAATCCTACATTGTAATTCGCATCAATAGTACCCCAATGAATATAATATAATATTGTTTTGAGTCTTCCTATGTGAAGTTGGCCCATTTAGTTTAGTGGGGCCAACTTGTTAGGGTAAAAGTCAAGTGACTTAAAGTGTATAAATAGAAAAGTTGTGTTCCTCATTATAACACATATTCACTTGTGTAGCGCATAGGGGAGAGAGAGAAAAAATGAGGATCATTCCCTTTTTGGATTTTTATCTTATACATATTATACAAAGGAAGTTTGGTTGGGTTTTATTCCCCTTTAGGATTTCCTAGAATACATATTGCACGTCTATGTCTTGATTGTGTTTTGTTTCAGTGATTTTGCATATGCTATTGTTGTGAATTTGTAATAAACACTAATGATATCTATCTTACCAGATGAAATCTTAACATCGTATCAGATCTCTCCTAAATAGAACGACTTTCACAAGGTGAAACTCTCTCTCCTCCCTCTCTGGATCAAATTAGGGTTTTTGCAAAGTTTAGAATTTTGAAGATATGCTTTCATAGAAATTTGCACCTCACTAGAGCACAAATATTTATCCGAGGATCAAATGTTTTGGGTGGTTGAATCTTTAGGAAATCCAATCCCTAGTTTGGCCTTGAATGAAAAAACTATAGAAAACCAGAATGAGAAATTCTGTAGAAGTTGCAAACTTGCAAGCAAGTTTTTAAGGGTGCATATTTAGGATATACAAAAACCAAGTGGACCAACAAACTCTCCTTGGTCAAGAGAATCTCCTGGTAAGGTCATCTTTTCATTTTGAGAAATTTCAATTTTTAGTGACCTCTTGGACAGGATGGCCCCAAGCACTAAGCTTGAGGACAAACTGGAAGGCATAGAAAACTTCCTAGAATGGAAGTATATGATTGGTATCATTATTAAAGAGAATGGTCTTGAGAAGTACATCAAGGATGAAGTTGGAGAACCAAAACAATATGAAGCTGAGGAGAAGCATGAACAATACCTAATCAAGGAAATGAGGATAATTGTTGATTCTATGAATTATCACTTGATCACTCAAGTGGCATCTAATAAGACACCAAAGAAACTATATGATGCACTTTCCAGAATGTATGACAGAAGGAACATCAATAGAAATATGAATTTGATAGCTCAACTGAAGGGAGCTAAGAATAGCAAAGGAGAATCAATTAAATATTACTTCACAAGGGTATCCTAGTTCAGGGAACAACTAAGTTCTATTGGAGACACCCTTGATGAGGATGAGAAAGAAATAACTTGAAAGAAACTAACAAAATAAGAAGATGTATAAGAATATGTACTATTCTCTACACTCTCTGGGTCTGTAACACATAGAGAAGATACATGGCTTATTTATAGTGGTGCTTCAAAGCACATGACAGGGAAGAAGAAACTCTATTAAGACTTGAAGAAAAGAAATATCCTCAGAAATTATCATTGGGAGATGACTATCAATATCCCATCAAAGGTATTGGTGAATCCAGCTACAAGCTTCACTATGGGACTTCCACGAAGATGAAGGAAGTAGTATATGTACCAGGTTTGAAAAAGAACCTAATTTTCATCTTAGCACTAGATAAGAAAGGATATATAGTTTCTTTCATAGATGGACAATTACTTATGTGGTCCAAAGGAAATACACTTGAAGATTCTTTATTCACTGGTGAAGAAGAAGGAGGACTATACAATCTCAAAGGAAATCAAGAGACGGTCCTTGTCTATGAGACGACTATCTCAAGTGAACTATGGCATAGGAGGCTTGCTCACATCAACTACAAAGAATTAACCTTTGTGAGAAAGGTGGTAACATGGTTACCATATCTAAATATTGATCATGAGGGAAATTTCAAAGGATGTGCAAGAGGAAAGAACACCAAGAATCCCTTTTCTAAAAACAAATACTAAAGGTACATTGGAATTAATTTAGTATAATGTATGTGTTCCTATCACCTCCATATCGTTAAGTGCATATGAATATTATGTCACATTTATTCATGACTATTCAAGAAAGACATGGATATATTTCTTGAATACTAAAAGTGAAGTGTTCAGCAAATTCAAGGAATTCAAAGTCTTGATAGAGAACCAATCAGAAATAATAATCAAGACACCGAGATTAGATAATGTTGGAGAATATACTTCAAAGGAATTTGAAGCATTCTGTAAGGAGGTAGGAATCAAGAGGGAACTAACCACTCCCTATAATCCCCCAAAAAATGGTTTTGCAGAAAGAAAGAATAGAACCATTATGGAATTAGTGAAAACAATGATCCATGATCAAGCACTCCCCATGCACATGTGGGATGAAGCAATAAGGAGAACTGTGTATGTGCATAATATATTATCCCATAGTTCTCTTTGATTCAAGGGTGCTGAAGAAATATATACAAGAAAGAAACTTGAAGTGAGCCATCTCAATATATTTGGTTGTCTAGTATATGTGGATATTCTGAAAGATAAGAAAACCAATTTGCTACCTTCTGGAAAGAAGGGAATATTTGTTGGATATTGTAAAGTATCTAAATCCTTCAGGATATACATTTCAGGATTCCATCATATAGATTTTAGTAGGGATTTAAAATTTCATGAAGAGACAGCTCTCAATAAATACAGAAGGTGTCAGCTTGAAGAAGTACATGAAGAGGATGTACCTCCGAGAATGGTAAAAGATGAAACCTCTCTTGAAATAGTATAATATGAAGATCATGATATGCTAGAACCTCAGTATCCCCCTACTATGGATGTCTCTCCAAAGAGGAAACCATCTTGGGTAAGAGAAATCATACAAGAAGTAGAGAAGTATGGAGCTCCAAAAGGCTCCAAAAGAACAAGAAAAATATCAAAGGAATACTCTAGTTATGTAGCTTTGATGTGTGACCTTGTAGATCAAGAACCCACCAGCTACAAGGAAGATGTCCAGAAGAAAGAGTGGGTGGAAGCAATGGCAGAATAATACCAGTTAATAATGAAGATTGATTTTTTGGATATAGTACCCAAACCAGAAAACAAGATTGTGGTATCATCAAAATGGATCTACAAGATAGAACATGTTGTTGATGGAAGTATTGAAAAGTAAAAGGAAATATTTATGGCTAGAGTATTCTCTCAGAAAGAGGGGATTTATTATGAAGAGACATTTTCTCCAATATCAAGCTACACTTCCATCAAAGGAATCATGGCACTCTCTTCCATGATGAAGTGGGATCTACACCAGATGGATGTAAAGACAAATTTCCTAAATGGTGTGATTGAGGAAGAGGTTTACATCAAACAACCAAAAGGATTTGAAGTCGAAGACAGAGTGACTCATGTATGTCATTTGAAAAAGGCTCTATATGATCCGGGTTTATATGGGAACAAAATGAAAGAACAAATAGATAATCATAAACATGACCATATTACAAATATAACAGAGAGACAGTAAAAAAAAATTATTTTCAATAACAAAAATAGAACATACTGTAAATACAACAACTCACATAGAGATCCATATGCACTACATCAAGGGACTTGTGCATGATGGGGTCATTGCTCTACTCTATTGCACAACATCTGAACAAGTTGCAAACATCTTCAATAAGGTGTTTTCTAAGAATAATTTGAACAATATCATGTGGTGAATACTGATTGATCACAATATTTCTTACAATTTTGTTCATGTCCATGTTTAAGGGAGGATTTTCCCTTTGTTTTGTTTCCTCTTTCCTTGTTTTGTAAGGATAAGTAGTATGTAAAGGGAGACTAAGCCTTATTTCTAGGCCCTATATCTATGATATTTTTATGATATTGTACATAAATTCAGGCTTAAGAGGGGGTGTTAGAATAGTTAAAACCTATTCCAATACTTATGATAAAATAGTTAATTTTTTTTATTAATTTCCTACGTCCTACACTAGCTAGTTTGCATCCACTTGCATTTATGTGTTTGAACTATCCAAAAATTTCTCATGAAGTGATTTGGAAAGATTTTGTATAACATTCTTCCAACCAACATACTACCTAGTTTAGTAAGTGTGCATTCCCATCTTATCCATAGTTTCTAGCTTTTCTACAGTTTAAAGGCAAACAGTAAAGCTAGTTTTAAGGTAGATTGTCTTTTTTTTGCAACAACTCACCTTCCTTATTTTCCTCATATAAAAGAATTATAAATTTCACATTCCTTCACTTATCATTTGTACCTACTCATTCATCAAAATTGTGAGCATCTTGACTGGTTTGGAAAGTGCTTTATGCACCTATGGGGGAGTATGACTAGTTTAGTAAGTCTTATTTTGTACTAATTCAAATAACATATTTATTATTTTGAATCCTCAGAGTATCTATATGGTGAGAATATTATATCTATTTAACTATGCCTAGTGTAAATTAATATCAACAACAATTTGTGTTACTCAACATATTTAGTCTCCTTTTGAGTGTTTCTTGCACAATTTTCAAGCATTTTTGTGAGTTCAATTGATCTAAGATTGGGATTAATTTCCACACCTTTAAAATCATGGTTATAATCATTTTCATCCAAGTCACAAGCATTTATTCTAGAATTCTACCAAAATTCGCAAATGCAAGGGAGCTGCGAGATTCTCGAAGAGAGATGCATATCAATGGTAGGGACATGAAATTTTACCCAATGGTAGAGTAGCTTGCTCTGTAAACATTTTTTTTACCTACATACCATGGATTAGTCTCTGACATATATATTTGAACACTTCATCAATAACATATTTTTCAACATGAGCTAAGGAATCATTCTTAAATACAATAGTTGTAGAAATAGAAGAGATAAAAATCATACCAATTTTCATCGTATCCATATTGAATGGATGCTAAACGCTTGATAATTCCAACACTAGTGATACCTAAATATTTTCTTCCAATGTGTGTAAATATTGTTGTTTCTTTCCTTCCCATTTAGAGGCTTGTCTCCTCTAAATCATTTCATGAAGAGGATCAAAACCATAATGAGACTTATCATGATCGTTTTCTTTTATGTCTATAAGCACAAAATTCCTGTTAGAATTCACGATTATTTTCATTGATTATACACTAATGAATGATGGGTTATCGTTCATGCCATGATCTCTAACAATATTTTCCACCCTATCCTTTGTGACATGGTATTTTTTCTCTTGTCAGAATAATGTAGTTTTTCTATCATAAATATAAGGACTCCCAAGTATAATATGACATACATGCAAAGGAACATAAAAATCAACCTCATCTATAAGTTTAGAACCAATAACAAACCTCACAGTATACATTGTTTGGCAACTTAAATTTTTGCATTTTCATGCACCCAACCTAGAAGGTAAGGTTTTGGATGGGGTGTTGTGGTTAGTCCCAAGTTCTTCACAATACTTTTAGATATCAAATTGACTTGTGAGCATAGATCCAATAATTTTTTTCAATATTTGTATGCTTGGAAACAACTTCGATATGGACTAGTTCACTTCTTCTTCTTTCACAAACATGAGATGGATATGTAGAACTTGAATTAGCATCAAAGGAAATTTTACCTTGTAAACCAACTCTGTAATCAACTCTTCATCACCTGAATAGACTCCCAAGTCTTGTTTATGTGTAGAAACATTATTTTGCATCCCTTTCCCACCAAATTTCTTTGGCATTAACTCTAGATGGAGCTTCGAGTATTGCTTATCATCATGTCCATCTACCTCATAATGAGATCAATGGAGCGCTATATTCTCTTTCTTCATTGTGGATTCTTTCTTTCCCTTGTCATTTTCCTTGAAATGGTTTTCTATATGCTTGAATCATTTTTTTTATCGTGCACATATTATCCCCTTCTTTCAATGTTTGTAGCTTGCACACTTGCTTTGTATAGATTAGCAGGATTCAAAAAAAATTGTTTGACGATATAGTTGGCAAATGCACCAATGTATTTAATCAAATTTTTTACAGTATTGAAAGACACATTCTATTCAAGAGACTTCATTCTAAATTCTTCTATGAAACATTGAAGATTTTGACCCTTGCTTATCCTCAAAATTTTCCATTCCATCATATCCTTTGGAATGTAACCCAATGGATAGAACTTATTTCTTAATGCATAAGTAAATTCATAGCATGAGGAGAGAATCTTACCATTGTTCTTGATACCATTTTGAAGATTCCTCTACCACAATATGAGAGAGGTGTCAGATAATTGAAGAGATTCCAACTTAACCTTATCCTCTTCTTCTTCAATTTGATGCATACAACAATAAAACCCAATCTCTCTTATCCAATTGTTAAGTTTTTATGCGTTGCATTCTCCATTAAAGAAATTGCAAATCAAATTTTACATTAAGCTTTAACAATGTCTTCTTGAGAGAATTATTTTTATGAAAACTAGCATGATGTGAAGAGAAGGACCAAGAAGAGATTGAACTTGAAGATAGTGATAGGGGTTCAGTAGGCTCTTCTCCATATTCCTAAGTCACTAAAGATTCATTCTTTTCTCTTACCTTGTTCTTATTCTTCTTCTGCTTCTGTTTCACTGTCTCTTGATAATATGAAAACAATTGTTCTACCCTATCAGCTTACATTTGGTAGAAGGATTTATGAAAACATTTCTAAATATCGGTAGGAATTTCTTCACAAAAATTTGATTGTAAACATGATACCCTTGTGACAAAAATTTCCCTTTCTTCGGAAGCATGCACACAACAACTCGAAAAATAATTGAAAAATTCCAAACATATAGTAGTGTAGATCGTAGGACTCTATCATGTACATTCCCCCTAATGTTACCTCTAAAATCATCTTCCAAAAGAGTACTATAGGCATGTGTGGTCTCCTTTCTTTTGCAATGGAATGCAGAGGTTAAACAACTATGGGTGGGAGGACCAATCAAGGCCACCCACTTGGCGTATTGTAATAGGAAAAATTAATATGCAAAGCTTCTATTGAGAAAATACACAACACACTTCTTTATTGCTTGCGAATATTTACATTTTTAGTGAATGAACTGTTTCAATAGACTCCGATAATGGTGGATATGAAACTATCAGTTTTCTAAATATAAATTCAACATCCTAACCATCACGTCATTTCATCATTATTACCTAACACTCCCCCTTAATGGAGAAATGAGATTCTTACAATACACAATAATAAACATTCTGGAACTTTGATAATTGTCTCTCTAGTCTTCATTGGCATTTACACTCACTTTGAAGTCTCAGGGTTTGCGCTCTTTCTTCACTTCATCTTTGAGCTTCCCATTTGACCCATTTAATACATACCTCCTTGTGGCCAACAATAAAGTAATTGCACTAACTAACAATATTGAATACTTAACTATGCCAAAGTACATAGCTCGCTGAGTTTGGCAAGGAAGTAATCAAGTAACTCGACTGCTCTATGGATATACTCCCATCTGTCGAGCACATAGGTCATTGAATCCAACAGAAATCTAGGAGAGTAGTATAGATACTGAACATATCCAGAAGATAGTCCTACAAGTGACCTTCACAAACACGCATAAAATATTACATAAAAATAAGATGTAACTGAAGCTTCTCTAGCACAAGTAGTCACATCAACATAAAATTTAATTTGTATGTTCTTTGTGGTTCTATATCACACTCCAAGCTATTGATGTAGAAAACATATGTGATCTGTGGATGAGAATGCTGTAGACGAATTGTTGATGGATAGGGCCAAACGTTCGTCATCTACATAGGAAAATATGCATTTCCTTCCACTAATGTGATAGAAAATGGATGCTTTCTGTACATGGAATTTGTGGTCGATTTCTTCCATTTGAATGGTGCCTCCTCTAAAATGATGTTCAAAATCTGCGGTGGCTATGACTCTTTGAATGATGAATAGGAAATAGTTTTATTCGCTACACCCAATGTAAAACAATTCTTTACTTCTCCAGTGGATCTAATGCCAGTGATTCAGATCTCAAAGCAACAAGTAGTAGCGATTGCTCAAATCTCTCAAACTCCAATGCAAGCCGGGTTCAATCTTTGATTCTCCGTAAGCATAGGCAACGATTTCCTCTTAGCAAAATCACACAGGCACAACAAAATAAAAGTAAAACACACCTACAGAAGTTTACTCTTTATTCCATCTTTCTGGCCCTCCCGTGAGGAAGCTAAGCCAGACCGGGATCTGATATCAAATAGGAAAAATTAATACGCAGAGCTTCTATTGAGAAAATATACAACACACTTCTTTATTGCTTAGGAATAGTTACATTATAGTGAATGAACTGTTCCCACAAACTACAATAATGGTGGATCTGAAACTATCAGTTTTCTAAATAAAAATTCAACATCCTAACCATGACAACATTTCGCCATTATTATCTAACAATTGTCGATTGGTATTGGTTGGTAGGAGGTAGGCCAAGGGTCCAACCTGTGGATTCCCCTTGTGTGGAATTGGTTGCATTATTTTAAACAACGATTTAAATCGACAATCCATATAACATATAGCATATACTTGCATATCATGTCGTTGCGCTTAAAACATGGGTCATATGATACACGTTGGTCCCTATTTATGGCTATGGAATATATTTTCTACAACACATGACTTGGAGAAGACCCCTCGTTGTAAAACCATATAAAATATCATAATGTTAAATGCATGTAATGTCAATGTCTTGTGAAAATCCAATGACGCGGTGTAGTGGTAAGAGAGTTCTCGTCAAGGCACAGTGGTGGAAGGGAGGTCACGTGTTCAATCACTATTCCAACTTTTTCATGAACAAATGATCATCATGGTCATTCAAGCTATCTTGTCACGTGGTGGTTCCAGATTGGTCCATATCATGCCAATCCATTTTCCAATTCAACACCACATCTCCTACAACTTCGAACTGGGACGCCATGTGTCATCACATGGAGACATCATATAGGCATCGTATAGGCCACATGGAAATTTTGTATTGGTTTCACGTGGCATATTGTTTTTACAATCTATACATAAAATTATTTTCTTGCAAAAACTTCAGAGTTGAATACCTTTGTCATCACATGGAGACATCATGTGGGCACCGTATGGGCCACATGGTACCTTTCTTATCCAAAGTCCGATCAAGGTGAAATGAATGTTGTTGGAATTGTATTAGAGAGCTCTTCATGCGTGTACTATTATTGAGATAAACCACTTTGATGTTTTCCCTTTTAAGATCCTCCTTGATCACATATTATATTTGTAGTTGGAAGGTTTTAAATTCCATTGGTTTAACATGTGGCAAGTTTACCTTTGTTCTTTATTGTTCCCTTTTTTCTTTTGGTCAATTGGAGGAGCTAGGCGAGTTCTTTGTAACAAATGTTTCAATGCAAAATCATGGCATAAGTACTTAGTCCGTCTACTTGTTTTATTGCCTTAGTCATTTGATAAATGCATAATTGTTCCCTCTGGAATCATAGTAACTATGAGTATCAAATTTGTACTGATATGCAATCACAATCGTTGATTATAGTTCGACACGTCGAAGCGAGAAATCGAAAGTCATGACTGTATATTGTTATGTTTTTGTGTCAATGTGCAATCATGATCGTTTATTACATTATCGGTAATTCTGATGCCCACTTCCGACTTCCAACATGTCGTCATTGGAAATTGGAAGTCGAGGATGATTTGTTTCTTATCATTTAATGGTGTCGACTCCCTACTTATGTCATGTCGATGTCAAGAAATAGAAGTTGGGTGGAGATTGTGTTATTTTATTTTATGCATTCCAACTATTGAGTAACAATGCAAGAGGTAAGAAGTCAGGAGGGGTGTTTTCATTTCTTGTTTTGGTGTGCTGGCACCTAACTAGTGATGTCAGCAAGGTCCATATCGGCATGGAAACGTCCATATTTGAAGGTTTTGATCAGAGAATCATATTAAAGCCATCAGATATTGTTTAATTGTTAATTAACATTGTGAATTAATTTAATTAATGTTTTAATTATGATTAATGTATTATGTAAGTTATTTAAGTTTTAAATTATATACTTCGCATTGTTTGACTCTATCGTGGCTTGTTGATGATTGTTTAATTTATTTTGATTAAATGTTTAAGAAATTTTTGGTCCCATTCCAGTCTCTGTGGGTGTTCTTAGCCACCAGCGGTCATATGTGTTCCTGTGTAGCGTCGAGGTGCATTATAGTATAATTTTGAGAGTGCATATGAGGACATAAATTGGTATCTTATCTATGTTTATGTTATATATGATATCCAAATGTAACTTTAGATCACATAATGAAAATAAAAACCAAATAGTATAACCATAAAATGTTATAAAAGTTTTTTTGGTATGAAAACAAAGTTCTATCCATTGTAGCAGAAATGGAAACTCAACTTGTAAATTATCTAAATCTAGATCCTATAAGAATAGATTCATCAAGAATACATGACACACAAGTAAGGTTATCTTTGGAAGTAATTAACACAATCCTACATGTTCTATACATGTCATTCTAATTTAACTTTAATGTAGGCTTCAATGTTTATGTAACACATTTTCACTGTAAAATTCTGTATATGTTTTCTGTTTGTCAAGAAGTAGAGGTACAAACCTAGATCCTGTAATATTCACAATAAATAAGATGTTAACTTTTAACATTAGAAATTTCGATATCATATGAGATTAAAGACATTAAAGGTAACTAGCTACATCACAACTATCATGGATGTTGACAAAACTAATATTTCTCTATGTATTGAAAGAAAAGTTATCAAGGGAATTAAAGGAACCTGAATAGAAAATAGTTATTGGTGCCTTGTTGTTTTTGTAAGTAAGAAATATTTTATTAACAACAAGAAGAAATATACAACCAACATTACTTCATTTTCCCTTTTTTGACATATTCAGCATGGCACATAGGCTAGTGACAAACTGTGATGACCAACCTACCTTGACATTGCACCCATTACAAAATATTCCCTCAATAGAACTACAAACCCACCTGACGTCTAACTTGTCCAAGGAAAGGAATACCATAACTATAATTCTAACCAAAACATGACTTCTGAATTGTGTGAGGGACATCCAACTAGAATATCAACCATATGATGACTAGAGACAAAACCATGCTCCATATCGAGCACGCAAGCTATAAAACAAAAGGAGAACATGAGAAGGACCCGGAACCATGGCATTACAACAGAATGTATAGAAGATCAGGAAAACCACCAAGATTCTTACCACTATCCTCCATTGGGTGTGCAGGCCAAGGAATCAATGGGGGAGCCAGAATCCTGAAGAAATGCATACAAAGATCCATCTTTTGGATCACGTGCTTCATATTCTCATCTACACTCGCTTGCCATTGTGGCATGGACTCCCCTGAATCTGTGATCTCCTCTTTCTCCTAGGCCAAGTTCCTAATGAGGTTTTTTATTACCTAGAAGAGGGGAATCATTCGTTCATACAAGCTTAGATGGCCCGCATTGTGGCTTGGGTCTAGAATCCAACCCACTGATTTCATGCATTCTGGGTGGAGAGTTTCTCAGTATAGTTCTTCCCATAGCTCTTTCTATGAGCGGTTGATTTTTCACTAAACCTCAGATGGCCACTCTAGTTCAAACATGCAAGAATCCCACATGGATTTCCTATGAGCACGAGTCACCCTTACACTATCCTCATCAGCACTTAAGACCTATTTCCCTTTTCATTTACTCACCTCCATTCTCGGTTATTTATAGACTTAGAATAACGACGATTCGTCTAAGATCCTACCTCTCTTTATCTAGAACAGAAAATGATGCTACATGTGAACAAGATTTATAAGCTTCTTTGCTACCTTGAGCTTCCTTAAAAGGAGCCTTCCAATTTCAGGTCATGATTTCCTCTTAACCTATCGTCATGATATACAGGTTGGTCATGGTACTCAGTAGATCGATCTCATGCATTAATCCATATTTCCCATTTATCTCCTTCATTGCAGCACGTACGGCTTCTTTCTGACGGAAATGACTCTGATCCTGATCAGTTACTAAATTATTACTCACACGAAATACGACTAAGTTCATTACGCTTTTTAGGATGCCACCCATTTGGAATATGAAGAAGGAGGTCCCGTACCCTGTCCTTCCCTCCTTCGTCGTTAGTGTCATGCATATCCTGGTTCAGGAGGTGAGTACAAGTGTCTTAGTATATCACATATGTCAACTCATTTTAGTCTCTAGACTTGATGTTTTGGCGGGTGTCCATTCCCAAGTTTTATAACATGTTCACAACCTTCTTCCCTGCCCTCCTAACATCGTTGAATTTTATCGCCACCCCCACATCCAAAATTTTATTTATCGACTCAGCCCTGCTTTCTAAACACCTAGCTCTTTCCACCTTGGAAAATTGGGTTCCGTTGAGAATATTTGTGGCCATGTTAATTACCAAATCAGAGTCTGCTTTTATCAAAAGAGGAAACAAACAATTTTCCTTCGCCATTTCCAGCCGCTGAATAATCCCTACAATTTACTCAATGTTGTTCGTCTCCCATCCTATGAACCCCACACTGAAACCGAGCATGTTCCCTATGGCATCCATTATGATGCACCCATACCCATTTTGACTGGGGTTCCCCTTCGATGCCCCATCAAAGTTAATATTAGAAAACCCTAAGGACGGAAGAATCCAACAAGTTGCCCTTGACGGATTTCTATTTTGGCTCTGTCGATGGAGGGTTCCTTACGATGAGTTTGATAATCTGTAGGATTCCAGAATGATTGCTTCGGGACCAACTCCCTCTTATTATACATCCTGCCAAGCCTCTATTTTGATAATTTCCTACAGCCGAGACGTAATGTTTCCCATGCCTTGGGTAGCTTCCGCGATTGTTCTTGAAATGTTCTGAGGTNCAACTACCTCTTATTATACATCCTGCCAAGCCTCTATTTTGATAATTTCCTACAGCCGAGACGTAATGTTTCCCATGCCTTGGGTAGCTTCCGCGATTGTTCTTGAAATGTTCTGAGGTTTCTCTCCCATCAAATTTCCCATAAAAAATATGCAGAAACATTTCCCACAATTTGTTCAGGATTGGGTGCTGAAAAGGTTTATTAGACCATTCTACGAAGGTCATGTTTGGGATCTATCTGATTCGGTCCAATCTATGAAACCTTGCTTCACCCTCGCCCCAAATTCTATATTAAAATGGACACTCATCCATAATATGGGATGAGGTATCATCCTCCCTCTCACAGCGAATGCAACGGTAAGGTCCAAGAATCCCTCTCTTTTTATAAGTTTTATCCTATTAGAATCAGTTTCCACATTACTATCTAGCTAAATATAGTTATTTTAAGGCATATTTTTTTCTTTCGTAATTCTGTCTATTTTTCATCCATGGCTTGGTCTTCATCTTTTATCATTAATTCATAGGATTCCTTTATTTAAAAAATACCCTGTGCTTTGTATCCTTATCTAAGTCTATCTTCCCCAGTGTGTTTTCTAGATCTCTTAGTTGACAAGGGATTCTTTCACTTTGTTAACTTCCTCTGTTGACCCTTGTTGATCCCACCAGTCCTGACCGGGACAAACTTGAAAATGTTGTTCAACTCCTTTATCTACCCAAAGGTACTCAACATTCATGATTCCTTGAAACATCCACTCATCCATGAGCCTATTTATTCTAGCATTGCGACCTAGGGGGGAATCCGTTGCCATGAGTCATCCCAGAGCTTTGTATATTGACCATTTCTTATTTCCCAAAAGCTATGGTCTTATACTATCGACCTCCCTCTGCATGCAGTTTTCTAGATATGAAACCCTGTAAGGTCTTATGAGAATATAATGAGGTCTCTCTTATCCCAATATTCTGCATATTTTACATGCTAGACCTTCTCCCATGACTCCTGAGGATGGGTTACCCATCTCCACCAAAGTTTCCCCCCACCCCACCATATTTTCCACTTCGGGGTCCCTAAGGCATAGACCTCCCTGCTTCTTTATGGTTCACACTATGTCCCATTTTACGAAATCCTAGTGAAGATTGTTGGTATATCCACTCCACAGAAAATTCCTTTGAATTTTCCTTATCTCTTTGAGGATAGATGTCAGAGCTTCCAAGGTAGAGAAGAGGTATGTCAGAATGGACTAAAGGATAGATATCACCAAGACTAGTATGCTTGGTATGTTTAGGGGTCTCAAGGTCCAGTTCGATAAAGGTTTTTTCATGCTATCCACTAGCTCCACCCATGACCCCTTTTTATCCATAGAAAGAACCAGTGGAACACCCAGATATTTTGATGGAAGGGACCTCTCCTGGAATCCTAAAATGTGACAAATATTGTGACAAGTGATGCAAGCCATGTGAAAGAAGAAAACCTAGAATTTTTTATTATTTTTCTCCACACCTAAAGCTTTACCAAAGGATGTGAGACATTCCTTAAGATTATGAGCTTCCTTGACCGAAGGGTGTTGATGTATTTGTAACTTTGGAATGTATTCACTTGTATACTTTATGTATTGTACCCTGATGTTTATTCTGGGAAGTATTTTTAATGTAAAAAAGTCATGTAAAGTCATAGAGGGTAACCCTCCTTATTGTTGAAGGGTTAAAGTCCCCATAGTTGTGGGGACTTGTTGTTCAAGGGTTAAAGTCCCCACAGTTGTTGGGACCTAGGGTTATTAGACTCTCCTAGAAAATTTGGCCCTAGGTGAGTTAATGTAATTCGGGTCATTAGTACCCTAGTTGTCTTTACTTGAGACTACATAACTGAGTTAGGATTACTTAGTGTTAGTTTTTCATCATATAAGCTAGCATTATGATCTTAGGATCTTTTCACTGAGAGAATAACAAGCACAACAATAAAACATAAGCACATCACAAGAGACAAGAGACACAAAGAGTTTTCCTCGGGGAAACCATAAAGGAGAAAACCCTGCAACTTCCTGAGAGATAGAATCAGCACCAAAATAGTAAAAGCCCCAAGACATTAAGATGATCTCCACACAGCAGCAGTCTCTCTCTCTCACACTAAGAGAGTTTCTCCTCTCTCACTCATGCTCCCTCATAAGTGAGTGTGAGTGTTACAAGTGATAAATAGAGAGGCTCTCACTCTCTATTTATATTCTTGCGTTCACTTGAAGTGCACTCCAACATGTCGTCCTCACTTAACAATTACTTACTAGAGCCGACATCTCTAGGAGTGTCTAATAACCCTAGTGCCCCACCACTTGTGGGGACTTTTCCTCCTCCGACCAATAGGAGGATAACACAATGGTGGGGACTATTTCCCCGACTTACAATGACTCACCTAGGGTCAACTTCACTAGGATAGTCTAATAACCCAAGGGCCCCACAACTGTGGGGACTTTAACCCTTGACCAATAGGAGGGTTACCCATAATGACTTGACATGAATTTCTCATTATTCAAACTTCCTGGAATACACATTGGGGTATGACATGACTCAAATACATTACAATACATCCAAGAATAAACATCGGGTTACAATAGATAAGAAATACAAGTGAATACATTCCAAAGTTACAATTACATCCACACTCAAGTCTACATAACATAGTCAAATATTAGGTGAACGAAAGAATATAAATAGAGAGTGAGACTCTCTATTTATCACACACACACTCACTCATTGGGGCGCATGAGTGAGAGAGGAGAAGCTCTCTACTGTGAGAGTGAGAGTACAAGATGTTGGAGATCATCTTTATGTTTTTGGGTTTTACTTCTACCATTGGTGCTCATTCTATCTCTAAGGAAGTTGTGGGGTTTTCTCCTTTATGCTTTCCCCGAGGAAAATTCTTTGTATCTCTTCTCTGTTGTGTTTATTGTTGTGGATGTTATTCTCTCAGATATGATCCTAAGATCATATTGCTTAAATGATAAAAATCTAACATGGTATCATAGCTAACCTGAGAAAAATACACTACACAGCTGCAGAAGCTAGGGATTCTTAGTTTTTGGGTCTCTTGCCACAATCCATCAGCAAAAGGATGCTAGTATGACTCTCCATTGAAGGGTGCATCTTTCTATCGAAGCAGAATTTGATTCTGGGAATTTTCAGTTTTTGGTGCAGGAAATTAGGGATTTTTACTGAAGAGGAATTTTTGAGTGAGCCCACTATAGGATTTCTCTCCTCATCAAAATCTAAGTTTATATACCTAGTTCGATATTTTTGGTTGGGTAAAATTCCAATAAATTAAAACCCTAGTTTGACCCCGGGCTTGAAAAACCCTAAAATACTGAAACTGATAGTTTTGGTAGATTCACCATATCTCCAGATTGGAGAAGGACAAGGATCCGAAACATTCACAGGTCAAAGATAAATTCTTTATGTACACTGTGTCCAATTTTTAGCCTCAGAGTCACTATATTCTGGGAGATATGATTCCTCCACTTCAGGGTTTCATCCTCTTCAAGGATTCCTCCCTAAACGGGACACCTAGGGAGAATTACTATAACCTGGGCTACGAAGGTCCAAATGCAATTTACCAACATTTTCCAGAAAGGGAACAGACTATAATTTCTATGGTAAAGGTTTTGGACCCTGAGGATGAAACAATGACACATTTTAGTCTATACAACTTCGCTATGTTGAATAGTCCTCAAACAGGTCACCTTGGGAAAATGCTCATAAGTCCCAATTGCTAAAACCAATTTTGATGAAACATATGTTTTTGGAACAAGAATAGAGGAGGTTACCTTAATATGAAACTGAAAACACAAAGGAGCAGTAATTTCAGAGATATCGCATAAACAGTATCAAACATTTATGGATAAGAAATTGGAAAACTAGGGCTTCCTGCTCCAGGAACTTCTCTCCACTATTTTCAGAAAAGGAGTACATTGGACAGCTCACCTTGAACAAATCTATATTTCTATCCAATCAGATCTGAAATATTCTATCACATGCCCCAATTTTGCAAAAACAATATTATATTATTTGATTTTATTTGAGGACAATATGTTAAATTTTATGCAAAGTTGTAATTGATGACTCAACAGAGTCAAGGATATTTAATGTAATTCTGAATATTTTAATTATAAATAAATAAAGGTGGAGACAACAGCTTAGGAGAGTTGTTAAAAGAGTGTTTACTAGTCAAATTGGTGGAGGATACTGGGTGGAGAGAAAACAAACATCTGGCAACATCATCAAACCACTTCCAACAATTGCAGGTGGCAACCTCCCTACATTTGGGGTCATGATTCCCCAAGAAGGTGGAATCGGAGCAGGTGGCTCAATTAATGACAACTAACCCAAAATACCTAGGCAATATTTATAAAAGTTTCCATTGAAGAGAGTTGAGGCTACTCATTCTTGAGAAGTGATCATTCAGGTGAATGTACTTCAGAGAAATTCAATGTAAGGGAATTGTGGAAAGTGTTTGAGGGGATAACTGCTAAGTGATCTAATGCAACTTTTAAGATGAAAGATATTACTGCTGAGTGTAGGGTGTTTTACTGAGTTATTGGATCACTCTAGTGTTTTCATGCTCCACCAGTTCTCAGCCAAGAAGACAAGGAACAGGCTCGGGGGTCCTGAGGAAGCATTGTTTGAGCGTTGTCCGGGAGTTTGATAGGGAGGAACGACCTCCTAACGTATTTGTGGTCTATTCTAATAAGGTTCTACATTATTTGTTTTACTGTGTTAGATAGATAAATCTGAATGTGACTGTTAAATGAATGTTAAATATTCAGTTTGTAAATTGTTAGACTCGAAAATAATTCTAGTCTGTGTTTTTCCACACTTGGAAGGACCAGGCCGTACTCCAGCACAAATAGAGTATTTACAGTAGATGAAAGAATATGTTAAGAGATTGAATAGAATAGATATGGTTCTGCATTTCGTAGTTAGCAGAGTAATTGGTTTCAGTATGTATGTTATTATTAAAAATAATAATGATTTGATTGTCTATGTTTACTGTTTTAATCAGCTTATTTATGTAAATATATTGGAAAAGAAATAGCAGTAATCTAGTACAGGTAGAAGCATTAATATGTTAAGAAAATATCATAGTAGATAGACTGTGTATTTACAGACAGTAGATTATTTTTATTCAAGTTAAATTATTATAGAGGTTAAACTATGTTATGATATGTTTAAATTTCCCTTCTTTCACTTAGTAATAGACTGAAATACAACAGAAAAATCACAGTAGAATCACAATGTTTAAATATAGTCAAGTAAAGAATCGAACTACTAATCATATAGTTTATTTCTAACAATATCCACTAATCTAAGACTAATAAATGCTATAAACTATATAGGGTTATATTAAAAGAAATTAAATTATAAAGAGTAACTAAGTTACAGAGTCTATACTTATACTTTTCAAAGAACTCTGAGTAAAATTATATTTGTCAGTTTAATGGATAAAAACAATGAACATATAATTACTAACTAAGTATAAAATTAAATAATATCTATGTAAAAACTAGTTGTAAATATTAGACAGCCTTATACTTGTAAATACAAACTTTAGGGTCGAAACCCTAACCAAGTTATTAATCTATTATAAATGAAAACTTCTAAGTTATAAACCATATACTTGGATAATAATAATAAACATAATTAATGAGTCTACTGTAAACTGTTACCTTCTTTTCTGAAACAAATGTACAGTTACACAATACACTTATAATATTAATTTAACCAAATTTAACAAGCACTAGAACCAAATCATTAAATAACGGAAGAACTTAATTAGACAAGGGTTTATTTTCAGGAAAAACGCTAGCTTGTATTTTTCGAATAAGTAAGATTAATATTAGATGTTACGCACTATGAATAAGTTATAGTCCTTATATCAAAAATGTATACGAATAAAACATTATTTAGCCAAAAAATTCTTCAATAATAGTTGAATAGGGAAACCATATTGGGCACATAAGGTACATTATACAAGATTGCTGCAAGAATGAGATAGAGCTCGAGGTAAAAATATTTATTAAAAACCCATTGTAATACATTGACAGGCCGTAAAGCTGCATAACTTAACCAGTTTACAACACCCAGCCTAGGGCCAATATACCCATCATCGTGGCATGGGGTTTTCCAAAAACAAAACTAACATTCATTAAATCAAAACCTACATTACTATATAATCTTTATAAGTCACGACAAGAGCAATTGCAAGTCATGTTATCGAGCCGTAGCCACCTTGCTATATGCAAGGGTTTAAAACATAAACAAGACATAAAAAAAACTAAATACCAAAACATCCCAAGACTAGGGAAACCAAGGTCGTAACTTCTTCTAACTGAAATCATTTCCCCTAAGTCTGTACAAGTAGTGAGTGCCACTTTGTAATTGGGGATTACTTGTAGACTAGATGCTAATCCAAATGTGGAGAAGTTTCTTCCAAAGAAGAGGTGAACTATCACCTACAAGTAAACACCAAATCTTGTTCAGAAACAGAGTTTATAACTGAAACTGTAATCTTATTTAAAAGCTTGTCACATTTATAAGACATTTTTCTTACCTGGAACTGAAATATTTGGAAGCCGAAGAGGATTCGATCCCACACCACGAGCAGCACAACAAACAGCCCAAAATCCTCACGTTCACTAGTAACATATTTGACAAAGAAAATAACACTAAAAACACTAAAAATCACTGACAGAGCTACACTACCCTCACGTACAGCAAAGTATTATTTGTAGAAAGGAAAACATGGAGTGAGCTGTGAACTTCGTAACCCATTCACTCTAATGGAAACACTCCTCCTTACATAAAATATGGAGATGGATATGAGCAACAACGAGCCCTCATGGCCAGCGTGAACCCAATAGTGCAGAGACCAAAATCCTTGACAATAATGAGAGCTAGGGTTGCATGTGAGCTTATAAGTCAAGCAATGCACGGTGGTGAATGTTCCACGTGCCCACTATTTTATTTAGTCCAAATTGGGTTGAAAGTTATAGTTTTCACTGCAATTGTCGGGACAACAAATAATTGTTAATAATTTACATTATGAAATAATGCCAATGTAAGGTATGAAGTCAATATTGTATCCTTGCAATAATAAACTATGAAGTCAAACCATGATAATGAACGAGGATTTGTACTATCGTTTAACCTTATATTATAAATGTTGATTTCTTCTTTGGTAAAGAACCAAAAGGTGTATTGCATCGATGCCCTTGTCTCATAAAGATCTTATATTTCATCTAGGTAAAACTTTTAAGAAAATATCGATAGTATAATAGAAGTTTTGAGCATGATTGTTAATGCCACTATTGATCCTTTTTGTAACCATGAATGATGAATGTTTAAGCTGTTAGAATTAGATGTAAATCAATCAAGTGTATATAGAAATAAATAACATATATACACTAGAATAACTCTTACTCTTAATGACGTGTACAATACTGAGAATAGGATAAATTTCTTATAAGTACATGATCTACAGTATTCATAACATACCAAAGTTCTAATATAAATCAAACCCAGGTTAGATTAAACTTGAGAGTTTAAGATAGTAAACTATCTAGGAATATATATTACCTCACTTTTACTTATAAGTAAATAGTAGGATAATGTAATTTTTTCATCGCATTACTTGGTCATGAAGAAAATTGGAAAAATAGAAGTCACAAATTGACGATATTTATGCAGAGGATCATTTATAAATACAACACAATGTTAAGATAATAAATTTGCTCTCCTAAAGCCTAATTAAAGGTAGAACTAAAGAGTACTTTGTAAGCTTGTTTCTTGAAAGGCTTTAGGTCTATTTCTATGTTGTTAAGCAACATTTTTAAATAATAAAAATAATAATAGCAATATACTCTTATGTCAGAAAGGAATCATGATACAAAGTCTTGAGCTCTAATAAGAACTAGACATAGCTTAGAGTAAAGATAGAAGGAAGTTTTATCTAGTGTAATCGTCATTTTGATAAAAGACAAACAGTAGGGCAAAGTTAATGACCTTTATGACATGAAGTTTAAGTACTATCACATTTGTAAAATAAGTAAAAGAAATGTTACTTTACCTTGTAGTACCTTGGTTTCTTCTAAGCAAAATTTTACTCTAGCAGTATATTTATGCTAAAAGAAGTATATCTGGTTGAATGCCTGAATAAACTCTTATTGGTTCAAATTTTACCTATCAAGCCTGTAAGGTCCAAAAATCCAGGTATGTTAGCAATCGCTAAGTAAGCCCCAGTTAGAAAGTAACATCTCACCTACTTAACAAATCAAAACCATCAGTACAGCTAAAATAACTGAATGCAGATTATTCACATCACATATCAAAATTAAAATAGTAGTAGCCTATATGTGTTTAATTTATTGGTTACTTTCGTTAATTGTTTCATTCCTTCTGTTAGCTGCTAGCAGTTATAAAACTACGACAATAAATAGTTTATGTTACATCAAAAAAAATTAATTTTTGTGAAAATTTGGGGTTTTGACATGTGGTATCAGAGCACAATGTTCAAACACTAGGCCTTGATGAAGCCCAATTAGCTTTTATGAAACAGTGATTTTGAATTATTTCACTAATGTATTTTCTTTTAATGTTATTCAACAAAGAAATTGTTTCGTAAGTTTAACCACAGGCACAGAAAGGATCAAGGAATATGCGGAGGAGGAATATTTGTTTACTGAACCAGAAAACTTACCAAGAGACCCTATACAAGAATATCTAACCACCAATTCCTCAGAATTGTTACAAACAATAAAAGACTTAAAATCTGAAATTGAATCCGTTAAATAAGAGAATGAAGTGATTCTAAGGGCTCAGGAGGAACTGAATCAGATCCTGACAGAAAGGTTCCAAACTGAAGGTAGGGGTTGTTGGGACGCATACTCCATGATTGGGTAACCCCGCGGTTAAGCAAAGAGTTTGTAAGCGGAACTATGGGTCAAAAAAGTCTTAGGGGTGTCGGGGGAAGTTAAAACTACTTTTGTTTGTAATAAACCCTTGGTTGAAATCTAGGGTTTAGGGTTCTTGGTGCCCATGGTTTAAGACCATGGTTTTTATAAAATTGTACAGTATAAATAAGTGCTTGTGCAAAGAAGATAGGTTAGGTTTTATGATGTAAAGAAAGGTTAAGATGAAGCTAAGGATGATATTGTAAGGAAAGGTTAAGTCCCAGCTGTGTGCATGGATGACCTCTGCAGCTGTGTGCGCAGAGGGATTTTGTAAGAAAGATTGAGGAAAGACCTGCAGCTGAGTGCGCAGGGGCCTGCTGCTGTGTGCGCGGCTTTTAAGGATTGAAGGGATATGCAGCTGAGTGCGCAGATCAAACTGTGGATTTTGTAGCAAGTTGAATAGACCACAGTTTGTGGACGTAACCCCTACAGTGGGGGTGAACCATGTTATATCCGGTGTTGTGGTTTCTTGTGCTGTTGTGTTTCTGTTGTCTTTTATGCATTAATAACTGTATACATCTGATAAGTTAATATCGCTGTTAATATTTAGCTTCCCTGCGAATTCCCTGTAGTGGGTTGAGCAAGTAACGACTGTTTATTTATCTGCGAAGTTGTATGTGAACGAATGGTAAAGATTTTATAGTATTGATTAATAAGATTGTTAAAGGCTAAGGTACAATAATCCCCCTCTCGGCTTGCAGAAACCTAATTCTGCAGCACCCCATAGCTGTTTCGGGAGAGACTGCAACCTGCGCGCAGGTTGTTGCCGAAAGGGCCAACACTGTGGGTCTTTTGTTGGTGTGACACTAAAGGTTTAAACCCGGGTCTGCCGTATTACCCAACAAATTGGTTCCGTTGCCGGTTGAACTAGTACCTGCTCAAGAGGGGTTTACATTGTACCTCAAGGGCTATGTTCTGACGGCCCTTGGTGAGGGAAATCAGTACTTGATTTGCTGAGGTTAGTCTGAAAGCTGCGCAGCAAGAGAACGTGAATTTTTACAAACATATGTTTTTGTGATGCTTATGAAATTTTCTTTGGTAGTATCCACATAGTGTTGCACCAGTGGTTTTCTAGGTTAACAGTAAGCATGACGAACTTCCAAGCTCGAGGGGTTCTTGCGCGGAAGCTTTTGTGACGGGGTTCACCCTTGACGCAAGCAGCTCCTTCAGCGAAGCTGAATGACAGTTCTCTAAAGGGCCCCGCGGTAAGTTTTTCAATTTATTAAGCTTAAGGATTAAAATACTATTGGCCGAAAAAGATATATTGCTGTTTGAATCGGACTATTAGTTAGTCGTGCTAACATATGTTTGCAAGTGACATTCCTTTTGACGAGCAAAGTGGGTTGCTGCGAAACGAAAAAAGGTATAAGAGATGTTTTGAACCCTCTCCCTTGGGTCCGGCTACCGCGTCCACTCCTGTAAACCCTGAAGCATCAGATTTCGAAGAAAACCATTCGGTCACCCCACAACGCCGCTCCGCTACCCCTGAAATTCCATCGCAGTCTGAGAGTCAACCAGGCCTGAGCATTCCGACCACAGGCCATCCTACCCCTGTAACTTCCCCCCCATCGACAGCCTGCCCCCCTCCCAATCCCCCCAGAAACTCGATGGACCACCTCGTTGATGACATTAAACTCCCCAATTTTAAAGGCACGGGATCAGAGGACCCCGAACAGTTCTGGTTTCTTTGCGAAGCAGTATGGAACGCGAAGAAAATTATAGATCCGGATGTGCGAGCCATGCAGCTCATTACTTCCTTTCGGGACCAGGCTCTGACATGGTTCATGAAATTTTCCAGCACTCAGAGCCCTACTTTAGGTGAGATCAAGGCGGCTATAATCAAAGAATTTAAGAATCCTAAATCGAAGTCGCAGAGCATCACAGAACTCAAGGAAATTCAACAGCGACGTGGCGAATCAGTGTGGGACTTTGATCAGAGATTCAAAGTTCTCCTGGACCAAGTGAGATTTACTATTAGTCCTGCGCAGCATAAGGAATGGTTTATTGTAGCACTGTTACCACATATCAGAACCCCACTTATGCAACAGAAGGTTGCTGACCAACAAGAGGCTCTAGAAATCGCAATGAAATTAGAAACTGCCCCTGTCGGAGATGACTCTGGCATTGCTCAAATCCAAGCGCAGCTAGCTACGATGGCCCTAGAACTTCGTGAGATGAAAAAGGGAAAACCTGATCGCGAAGAGATTTGGTGTACGCAATGTCGGACCGAAGGTCACGACAAGGAACGGTGCCCTCTGGTAAACAAGTACTTGCAGACAGGTGCGCTGAACCCCTTTCCACCACAAGTTCTCTATTGTGAGCTCTGCAGAATGACAGGTCAGCACCGACCTGAGAACTGTTACCTGCTGCAAAGGTATGGACAGGGAACTAAGAACTCCTACTGTAATTTTTGCAAATCTGTAGGTCATAATGAGGATGAGTGTCGCACCTATGATGCTTACCGAGTGCACACGGAAGGCCCAAGTAACGATAGTTATGGTTACCAGGGGGGTGCCTCGGGACGAGGTACTTCTGGAGGCCGTGGTGGCATGGCCGGGCGAGGCCAAAACCAATTCGTGTGTTACAATTGTAACCAAGCTGGGCATTTGGCTCGCGACTTTCGGAACCCCACTACGACATGCCGGTATTGCCGTGTAGTGGATCATGTGATTGAGCAGTGCCCCCAGTTGATAGCTAAGATTCAGGCACGACAGACCACCCCTACTCAGAACCTTAAGATGATTTCTATTGAGCCCCGCCCTGTTGCAGCCATTAATGTCGTTACAAGAAGTGGACTTACGACACACATTCAACATACGCCAAACCGACCTACCGAAGCCCTAGTTCGGAAGGCTCCTGAGAAAGTCCCTGCATTTGATATCCTCAGAGAGAAAGAGACATTCCTGGAAGCCAAGAAAGACTTTGCTGGCCCTAGCCCACCCAGTGCACCTGCGCAGCCTCAGTCACTGCCTCGCGAAGCTTCGATGGATAAAGTAAGTATATTGTCTACCTTTTTACAAAATTTCCTTAAACTTTTAAGAAATCAAGATGCTCTCAATGAGTTGTAGAACATCATTGCTTCCTGCGAGTCTTTGCAGAGCTGTGGTCGGGACAAAACTGTCCATCGAGTCAGCAGGACCGGCAGGGAAATGCGATTGAATGCTTAGATAGGGGCATATGATATGACCGATGTTATTCTGGACTTATGGTCCGATGTAAATGTGTTAACCAAACAAACCTAGGAACAAATGGGGAAACCTACCCTTGCCTGGTCCCCTATACAGTTGAGGCTAGCTAACCAGCAAAATATTGTACCTTTAGGAAGATTCCTGGATCTCCAAATAGATATTGACGGGGTCAGCACCTTCATGGACTTCGAAGTAATTGAGATCATTGATGACAGCAACCCTTACCCGGCCCTGCTAGGAATTGAATGGGCAATGGCAAATGCTGCAGTCATCAACCTAAAGAAGAGACAGATGGTCTTCGAAGGGAAAGACTTCAGGGTCATCCTGCCCCTGGATCCTTCACAAGGGGCACGGTACACAGAACCTCTCTGACATGAGGATCAAGCGGATGCGGAACCCATCTCTACTATGACTACGCAGGCAGAAGGATATGAGGATCCTCTGGCCGCAGGATGGGAGTCTGGTAGCTCCTGTATGACGGACTCTGACGATGAATTAGAAAACTGGCAACACCGATTATCTGAGAACCATAGGGGCTGCAATGACTGCCCTACCAAATCTCTCAGATGGATCAACTCACAACTCAGAACTATACCTGTATATGATGGTTCGACAGATCCTGCACCGTTTATTGTTCAATTCTCGGATCAGATACTTGACCCACAGAAAATGGAGGCCCTAGAATTCGCATTCAGAGCCACAGCAGTCAGATGGTGGACGAGCCATAAGAAGCAGATCCCTACCTGGGAATCCTTTCAGAAGCTCCTTCGCCTGAGGCTCTCAGACCAGTAAGCAAAGATGCAAAGCAAGTTTGAGGGAAAAAATTGCCCCCAGGATCACTTAAGCAAATGCTACGAGGAATGGAAGTATGTACCTCAGCATGAGTGGGTACATAGATTTGTGCACATGCTGGGACCACTAGCGAAGAATTGGTACGCAGAGGCCGAACTTCGCCAAGATACTGTAAGTTGGGACTATCTTGTTCATAGCTTTATCAATACTTTCTCTACTAATGATGTCTATCCAGCCCTAGACGCAGCTATGAGGATCATCCATACTAAGGTATTTAACTAACCAGCAGTGACAGAAAACCGCCCTGACTGCGCCACCCAAGAAGCCCTCGCAGTCGAATGTTATAACTTCATAGTCGACGAGGAGGAGGACCCGCACTGTCTCGATATCCCTGAGTCAGAAGGATACTGCGACGTGCATGGACCGGTAGTCGAAGTTCCCGAAGTAATGCAGCCCTTGAAGACGCGCACAGTTAACATTGGTTCCGATGAACAGCCTAAGTTTGCTACCATTGGCGATTATTGGGATGATGAGATGGTAAGCAAGGTAACTCAACTTCTCCATGAATACCAAGATCTTTTTCCGACAAAGTTCTTTGAAATGAAAGGTATCCTGGGAGATATCGGTGTAATGAAGATCCTATTGAAGCCTGATGCGAAGCCTGTGAAGCAGCGCCGTTATAGATTGAATCCAAAATACAAGGAAAAGGTTAAACTAGATTTGGATAAGATGCTTGCTGCCGGAATAATCGAACCTGTTGAAGAATCTGAGTGGGTCATCCCTATGGTCGTTCAGGAGAAGAAGACTAAGGGTGAAATCCGAATCTGTGTCGATCTAAGGAAACTCAATGATGCCTGTCTAAACAACCCTTTTCCCACTCCCTTTACAAATGAAGTGCTCGACAATGTCGGAGGCCAAGAAGTATACTCTTTTACCGATGGCTTTTCTGGATACCATCAGATCCGAATTGCTCCAGAAGACCAACATAAGACAACCTTTGCTACCAAAATGGGATCCTTCCAATATACTGTCATGCCCTTTGGGTTGAAAAATGCACCTGCCATATTTTCTCGAGTAGTCATCTCTGCGTTTAAAGAATACATCCATAAATTCTTAGAAGTTTACTTCGATGACTGGACTATTTTTGGGCTCGTAAAAGACCATCTAACTAGTTTGAGACTTATGTTGGACAAATGCAGACAGCACCAAATCTCGTTGAACTTAAAAAAGTGCATTTTCTGTGCACCCTTTGGCATTCTACTTGGTCATGTGGTATGTAAGCAGGGATTGATGATGGACCCTGCGAAGATCGCTATTATTGTGAACCTGCCACCTCTGAAGTCTGTCAAACAACTTCGCACAACGCTGGGTCACACCGATTATTACAGAAAATTTATCCAAGGATATGCCAATATTACCGCCCCAATGGAAAGACAGTTAAAGAAAGATATTAAGTTCGAATGGACCCCAGAATGCCAAGCAAGCATCGACATTCTGAAAGAAAAAATGGTCAATGCTCCTATCTTAGTATTCTCTGATTGGAACAAGGATTTTCATGTGCATGTTGATGCATCCTCTATTGCTTTAGGTATTGTGCTCGCTCAGCCAGGTGAAGGTAATATCGATCACCCTATCTCTTTGGCTAGCAAAAAATTGTCTACAGCCGAGAAAAATTATACTACAACAGAACGCGAAGGTCTTGCTATGGTATATGCATTACAAAAATTTCGACATTATCTGCTAGGATCTCACTTTAAGATGTTTACTGACCACTCTGCGTTGAAGTACTTGGTTAACAAACCTGTGCTAGGTGGAAGAATATGCATATGGTTAATCCTATTCCAAGAATATGATTTTGAGATCATTGTTAAGCCTGGAAGACTTAACCTAGGACCTGACCACTTGTCGAGGCTCGAGTTAGGCGAAGAACCTACCAATTTGGACGCAGGCCTCCCCGATGCACAGTTATTTTCTATCCACATAGTTGATCAATATTTCCAGGATATTGTTCAGTATTTGTCCACAGGTATACCCCCTCCAGAGATGACCACACAACAGAAGAAGCAGTTGGTGGTTCGAGCCGCGGACTTCACTTTAATAGCAGGACAGCTGTATAAAATGGGATCAGATGAGAAACTGCACAGATGTGTTTTGGAACACGAAAAACCTCTAATATTGGCTGAAGCACACTCTGGTGCAGCAGGAGGTCACTATGCAGGCAAAGCTACAGCGCAGAAGATTTTGACAGCCGATTTATGGTGGCCTACACTCCACAAAGATGCAAGAGAATATTGTCATAGCTGCGACATCTACCAGATGACAGGTAAGCCATCTAGGAGGGATGAAATGCCTCTAGTTCCGCAAGTCACATTACAGGCCTTTGACAAATGGGCCATTGACTTTGTTGGTCCTATCAACTCCCCTGTGAAACATTCAGGAGCCAGATACATCATTACAGCAACTGATTATCTTACCCGTTGGGCCGAAGCTCAACCAGTCAAGACCTGTAGCGCTGCTACTGCTACGAAGTTCATCTTCGACAACATATTATCTAGATTTGCGTGTCCCAAAGTTCTTATGAGTGCTCAAGGGTCACATTTCCTAAACATGACTATTGAAGTATTGACTGAAGAATTTCAGGTGTATCATCAAAATAAAACTGCATATCACCCACAAGCAAACGGGACTGTCGAAGCTTTTAACAAAATCCTTGAGCATGCCCTGACAAAGGTTTGTAATGCTAATAGGAATGATTGGGATCTTCGAATTCCCGCAGTGCTATGGGATTAAAGAACTACTTGCAAAAAGTTGACAGGCCATACACCCTTTCGACTAGTTTATGGGCAAGAAGCTGTCATGCCCATGGAATACATTGTTCCCAGCCTCCGGATATCTGCTTTCACCGACATGGCTGACCCAGCCATAATCACAGAGAGACTGAAACAAATATTAGAACTTGAAGAGGATAGATTTGTCGCAGGCTTCCAAAAACAGGTGCAGAAAGCTCGAGAAAAAGCATGGCATGACAGACACATCAAGAAGAAACATTTTCAGCAGGGTGATCTTGTGCTCCTTTATGACAGCAAATTCACGAAGTTCCCAGGAAAGCTTAAGACACATTGGAAAGGCCCATATGTAGTACAGAAAGTTACTGATGGGGGTGCAGTCCAGCTAGCTAAGTTAAATGGTGAACTCTTTCCCTCTATGATAAATGGGAGCCGCTTAAAAAAGTATATGGACAGGCCAGATACTCAGAATAGGAGGTAACACCAAGCAGATAAGCGAAGATGCTCGTGGCATTATGAAGTATCGTAGTCTGTTTTGTCTAAAGGATGCAGAGCTTCAGGTTGGTTGTAGCTCGCAGGGTCAGATGGTGTAGAAGTCGAGGGTTATCAAGGTGTGTCGCAGTCCAAAATGTGACAGATGGGACATACTGCATTCGGCGGCGCTGGCAAGAGCGCTGCTCTCATTACTTGTCATAATGAGATTTTGGGCAAATCTGGCACTGTGCGGAGAAGATTTATGGAACTTCATCAGATTTTGCGTCATTTCTACACCATGATGACAAATTACACCTCAGGATTCTATAAGAAGCCATCTCAACCTGTGCGTCTGTCTTAAGCACATCTGTGAGATATTCAGCCCAAACCATGTCAAACGACTGTAACGTTCAGGAGTTAGTACGAGAAGTAAGGGACAGAGGTTTGCAGCAGCTTCTGAGTACTCCGCCAGCACAGCCCTACTTGGCTAAGTACATCGGCAGGCAGGAGTTTGCTCTAAATTTGCAAAGACAGATAGGAGTTTGCTCTAACGTAGAGCAACAAAGGGCATGAGGCCTCGCAGAAAGACCCTGGGGAATCCTGCCATGAAATCGTGCAGTGTACCAGAACCATGGCAGCTATATTCCTTCTGCAGTGGGACACACAATCCCAGGGGACCCCAAAGTTGTGGATGGTCAGGCATCCGTAATTGAAGAGAAGGATGGTGTTGCAGGTGGATCGCGTTGGTCTTCATCAGCAAAACTTCTGAAAAGGGCACAAGTAGGTAGCCGGTTGCAGAACGCAGAGCTTCAGTAAGCAGTAAAATATGCTTCGACAGCAGAAGTCTGCCATCTGCGAAACTGAAGAGTGTCCCGGGACGGGCCACTAGTGAGTCTTAGGGGCCTATTGGGACGCATACTCATGATTGGGTAACCACGCGGTTAAGTAGAGAGTTTGTAAGCGGAACTATGGGTCAAAACAGTCTTAGGGTGTCGGGGGAAGTTAAAACTACTTTTGTTTGTAATAAACCCTTGGTTGAAATCCAGGGTTTAGGGTTCTGGGTGCCCATGGTTTAAGACCATGGTTTTGTAAAATTGCGCAGTATAAATAAGCGCTTGTGCAAAGAAGATAGGTTAGGTTTTATGATGTAAATAAAGGTTAAGACAAAGCTAAGGATGATATTGTAAGGAAAGGTTAAGTCCCAGCTGTGTGCATGGATGACCTCTGCAGCTGAGTGCGCAGAGGGATTTTGTAAGAAAGATTGAGGAAAGACTTGCAACTGAGTGCGCAGGGGCCTGCTGCTATGTGCGCGGCTTTTAAGGATTGAAGGGATCTGCAGCTGAGTGCATAGATCAAACTGTGGATTTTGTAGCAAGTTGAATAGACCACAGTTTGTGGACGTAACCCCTACACTGGGGGTGAACCACGTTATATCCGGTGTTGTGGTTTCTTATGCTGTTGTGTTTCTGTTGTCTTTTATGCATTAATAACTGTATACATCTGATAAGTTAAGATCGTTGTTAATATTTAGCTTCGCTGTGAATTCCCTGTAGTGGGTTGAGCAAGTAACCACTGTTTATTTATCTGCGAAGTTGTATGTGAACAAATGGTAAAGCTTTTATAGTATTGATTAATAAGATTGTTAAAGGATAAGGTATAGTAATCCCCCTCTCGGCTTGTAGAAACCTGATTCTGCGGCACCCCATAGCTATTTGGGGTGAGACTGCAACCTGCACGCAGGTTGTTGCCGAAAGGACCAACACTGTGGGTCTTTTGTTGGTGCAACACTAAAGGTTTAAACCCAGTTCTGCCCTATTTCCCAACAGGGGTAAAAGAGATGAATCAGAAGATATAAGTCATCAACATAAATTTAAAAAGATGAAACAGACTCAAAATGAAAACAATTCATCTTCAGAGGTGTTTGGTGATCAACATAAATTTCTTTCCACTAGTGATAGTAGTGATGACAATCATTGCACTAAAAAGAAAAAATATAAACCTTATAAGGAAATTTCTAGGGATTTTAAAAATATTAAACTACCAACATTCAATGGAGAGACTGAGTAAGGGGAGGAAGAAGAATCCTGGTTATCTGGAATGAAGAAGTACTTCCAGATTTATAACTATTCTAACCAATTAAAGGCTAGAATGGATATCTATAATCTCCCAAAAAAGGCTGATATTTGGTGGCAGGACTTGAAGAGAGTGAAGAGAATAAAAGAGAAGAATGTAAATTGGAGTACCTTCAAGACGTACTTTAAAAAGAAATTTCCGTCTGAGCAGTACTATGAGGAGAGAGCAAAAGAATTCTATGAGCTTAAATTAGGATATATGACTACGAAAGATCTAAACAATAAGTTTTTAAGTCTTCGTAGGTATGTTTCATACCTTGTAGATGAAAAACCAAAGGTACACTGATTTCTCAGCTATCTACCTTATCATATTAAGGATAGGATTGAGTATGACAATCCAAAGAATTTGGAAGAAGCTATGAGGAAAGCTAACTTCTGTTATGAACAAAATCAGAAGAAGGAAAGCATGGCCAACCAGAAGGCCAAGAAGAATAATAACTAGTATGATCAAAAGAAGAAAGAATTTGTGCCGAACAGAAATTCTAAAAACAATAAGGCCATAAATTTTCCTAACAAGAATTTCCAAGGGAATAAGAATAATTCACCAAGCAATCAGAATAATTCCAAGGGTAAAGAATTTACTAGTAACTGTGGTAATTACACCAAGAAGTTTGAACGCAAAGAACCTATAAAGTGCTGGGAGTGTAATGGCCCACATTATGCTTTAGTCTATCCTAATCGAAAAAAGACTGTTAGTAATATTCATACCATACAGGAGGAGATGATTGTTGGAGAATTAGCGAGGACTATGCCTAGAATCAATGCAACCTTGGAGAATCGACAAGTAGAATATCAAAATTCCATGGTGGAAGTAGAAGGTATGATAAAACAAACCTCTATAACTGTTTTAATTGATCTAGGAGCTAGTCTCAGTTATATTTCACTTAAAATGGTAGAAAAACGTAAGTTTCCTGTAGAAAAATTTGAAAATTCTTGGTTGGTTCAGTTAGCCACTACTGCTAAAAGGAAGGTAACTTGTTTTGTAAAAGAATGTGCAGTAGTTATGGATCAATTTGAAACTGTTTTAACACTTAATGTATTACCTCTTGGGTCTTATGATTTAGTGATTGGTATGGATTGGTTAGAACAAAATAGGGTAATTTTAAATTTTTATGATAAAACCTTTGCATGTATAAACAGTAATGGAAAACCAGTAAGTGTAAAAGGAATCCCTAGAAAAACCACCATAACAAATATTTCTTCTTTGTAGATTAAGAGAGTTGTTAGGAAGGGTTGTAAAGCTTATGCAGTAACAATAATTGATAAGGAGAATCTAAATAGGACAGATAAATTAAAATTGGAAGAAATACCAGTCTTAAGAGAATATGTTGATGTATTTTCGAAAGAAATTTTGTGACTACCTCCAAAAAAGGAACTAAATTTTACCATTGAGCTAGTACCTAGTGCAGTACCTAGCTTAAAGGCCTCTTATCGAATGAATATACTTGAAATTAATGAATTAAAGTCACAATTAAAATAACTTATTGAAAAAAAGTATATCCAACCTAGTGTGTCTCCCTAGGGGGCACCTGTCATCTTTGTTAAGAAAAAGGTCGGAACCATGAGAGTTTGCGTAGATTACCATCAATTGAATAAGATGACTATAAAAAATAGATACATGTTGCCCCGCATAAATGATCTATTTGATGAACTACGTGGAGCCATGGTGTTCTCGAAAATTGATTTAAGGTCTTGGTATCATCAAGTTAGGATTAAAGGTGAAGACGTCTTTAAAACAACTTTTAGAACTCGATATCGCCATTATGATTTTGTCGTCATGCCATTCAGTCTTACTAATGCCCCAGCTATTTTTATGTGTTTAATGAACAACATTATGCATAAGTATCTAGGTAAGTTTGTAGTCGTGTTTATCGACGATATATTAATATATTCAAAAATGGAAGAAGAACATAAAGAACATTTAAAAATTGTTTTGCAAGAGTTACGAGATCATCAACTCTTTGCAAATTTTAGTAAATGCAATTTATTCAAAGATAAGATTCAATACTTAGTTCATGTGGTGACTAAGGAAGGGATTTCGATGGATCCCGAAAAGATAAAGGCGATCGGAGATTGGCCGGTTCCTAAGGATGTAACTGATGTTCAATCCTTCATGGGAATTACGAGTTATTATTGGAGGTTCATTGAAGGTTTTTCAAGAACATCGAATTCGATAACTTCTTTTCAGAAGAAAGGAAAGAAATTTGATTGGAACCAGAAATGCAAGGAAAGCTTTGAAAATTTAAAAATTTATTAACCAGTGCACCTATTTTAAGAATAGCTGATCCAAATAAAGAATTTTTGGTGTGCATTGATGCCTGCAATGATGGTTTAGGTGGTGTTCTAACTCAAGAAGGGCATGTTATTTCCTATGAGTCTAGGAAATTAAAAATTCATGAAAAGAATTATGCAACTTATGATATGGAATTAGCAGCCGTTATACATGCTCTAAAGATGTGGTGACATCACCTAATTGGAAGAAAAATTATTTTAATGACTGGTAATAAAGGACTAAAATATGTGTTAGATCAACCTAATCTAAATTCTAAACAAGCTAGGTGGCTAGCTTTCCTAAGTCAGTATGATTTTGAAATTCAGCATATTAAAGGTAAATAAAATAAAGTTGCTGATGCATTAAGTAGGAATGAAAGGCTGAACTTCACAGCAGTTATCAACACTTATACAACAGATCTGGATGAACAACTTAAAGCAGGGATAGAACAAGATGAAATTTACCAAAATTTACAAGGTAAAATGAAAGAAAATCCAACATAAAGCTTAAGTATAGGGTAGAGTTTGAATGCAAAAGAATTTTTACTGTATAAAGACATAATGTATGTACCTAACATAACTAAAGTTAAGTTGTTAATTTTGAATGAAATCCATAAAACTCCATATTCAGGTCATCCAGGCTATCAAAAGACTATAGCTATGTTAATAAAAGAATATTTTTGGCCAAACATGAAGACTGAATTGGCAAAGTATATTGCTAGGTGTTTTGAATGTCAGCAGGTGAAAACTGAACAGCAACACCCAGCTGGATTACTTCAGCCATTACCCATTCCTAGCTGGAAATGGGAGATAATTAGTCTCTATTTTATTATTGGACTGCCTAAAAATCAAAATTTAAATGATTCTATCATGGTAGTGGTCGGTAATTTAAGTAAAGAAACCGAATTTATACCTATTAAAAGTACGTATAAAGCTACAAAAATAGCTGATATCTTTTTAAAACAAATTTTGTGACTACATGGGATACCGAAAGTTATAATATCAGATAGAGATCCTAAATTTAGAGGTAACTTTTGGAAATCTATATTTAAAGGATTAAACACTGTACTAAATTTTAGTACTTCTTTCCATCCTCAAACACATGGACAGACCGAAAGAGTAAACCAAGTACTGGAAGATTTATTAAGAATGTATGTGAAAAACTAGCCAGGTAAATGCAAGGATTATTTGCATCTGGTAGAATTTGCTTATAATAATAATTATCAGGCATCGGCTAGATTTAGTCCTTTCAAAATCTTGTATGGAAGAAAATGCAATACTCCTATCTCTTAGAGTAATCTGGTGGATAGACTAGTATTAGGTCCTAAACTATTAAAGGAAATGGAAGAAATTGTAAAGCAGGTACAAGGTAATTTGAAAGTTGTGCAGGATCGACAGAAAAGTCAAGCAAACCTTAAAAGAACTCCAAAGGATTTTCAGCTAGGTGAACATGTGTTCATCAATGTGAGGCCCAAAAAGAACTCTATGATATTGGGCAGTTGTGCAAAACTAGCACCTCGTTACTGTGGACCATTTGAAATATTGTCCAGGATTGGACAAGTAGCTTTTCAATTAGCATTACCACCAAATTTAAGAGTACATAATGTTTTTCAGATTTCTATATTAAAGAAATATGTTCATGATGTTACTCATGTTGTCATTAGAAGAATTTTGAGGTATAAAATGGTCCTCCTAAGGAAAATAATAAAATAATAGTTAAAATAATAAAATAATATTTATTAATCTTGGAGGAAAAAAGAAAAAAACTACTTTTTGTGTTTGTATTTTCAACATATCTCCCTATGTTTTTACTCAAATTTTGATCAAGAAAGCTTGTTGGATGTTGAATTTGATTTCTCATCCAATGAGTGCCCACACTTCTTTCTTTCGACTAGCCTCTCTATCCCAAAATCAAGAAACACCTGAAAAAACATTATGATGACATCATCATCACATTTTTCAGGTATTTATTGTTTTTTGGTGTAGCAGGGCCCGTCAAAAGTATGTAGTGTGGGTACTTGTTGGATGCGGAATCAAATTCCGCATCCAATGATCTCTCTCGATCCAAATTTGAGTAAAAACACAGGGAGATATGTCGAAAATACAAACAAAAAAAGTAGTTTTTTTTATGACAAATATCTCAATTCAACCATTATGGTTGACTCATTTTATTGGAATTCTATTGGTTCTTGAATTCCACATCACAAGAACTTATTATTTGTACATTTTCTTATAAGGCCCATTTTACACCCCAAATTTCCTCTAATGTAACCGGAATGATGTACAGGTGGAACCAGAAGGATATTTTCTAGTGGAACTGGACGGTATCCTCGGGCGGAGGGAGATCATACTTCGGAACCACACCATTGGTCAGGTGAGGGTGCAATGGAATCACCTTTGTCTAGAGGAAACCACCTGGGAATTGAAAAGTAATATGCGGGATGCATATCCAATTCTGATCCAGGGGAATTCTGAGGACGAAGAATACATAACATCGAGGACGATGTTATGTTCTAAGGGGGTGTGTATGTCCCATGCCTGAATTTTGCAAAAACAATATTATATTATTTGATTTTATTTGAGTATAATATGTTAAATTTTATGCTAAGTTGTAATTGATGACTTAGCAGACTCAAGGATACTTAATGTAATTCTGAATATTTTAATTATAAATAAATAAAGGTGGAGACAATAGCATAGGAGAGTTGTTAAAAGAGTGTTTACTGGTCAAATTGTTGGAGGAGACTCGGTGAAGAGAAAAAAAAGATGTGGCAGCATCCTCAAACCACTTCCAACTATTGCAGGTGACAACCTCCCTACATTTGGGGTCATGATTCCCCAATAAAGTGGAATCAGAGCAGGTGGCTCAATTAATGACAAGTGACCCAAAAGACCTAGGAAATCTTTATAAAATTTCACATTGAAGAGAGCTGAGGCTGCTCATTCTTGAGAAGTGATCATTCAGGTAAATGTACTTCATAGAAATTCAATGGAAGGGAATTGTGGAAAGAGTTTGAGGGGATAACTGCTGAGTGATCTAATGTTGCTTTTAAGTTGAAAGAACTTACTGCTGAGTGTAGGGTGTTTTACTGAGTTATTGGATCAGTATATTGTTTGCATGCTCCACTAGTTCTCAGCCAAGAAGATGAGGAATGGGATCGGGGGTCTTGAGGAAGCGTTGTTTGAGCGCTTTTGATGAATTTGGTAGGGGGGAACAACCTCCTAACGCTGTTGTGGTCTATCCTAATCAGGTTCTACATTATTTGTTTTACTGTGTTAGATAGATAAATATGAATTTGACTGTTAAACGAATGTTAAATATTCATTTTGTAAATTGTTAGAATGGAAAATAATTCTAGTATGTGTTTTTCCACACCTGGAAGGACTAGGCCATACTCCAGCATATATAGAGTATTTACAATAGATGAAAGAATATGTTAAGAAACTGAATAGAATAGATATGGTTCTGCATTTCGTAGGTAGCAGAGTAATTGGTTTTAGTATGTAGGTTATTATTAAAAAGAATAATGATTTGATTTTCTATGTTTATTGTTTTAACCATCTTATTTAGGTAAATATATTCGAAAAGAAATGGCAGTAATCTAGTACATGTAGAAGGATTAATATGTTAAGAAAATATCCTAGTAGATAAACTGTGTATTTACAGACAGTACATTATTGTTAAATTATTATAGAGGTTAAACTGTGTTATGATATGTTTACATTTCCCTGCTTTCACTTAGTAATTGACTAAAATACAACATAAAAATCACAATAGAATCACAATGTTTACGTACAGTCAAGTAAAGAATATGTAATGTCCCCCTCACACCTCAAATACCTAAGAGTGACTACGACTAAGAAAATGAAACATAAATGCATCCTCGAGGAGTAGAAAACCCTCACGAGAGTGAGGTTACTCCCACCAAAAATTATGAAGGGCACTCGAGACATTATTTGAAGAATGTTTGGGATATACATTTGGATATGTATGGCTGGGATATACATTTGGGATATGTATTATCTAAATGTTACCCATAATTTGGGACATCACCTCGTGAAAACAATCGTATACATATATACAAGGTTATATGTGAAACACTATATAAAGAAGAATATATAAATATATATAGTGGAGATATATGTATATATATGAGTAGAACATATTAAGATGCAAACAATTATGGGAAAAAGTAAATGGTGAAACAATCCCCTTACATACGTGCATTATATGTAATGCATACCATAGTGAATTTTTATATTAACGGGGAACAATATATATATAGATTAGAGGCATAAATATATAATTGGGATACACATGGTATCACAGATTTTCATGGTAATACATTATAAGTAGAGCGTAATAATGGATCCATATATATATATATATATACATATAATAATGGAGAATCATGTATATGTATAGATGGAAGGCATATATATATATATTGTGACTTGAATACCAAAGGATCTTGGTATATGGTTTTATTTCGGTGGAAAAGAGCAACGCCAATTTATTTCACCTTAGGGTTAAAACTACTTAACTGTGGAGGCGTTATGAAAAACGCTTGGACTTGCGTAGAATTTTGAGGAGATGTTATGGCAGAATTTAAGCTAATAACCGTTGATCATGAATGCCCCATTTTGGGGAGGCCTTATTTTCTGGCATTGACTGAACGCTCATGGTGGCAGCTTACCAGGAATTCGTAAGCACAAATATTGGAATCGCTAGGGTGGGGAAGGTAATAAATCCTCACTGTTGGGGGGCCTCTTGAGGGACGGAGATCTGCATGCCAGTCCTTTTTCGCTCAACACTGTTTTTTTTTTCCTGCCTTGATATGATAGCATTCGCTTGATTGCTGGAGATGATAGGAACGTAATCGATGGATACTGGCACCAGTTCGGCGAGCACCTGATCTTCCATTCCACCTGGTGTCTATTTGGTGAGCAGCGAGCATCAAACGAGGTTACCTGGTATGGCCATCTCTATTGGGAATTTTAGTATTGCATAAGAAAACCCTATCTGCGCAGTTTTGTCTACTGTCAGTGTTCAGAGCCCATGTAATTCGATGGCCGCATGACAAATTGTTTTGTGTCCTGCAATTTGACGTAGTCTGAATGAGGGTAGTTTTGTTATGGTAGCATTTTGTTTATATGGGGATTGAACTCGCAAGGTTCCCTTGCGTGCAAAGGCCAATATCCAATAGACAGATCCAACGCTAGTAAAAAATCGAGCCTATGTAAGATGCGGCATACCTGGGTCTGATCAAGGGCGCTCCCTTAAGGAAATCTGATCGCGCGAGCACCACGATGGTCTGCGAGGCTTAGGGGAAAAATCGGATCACTGTTTGGAGTGTAGCGTGGTCTGTTGATGTGAGAATGTGGGTTGTTGCCTCCGTGCTCTGAGATTTGGTTATTAAACTGTCCCTTATTCTGGATTTGAATAAGATCTGTAGTGTTTAGTTTCTGTTGGGCCTTTCACAGTTCTGACCAGCCCTGCTAGGGTTCTTTTATTATTATCTACGTATTTCCCCTAACCCATGAAATGCAATGAGTAGATCTGTTAGATGCACAATCGATTTATTCTCACAACCGATGTATGCATCTTTCTTACATACAGCTATGCTTATGAAATATGGGTAGGTTTGAGGTTTTATATGCTCAAACTTCTTGGATGAGATTTCCAATTGTTTATGTTTGGATATGGGGTTGTATTTTACTTATACACAGTATATATGAAAGAGCCACACTTTGCATTTCAGGGTACGGTCCAAAATTCCATCGCCCAGGGTATGCGTGTTAGCTGTACTCATATTTATAGCATAGGATTGTGCTGAGTTTTTGCTCTGCGCTGGCTTGTGTGCAGAGGGGTATCAGATTCGAAGGATCTGATCTTCCCTAGAACTCTACCCTTCGTTTTGGTTCTATCTAGGTTATTCTTTTTGTTGGGATGTGGGATCAGAAAGATCCATTTTCTGCTGAAAGCGTTTTCCTTATCGTCTTAATCTATCATGAATCGAATAATGCTGGACAATTTCAGTTGATGAAATTGATCCCGCGCCCATTATTTGGCATCTGTGATTTTATTCGATTGTTGTCTTGTTTAAAATCAAAAGAAGCTGGGCAACTTTAATTGATGAAATCAACCCTATGTGGAGTGTTGGTATCCCTGATTTCTTTTGAATATATGTCTTGCTGAAAACCAAATAGAACTGGGTGATTTCAGCTCATGAAATTGATCCTTTCCAGTTGTTTGGTGTCTCTGATTTTCCAATTGAATGTTTGTATTATTCAAGCAAGTGAGGCTGAGCGATTACATTTTGATGAAAGAGATCCCAGGATAATTGGATAATTTCCTTTTAGCTATTGCTTATGCCAGGATCATTTGTAGGGTGGAAAATTCCCTTTTTTCTGAAATTGATTCCAGTGCTTTATATTATTCTGATTTCTTATTTAAGTCGAAAGGGGACTAGGCGATTCTCTTTTAAAAAGTATCGTTCCATGTTAGTTAACTGAGGTAAGTGCAGTATATTAGATCTGCATTATTGATCTCTTTTTTGAATTAATCCTTGATACTTTTAACATCTGGACTGCATATTTATCTATAGAGGGTTCCCATTTATGCTGGGGAAGCTCTCTCTTTGGGGAAATCAACCCTTGATCTCTTTCTGTCGATTATGTTGCATTTATGGCATAAATGTATTATTTGATTAAATCACTAAGTTATACTATTGGATTTATAGTATAAAGTAAATGATTGATAAAAGAACTTAGATTTATAGGAGAATATGTTGGTTGACAAAAGAACTTAAGGATGAAACTTGCATTCCTGAAAGACAGACGAAGAATATGGTTTGTTCTGGAAATCATTGCAAAGGAATTTATGGCCTCGGAACTTTTGGAACACCTTTATCTGGTGAACTTGAACTAATTACCTCAGGTCATAACCTCACGAAAGAAAAGACTTATGTATTGGTATAGATATGTAATTTAATTGTTGTCTTAATAAACTCTAGAGTAGAGGCCGTGCCTACTCTAGGAGTTTGTCCAAATATGGTTTATTATGTGGGCCTCATGATGAGGTTTTCCTATTTCTGTATGAAGAGCTGATGATACATCACTTATGATGTAGATTGTACAGCTTGATCGGTGATTATTTTACCAATAAAGAGGGATGCCTAACTTTGGTGGACGTAGCCTCATGGACGAGGTGAACCACGTACGTCCGTGTCTTTTTTGTGTTTTTGTCTCATGATGTCTTACTTGCCTCCCTGTGCACTTATGTTTAAATGTATTTTGTTTCCTACATGTTGTTTATGTACATATGAACCTACTAGGAAAATGGATTGCAGTACCGTAGGGGAAAACGGTCAAAGAATGTTATTTTTATCATGATGTTTCATTGTATGCATACTAAGTTCATTTCAGGTCACTTTGATGTTGTGATGCTCGTAAGTATAAATAATGTTGGAGTTTACGTTAAAGAAGATTGGCGAATAATTGTTTTACAATGCTCATGGTTGTTGACATAATAGATATGAAAATCCTTGTAGAGTTTGCACTAACAGGTTGAATCCTTTTATAGTAATAAAGGAACAAAAGAAAGAAAGAAAGAAAAAAAGAAAAAAAATAAACCCTTTACCACTTTCCGCACACTTTGGCGTCAAGGTAACATAGGGAGACTACATATGGTATCAGAGCATAAAGTTACAACGCTCGGGCCTAATGGACTCATCAACATACAGGTATGATGTGAACTGTGTGATTTCTTTATGAGATATTATCACTGCTTGGATGGTCTGAGAATTAGGTGTAATGCATGAAGTAAGTTGCATGAAATGAAAGGCTATTTGTTTAAATCAGGCTTGTTGCAAGGTATACTTAAGTTGTCTTACGTACACCTTTATAAGTGGAGTATAGGTTGAATTTGTGATTAGTAAGATTGGTTGCATCAAGGAAAGATATTGAAGAGAAAGTAAAGCCTTGTAAGATACACAATTATATTTTGTCGTAGTCTAAAAGGAACATTTTATCTTCTAATTGTTTATGAGGATAAGATGCGACTTACTTTTGGGAAAAAATTTTTGTGAGTAGGTAGTGCAGGTGCGCATGGCTACAAGAAGTAGCACCACATGAGGACCAGGCAAAGATGGAGTCCTCAGTAGAGATGGTAACATTGGGAGTTTGTATGATTCCCTGCTTATTATGGAAGGGTTACCAGGATGGTAACATTTGAATTAAGTAAAATTTCATAGCTTCGATAATTCGTCATGTTGAAAACATTCTTTATAAAAAGTTTTGGGAAAAAATCTAGTATAGTAGAGTCTTTTGGGATGATATATATATGCATCAAGTTATGTTGAAGGTAAATGTAATCCACTCAGGTAGGAATACCTTTATGATAAGCTATGGATCATGGGGAATGTCAAGCTATCATATCGATACGGTATTGAGTGATAGTGATATGAAGGCACAAAAGTTGTGTTTAAGGAGGAGCTTCCTGAGCTCTAGAAGAAAGAATATGTCAAGTAGATGTTTTGATATTTTTATGTTTGAAATGACATATCATGTATGTTATGGTAACCCACAAGCATTGGGATTGTTGCAGGTGGTGACTTGTGGAAGTCCTCGTTGAACCACAACTGAATAAGAAAATGTAAGTTAATTCGACTACTTATGAAATTTGGCTAGAGTATAGCCAAAGTGAAACGGTAAAGTATCTTGTGCTTAAAAGGATAATGCTTCTCGTATATTGCACTAAATTTAGAGACTTGTATTGGATGAACATCAGCAGACCTAACATAAATGGTTAAGGTGTGAAATGGTGGCAAGTAGCCCCTTGGAATTACTAATGTTAACCTAATACATATGTCCCTAGTTTGCCACACATAAATGTGGTGTTCACTGTAATTGTCCAAACGACAGATGGGTAAAAACGTCTAAAGTTATTTGAGTTGATGAAATGTTGCATAACGTTTTTACACCGACACTGCAGGATATGCCAAGAACACTATCAGTCGGGATTGACTGGTAGAAAAAGCATTCGCCACCTTAAATAATGAGGTTAAGGAATGCTGATTGCCGAATTTTAAGATTCTATGAACTCAGGATTCAACTATGGAATTATGTGGTTTTATACTGACATTGCAGGTTTCACCATGATGATGACGAGTGCTACAATCAGCGTGCACTACAATATATAAAAATATGCCTGCATAAATAAGTTGTGCTCAACTTGCGCAAAATAGTGTAAGGATTAAATCCCGAGATGATTTACAAGGTTATATCATCTCGTAAGTGATGACCAAGCTACTGTTACTCTTGTTTAGTTAATAAAATTGTGAGTTATTGACAATTGATTTGACTAACTGTATAGCTGACTCGCAAGTCGGGACAATGACGGTAAAAAGTCATGCAAAGCACCAAGGGGTGTGCAATGTGATTGGTAAAGTGAAATCTATACTAAAGAAAAACTTTTCATGTTGCGGGAGCACCATGGTGTTAGGAAAGTGATTTCCGCATGAGCACATCGGTGTTAGACATGTACGCCGCAGGAGCACAATGGTGTTAGGCAAGCGATTGCCACATGAGCACATTGGTGTTAGGCGAATGGTGTGGCAAGAAAAGACCTAGGCAAAAAAATGGACATCTGGAAGACAGGACGCTGTCTGATGTCACTGAGGTGAAAATTTTTGACTGGGGGTTAAAAGAGAGAGTAACCTCAGAAATAAATGTAAGTCCACCCAAAAATTTAACTCCAAGGAGAGTTCAAAGGATAACGAAAAAGGAAGCTGTCATAGCGGTTTTCCAAGTCACTAAATGGTGACATGTCTTAAAATGTAAGTGTCAAAAGTATGATGAAACTAAATTATGCTGAATTTTTTGTGATGCATTGATGATTAATAGGATGCAGATCTAAAGTAGTGTTCAAGTTGGGAACATAACGCAGTCCACATTCTTGTAAATGCTAAAGTATGTAAGTTCTAATCATAAGTCTTCGTAGGTCTGGTGAAGAAGAGGATTAAGTAGAATTGGATTTTTTTCTCACCAGAGTGTGAACTTAAGCGAAGAGGGCCAGTAAGGTCCAGCAGGACAAAACAAGTAACACCGAGGACGGTGTTAATTCTAGGGGGAAAGAATGTAATGTCCCCCTCACACCTCGAATACCTAAGAGTGACTACGACTAAGAAAATGAAACATAAATGCATCCTCGAGGAGTAGAAAACCCTCACGAGAGTGAGGTTACTCCCACCAAAAATTATGAAGGGCACTCGAGACATTCTTTGAAGAATGTTTGGGATATACATTTGGATATGCATGGCTGGGATATACATTTGGGATATGTATTATCTAAATGTTACCCATAATTTGGGACATCACCTCGTGAAAACAATCGTATACATATATACAAGGTTATATGTGAAACACTATATAAAGAAGAATATATAAATATATATAGTGGAGATATATGTATATATATGAGTAGAACATATTAAGATGCAAACAATTATGGGAAAAAGTAAATGGTGAAACAATCCCCTTACATACGTGCATTATATGTAATGCATACCATAGTGAATTTTTATATTAACGGGGAACAATATATATATATAGATTAGAGGCATAAATATATAATTGGGATACACATGGTATCACAGATTTTCATGGTAATACATTATAAGTAGAGTGTAATAATGGATCCATATATATATATATATATATATACATATAATAATGAAGAATTATGTATATGTATAGATGGAAGGCATATATATATATATATATATTGTGACTTGAATACCAAAGGATCTTGGTATATGGTTTTATTTCGGTGGAAAAGAGCAACGCCAATTTATTTCACCTTAGGGTTAAAACTACTTAACTGTGGAGGCGTTATGAAAAACGCTTGGAATTGCGTAGAATTTTGAGGAGATGTTATGGCAGAATTTAAGCTAATAACCGTTGATCATGAATGCCCCATTTTGGGGAGGCCTTATTTTCTGGCATTGACTGAATGCTCATGGTGGCATCTTACCAGGAATTCGTAAGCACAAATATTAGAATCGCTAGGGTGGGGAAGGGAATAAATCCTCACTGTTGGGGGGCCTCTGGGGGGACGGAGATCTGCATGCCAGTCCTTTTTCGCTCAGCACTGTTTTTTTTTTCCTGCCTTGATATGATAGCGTTCACTTGATTGCTGGAGATGATAGGAACGTAATCGATGGATACTGGCACCAGTTCGGCGAGCACCTGATCTTCCATTCCACCTGGCGTCTATTTGGTGAGCAGCGAGCATCAAACGAGGTTACCTGGTATGGCCATCTCTATTGGGAATTTTAGTATTGCATAAGAAAACCCTATCTGCGCAGTTCTGTCTACTGTCAGTGTTCAGAGCCCATGTAATTCGATGGCCGCATGACAAATTGTTTTGTGTCCCGCAATTTGACGTAGTCTGAATGAGGGTAGTTTTGTTATGGTAGCATTTTGTTTATATGGGGATTGAACTCGCAAGGTTCCCTTGCCTGCAAAGGCCAATCTCCAATAGACAAATCCAACGCTAGTAAAAAATCGAGCCTATGTAAGATGCGGCATACCTGGGTCTGATCAAGGGCGTTCCCTTAAAGAAATCTGATCGCGCGAGCACCATGACGGTCCGCGAGGCTTAGGGGAAAAATCGGATCGCTGCCTGGAGTGTAGCATGGTCTGCTGATGTGAGAACGTGGGTTGTTGCCTCCGTGCTTTGAGATTTGGTTATTAAACTGTCCCTTATTCTGGATCTGCATAAGATCTGTAGTGTTTAGTTTCTGTTGGGCCTTTCACAGTTCTGGCCAGCCCTGCTAGGGTTCTTTTATTATTATCTACGTATTTCCCCTAACCCATGAAATGCAATGAGTAGATCTGTTAGATGCACAATCGATTTATTCTCACAACCGATGTATGCATCTTTCTTACATACAGCTATGCTTATGAAATATGGGTAGGTTTGAGGTTTTATATGCTCGAACTTCTTGGATGATATTTCCAATTGTTTATGTTTGGATATGGGGTTGTATTTTACTTATACACAGTAGATATGAAAGAGCCACACTTTGCATTTCAGGGTACGGTCCAAAATTCCATCGCCCAGGGTATGCGTGTTAGCTGTACTCATATTTATAGCATAGGATTGTGCTGAGTTTTTGCTCTGCGCTGGCTTGTGTGCAGAGGGGTATCAGATTCGAAGGATTTGATCTGCCCTAGAACTCTACCCTTCGTTTTGGTTCTATCTAGGTTATTCTTTTTGTTGGGATGTGGGATCAGAAAGATCCATTTTCTGCTGAAATCGTTTTCCTTATCGTCTTAATCTATCATGAATCGAATAATGCTGGACAATTTCAGTTGATGAAATTGATCCCGCGCCCATTATTTGGCATCTGTGATTTTATTCGATTGTTGTCTTCTTTAAAATCAAAAGAAGCTGGGCAACTTTAATTAATGAAATCGACCCTATGTGGAGTGTTGGTATCTCTGATTTCTTTTGAATATATGTCTTGCTGAAAACCAAATAGAACTGGGCGATTTCAGCTCATGAAATTGATCCTTTCCGGTTGTTTGGTGTCTCTGATTTTCCAATTAAATGTTTGTATTATTCAAGTAAGTGAGGCTGAGCAATTACATTTTGATGAAAGAGATCCCAGGATAATTGGATAATTTCCTTTTAGCTATTGCTTATGCCAGGATCATTTGTAGGGTGGAAAAATCCCTTTTTCTAAAATTGATTCCAGTGCTTTATATTATTCTGATTTCTTATTTAAGTCGAAAGGGGACTAGGCAATTCTCTTTTAAAAAGTATCGTTCCATGTTAGTTAACTGAGGTAAGTGCAGTATATTAGATATGCATTATTGATCTCTTTTTTGAATTAATCCTTGATACTTTTAACATCTGGACTGCATATTTATCTATAGAGGGTTCCCATTTATGCTGGGGAAGCTCTCTCTTTGGGGAAATCAACCCTTGATCTCTTTCTGTCGATTATGTTGCATTTATGGCATAAATGTATTATTTGATTAAAGCAATAAGTTATACTATTGGATTTATAGTATAAAGGAAACGATTGATAAAAGAACTTAGATTTATAGCAGAATATGTTGGTTGATAAAAGAACTTAAGGATGAAACTTGCATTCCTGAAAGACAGACGAAGAATATGGTTTGTTCTGGAAATCATTGCAAAGGAATTTATGGCCTCGGAACTTTTGGAACACCTTTATGTGGTGAACTTGAACTAATTACCTCAGGTCATAACCTCACGAAAGAAAAGACTTATGTATTGGTATAGATATGTAATTTAATTGTTGTCTTAATAAACTCTAGAGTAGAGGCCGTGCCTACTCTAGGAGGTTGTCCAAATATGGTTTATTATGTGGGCCTCATGATGAGGTTTTCCTATTTCTATATGAAGAGCTGATGATACATCACTTATGATGTAGATTGTACAGCTTGATCGGTGATTATTTTACCAATAAAGAGGGATGCCTAACTTTGGTGGACGTAGCCTCGTGGACGAGGTGAACCACGTACGTCCGTGTCTCTTTTGTGTTTTCGTCTCATGATGTCTTACTTGCCTCCCTGTGCACTTATGTTTAAATGTATTTTGTTTCCTACATGTTGTTTATGTACATATGAACCTACTAGGAAAATGGATTGCAGTACCCTAGGGGAAAAGGGTCAAAGCATGTTATTTTTATCATGATGTTTCATTGTATGCATACTAAGTTCATTTCGGGTCACTTTGATGTTGTGATGCTCGTAAGTATAAATAATGCTGGAGTTTACATTAAAGAAGATTGGCGAATAATTGTTTTACAATGCTCATGGTTGTTGAAATAATATATATGAAAATCCTTGTAGAGTTTGCACTAACAGGTTGAATCCTTTTATAGTAATAGAGGAACAAAAGAAAGAAAGAAAAAAAAAAGAAAAAAAATAAACCCTTTACCATTTTTCGCACACTTTGGCATCAAGGTAACAGAGGGAGACTACAGAATCAAACTACTAATCATATAGTTTATTTCTGACAATATCCACTAATCTAAGACTAATAAATACTATAAACTAAATAGGGTTATATTAAAAGAACTTAAATTATAAAGAATAACTAAGCTACAGAGTCTATACTTATACTTTTCAAAGAACTCTGAGTAAAATTCTATTTGTCAGTTTAATGGATAAAAACAATGAAAATATAATTAGTAACTAAGTATAAAATTAAATAATATCTATGTAAAAACTAGTTGTAAATATTAGACGAGCTGATACCTGTAAATATAAACTTTAGGGTCGAAACCCTAACCAAGTTATTAATCTATTATAAATGAAAACTTCTAAGTTATAAACCATATACTTGGATAATAATAATAAATATAATTAATGAGTCTATTGTAAACTATTACTATCTTATTTGAAACAAATGTACAGTTACACAATACACTTATAATATTAATTTAACCAAATTTAAGAAGCAGTAGAACCAAATCGTTAAATAAGTGAAGAACTTAATTAGACAAGGATTTCTTTTCAAGAAAAACCCTAGCTTTTATTTTCCGAATAAGTAAGATTAATATTAGATGTTACGCACTATGAATAAGTTACAGTCCTTATATCAACAATGTATACGAATAAAAGATTGTTTAGATAGAACATTCTTCAGTAAGATTTGAATAGGGAAACCCTATTGGGCACAGAAAGTACATTATACAAGATTTCTGCAAGAACAAGACAGAGCTAAAGGTAAAAATATTTCTTCAAAACCCATTGTAATACATTGATAGGACATAACACTACATAACTTAACCATTTTACAACACCCATCCTGGGGCCGATGAACCCATCATCGTGGCATGGGGTTTTCCAAAAACAAAACTAACATTCATTATATCAAAACCCACATTAATGTATAATATTTATAAGTCAAGACAAGAGAAATTACAAGTCACGGCATCGAGCCAAAGCCACCCTGCTATATGCAAAGGTTTAAAACAAAAACAAGACTTAAAAAAAAAGTGAAGACCAAACATCCCAAGACTGGGGAAACCAAGGTCATAACTTATTCCAACTGAAATCACTTCCCCTAAGTTTGTACAAGCAGGGAGTGGCACTTTGTAACTGGGGCTTAACCGTAGACTAGATTCCAATCCAAATGTGGAGAAGTTTCTTCCAAAGAAGAGGTGAATTATCACCTACAAGTAAAGAACAAATCTTGGTCAGAAACAGAGTTTATAACTGAAACTGTAATCTTATTTAAAATCTTGTAACATTTATAAGACAATTTTCTTACCTGGAAGTGAAAGATTTGGATGCCGAGGAGGATTGGATCCCACTCCATGAGCAGCATAATGAACATCCCAAAACACTCACATTCAATAGTAACAAATTTGACAGATTTTACACTGCATGCTACATTGTCAACGGAAACATAAGTAAGCCTTGGAAAAATCCACGATGAAAACAACACTGATAGAGCTACACTACCCTCACGTATAGCAAAGTATTGTTTGCAGAAAGGAAAACATGGAGCAAGCTATGAACTTCGCAACCCATACACTCTAATGGAAACACTCCTCATTACATAAACTATGGAGATGGAGATGAGAAACATCGAGCCCTCATGGCCATCGTGAACCCAATAGTGCAGAGACCAAAACCCTTGACAAGAATGAGAGCTAGGGTTGCGTGTGAGATTATAAGTCAAGCAATGCATGGTGGTGAATGTTACACGTGCCCACTATTTTATTTAGTCCAAATGGGGTTGAACGTTATAGTTGTCACTGCAATTGTCGGGACAACAAATAATTGTTAATAATTTACATTATGCAAATAATGACAATGCAAGGTATAAAGTCAATATCGTATCCTTGCAATAATAAACTATGAAGTCAAACCATGATAATGAACGAGGATTTGTACTATCATTTAACCTTATATTAAAAACCTTGATTTCTTCTTTGGTAAAGAACCAAAAGGTGTATTGCATCGATGCCCTTCTCTCATAAATATCTTATATTTCATCTAGGTAAAACTTTTAAGAAAAGATCGATAGTATAATAGAAGTTTTGAGCATGATTGTTAATGCCACTATTGATCCTTTTTCTAACCATGAATGATGAATGTTTAAGCTGTTAGAACTAGATATAAATCAATTAAGTGTATATAGAAATAAATAATATATATACACTAGAATAAATCTTACTCTTAATGAGGTCTATAGTATTGAGAATAGGATAAATATCTTATAAGTACATGATCTACAGTCTTCATAACATACCAAAGTTCTGAGATGAATCAAACCCAGGTTAGATTAAAATTGAGAGTTTAAGATAGTAAACTATCTAGGAAAATATTTTACCTCACTTTTACTTATAAGTAAATAGTAGGATAATGTAATTTTTTCATCACATTACTTGGTCATGAAGAAAATTGGAAAAATAGAAGTCACAAATTGATTATATTTATGCAGAGGATCATTTATAAATAGAATGCAATGTTAAGCTGATAAATTTGCTCTACTGAAGCCTAATTCAAGGTAGAACTAAAGTGTACTTTGTAAGCTTGTTTCTTGAAAGGCTTTAGGTCTATTTCTATGCTGTTAAGCAGCATTTTTAAATAATAAAAATAATAATAGCAATAGACTCTTATGTCAGAAGGAATTATGATACAAATTCTTGAGCTATAATAAGAACTAGACATAGCTTAGAGTAAAGATAGAAGGAAGTTTTATCTAATGTAATCGTCATTCTGATCAAAGAAAAATAGTAGGGCAAAGTTAATGAACTTTATGACATGAAGTTTAAGTACTGTCACATTTGTAAAATAAGTAAAAGAAACATTACTTTACCTTGTAGTACCTTGGATTCTTCTAAGCAAACTTTTACTCTAGAGGTATATTTATGCTAAAAGAAGTATATCTGGTTTAACACCTTAATAAACTCTTACTGGTTCAAATTTTACCTATGAAGCCTGTAATGTCCAAAAATCTAGGTATGTTAGCAATCGCTAAGTAAGCCCCAGTTAGAAATTAACATCTCATCTACTTGACAAATGAAACCATCAATATAGCTAAAATAATTGAATGCAGATTATTCACATCACATATCAAAATTAAAATAGTAGTAATCTATATGTGTTTAAGTTATTGGTTACTTTTGTTAACTGTTTCATTCTTTCCATTAGCTGCTAGCAGTTATCAAACTGCGACTTTAAACAGTTTATGTTACATCAAAAAAATTTAATTTTTGTGAAAATTTGGGGTTTTTTAAGATTCTAAGTTTTGAAAATTAGGGTTTCTCTAACAAACCCTAGATCAGCTAGCTCCAGAACTAGGGTGGAGAGCTCAAATCGATAAGATGTAATATTTTTCTATTTACATTTGAGGTTCTCATTTCTAAATGACTAGTCACACCAGCATGATGACAATCTTGGTGAAACTGACAAATTCCAGTCATGGAAGTATTGGATCTCACTTGCTCTTGAAGAAAATGAAATTGGACACCTACATAAGTGGAAAGGTTCTAGTTCTAGAGGGAGATGAGGCTAAAAGCCTTACACAAGAATAAATTGGTCAAGTCCAAGAAGACCATTGTTGATTCAATCTTGGATCACCTTATACCATAAGTGTATTCCCTAAAGACACTGAAATAGATGTTTTATTCCTTGACCAAGTTATTTGAAGGGAAGAACATAAATCGGAAGACGACTTTGAGAAAATAGTTGAAGAATGTAGAATGTAGAGACCATGCACTCATAATTTAAAAGGGTCTCTCAAATCAAAGAACAACTTGAAGAAGTAGAAGAAGTCGAGAATGCAGAAGTTGTGATAACCACCTTGAATGACCTCCCAGGATCATGGGATTCATTCATTCAGGAAATGTGTGCTAGAAGGAAGTGATTACTTTTAGTAGACTCTAGGAAGAGTACACACAAGATGAATCTTGACTCATAATAAGAGAAAATAATATGGCAGAAATTGAAGTTCAAGATCTCACCATCCAAAGAAGATCCCTCAAGTGATGAGGAATATGAAGGACTCAACTCTTGAAGAACCTCTTATCCATCTTATCATTTGGATAAAAAATGATGAATGAAGAAGATGATGAAGCTGAAGGCTTAAGAGGGAGTCTACCCACAAAACAAATAAGGATAAGTATTCAGTTGTCATTTCATGATATTATTTCGTTGTGCATTTGTTTATATTCAATTGATGTGTTATGCATGATAGAATGTTCCCGTAAATGATAGTATACTACTAATATGCATGTGATGGGTATGTATCCCATGGTGCTATACAACTCTCCATTTCTACTTATCTAGAATGAAAACTCTTTGTTGAGATATTGGATTAGTGCACAATCTCAATGTTGTCCTGGTAGAGGTGGAAGGAATCAAGAAAGTTTCCGTGAGATATGGATGAATGTTGTATTGGCTAAAATAGTTGCATGATCATATATTTATGCATAAGAATTTTCCATTATGAATATGCCTTATGAAATGTTTCTAACCATACAAATGCATTTGACTTGTAGGAAAGATCACGTACATAATCACCTACAAAAAAAGAAGGATGAGACTTGTTTCAAAGAACAAGTGATGATAGATAAATAATAATATGACAATACTTTCAAAGAATTCAAGAGGCCTTAGACATAGTGTCGTTATGTGACACAGTTGAGCAACATCATTGATGTAGAGCCATCTAGCTATGAAGAAGTAGCCAAGAAGAAACGGAAGGAGAATAAGAATGATGTCTAGGATGGAGCATCAAGACCTGAAGGGAAGTCTATAGTATCTTCCATATGGATCTACAAGATCCATCATGCAGTAGATGACAACATCGTGGGATACAAGGTAGGATCTGTAGCATGAGGCTTCTCACGGAAAGAAGGCATAGACTATGAAGAGACATTTTCATCCAATGGGAGTTGCGACACATGACAGGAAGACTCATGTGTGCAAATTAAAGAAGGCCTTGTACGAGCTTAGAATACACCCATGGGATAATACGTACATGAGGAGATTGAAGAAGATGACAAGCTCACATATGGGTGTGAGAATAACTTTTGAAAAGGTTCAAGATAGAGGATCTTGGTATCCGGTGAACCTAGATGGATACATAGAATATTAGTAGAAGAGGAATATACTTGTCCCTCCAGTACAAAATGTTTCAATCCATATAGTACGAAAGGAGGAGGAAGAATAATGCTCCACTTTAGAGGGAGTGACTGTAGAAGATCCTAAGGTTTGACATGGTATGACAGGATGGACAGATTACTGATGACTCTAGGATATACTAGGAGTGAAGCAGATTTCAACCTTTGTTTCAAGGTTGAAGGTGGAAGACCAGTGATTCTCCTGTTATATGTTGATGACTTATTCCTGACAGAAGTTGCAAGAAGGAGACTTGCTACCAAGTTTGAGATGAAGGACTTGGATATGATGCACTACTTTCTAAGCATGGAGGTATAGGGATGTATGTAGTAGATATCCTGAAGAGGTTGATGATGATGGACCGCAAGGCCATGACCACACCTATGGCATCAAAATTGAAGCTATTGAGTGATGCTTTATCAGATTTGGTTGATGGCATGATGTATCGTCAGATGATTTATTACTTGATGTATTTGATGAATACGAGACTAGATATTTGCTTTGTTGTGAACACATTGAGACATGTTCACCTAATGGTTGTAAAACATGCGATGAGGTACCTGAAGGATATAGTTTATTACAGGCTCAAGTATTGGGCGGATCAAAAGATTAACTTGGAAGGTTATGTTAATTCAAATAGGGAAGGAAGTGCCATCGATAGGAAGAGCACTTCAGGATGCTGATTCAGTATGAGATCGGGTGTGATCTCTTGGTTTAGTAGGAAATAGTCTTGCGTAGCACTAAGTAAATCTGAAGTAGAGTATGTTGCAACTTATTCAGCTAGTTGTGAGGAAGTATGGCTGAGAAAGCTACTATCTGATTTGTTTGATCTCCAGTTATATTCTACTTGTATATATTGCAAAAAATAGAGTTGTTTGAAGTTGTCTAGGAACCGAGTGTTCCATAACAATTCAAAGCATATCGAGATCAAATATCACTATATTAGCGATATACTACAAGAAGGAGTAGTGAATTTATGGTATGTTGTGACAGACAAACATATAGATGATGTGTTGACCAAGCCATTAGATAGAGTGAAGTTTGAGTAATTTAGGGAGAAGCTTGGTGTTCTCCAAATCGAGGTTCCCTCCAAGGGGAGGTGATGAGTCCGAGAGCCTTTTTGACATGGGAGGATTAGTTCCTTCCATGGTCAGATATAAGTGCAAGAGACATTAGTGTAGAGCCTTTTCGACATGTATGCTGGATTGGTTCCTCGCATGGTCATATGTAAGTGTATATCCCTTTTGACATGTATGCTAGATTGGTTCCTTACATGGTCAGATGTAAGTGTAGAGCCTTTTCGACATGTATGCTAGATTAGTTCCTCGCATGGTCATATGTAAGTGAAGAGCCTTTCTAACATGAATTCTCGATTGGTTCCTCTCATGGTCAGATGTGAGTCCTGGGCCTTTCTGACATGGATTCAAGATGTGTTCCTCCCATGGTCAAATGTGAGTGATGGGAATGCCTTTCTGACATGTATGCTGGATGTGTTCCTTGCATGGTTATATGTAAGTGTTGGGTGGGTCATTCTAACTAGGGGTCAGATATAAGCGATGAATAAGACCTACATGGAGGTTATGCCTACAACCAACATGAAAAATGGATGGCTCTATAGAAATTCCTATGACGAGAAGAATTGAGAGATGGCACCATTTGATTGAGATAGCGGAAGTTGTGATGATGATGATGATCCAGTGATTATCCAACTTTGATGATGATCTAGCTTTGATGATGATTCGATGACGATCTAGCTTTGATTATGATTTGATGATAATCCAATGATGATCTAGCTTTGATGATGATCTAGACTTGTGCTGATGTATTGTGTTAAGAGAATACCTTCCTAGTTAAGAGGGAGTGTTGATGTATTTCTGACTTTGGAATGTATTCCTTTGTATATTTTATGCATTGTACCTTGATGTTTATTCTAGGAATTATTTGCAATGTAAACGAGTCATGTAAATTCATAGAGGGTAACCCTCCTTATTGTTAAAGTGTTAAAGTCCTCGTAGTTGTGGGGCCCTAGGGTTATTAGAATCTCCTAGAAAAGTCGACCCTAGGTGAGTTAATGTAAGTCAGTTCATTAGTATTCTAGTTGTGGTATATTGAGCCTACATAACTGAGTTAGGATTACTCGAGCCCACATAACAGATTCAAATATTAAGTGAATGAAAGAATATAAATAGAGAGTGTGAATCTCTATTTCTCACACACACACTCACTCACTAGGGTGCATGAGTGAGAGAGGATAATCTCTCTCTAATGAGAGAGAGAGAACAAGATGTTGGAGATCATATTTCTGTTTTCGGGTTTCACTGCTGCCATTGGTGCTCATTCTATCTCTAAAGAAGTTGCAGGTTTTTCTCCTTTATGGTTTCCCCGAGGAAATTTTTTTGTGTCTCTTGTCTCTTCTATTTATTGTTGTGCATGTTATTCTCTCAGATAATATCCTAAGATCATATTTCTTAAATGATAAAAATCTAACAAAGGGAACCCCATTAGCATAGTATCATGCATGAATTGTTGGTGGGCCTACTTTTATTGCCTTGGATGGGATTTAAGGTCTATGATATCATTTTTATCTCTCATTATCGATAGATATATCCCTAATACTTCAGCTATTAGGATAAACAAAAAATTATAGAGATGCTCCCCCCCATCGTATCACCCACGAGGTATTAATAAGACCAGACAATCTATCATTTACTAGAATAGAAAAGGAAGACAATGACACTAGATTCAGAATCTAGTCTACCCAATATGACTAAAAGCCAAAATATATTAACATACCTCTCATGAATTGCTAGTTGATTTTATCATACTACTTTTCTATATCCAAATTCACCATCATGTCCATGAGTTTCCTAATTTTAAGGGAGTGTATCATCTCGTAGACTAGGATTATGCCATCTGTTATCTACCTTCCTTCCAAGAATCTTGATTTCTCTCAAGAGATCAGATGATGGAGGATGTGCTTGAGTCCATTAGCTATAAAATTAGCAATAATTTTGTAAATCACATTCCAAAAAATTATAGGCCTAAATTTCTCGGGGGACTCAGCTCCCTCACAATTTTGAATAAGAGTGAGAAATGTCACACTCAAAGAAGTAAATATCTTGCAAGAGACCCTATAATCCTCCATAATGATCCAGAATTCAATTTTTATCATGTCCCATAAGTGATAGAAGAAATTCATAGTGAAGGAATCAAGGCAAGGTTCCTTACCTGCTTCCATCTAAAATACTACTTCCTCCACCTCAACTAAGGACATAAGTCTCATTAGGAGATCATTATTCCCTTGAGACACCAAGTAAGGAATGAGTCTAGTAATGTGCTCAATGTATCTCTGTATATCCGGCCTTGGGTCTATCATTATGTCTTCAAAGTGATTATTCAGAGTTACTTTCATTTCATCCCACATTTCAACCATATCTCCCTCATGATTCCTTAGAGAGAGGATTTTGTTCTGCATTCTACTATGGGAGACCGAGCGATGAAAAAAGGAAGTATTTTTTTCTCCCTCCTTTATCCATTTTCTCATGTATTTTTTACACCAAAGTATTTCCTCTTGTCTTTCCTGTTCCTCAATTTTAGCATTTATATTGTCTTCTTCCTACTACAAGTTGTGAGTATAGCATTCATTCATGCATTTGTATTGAACCTTCCACAACTTGGATTCAAATGATTTTTTTTCTACAAATATGTTTTTAAACTCTTCCTTGTTCCATTTTTTTAATCTTTCATTTAGGCCTTTAATATTCTATTGAAACTGGTACATGCTCATGCCTGGGCCTTAACTTAATTCCTTCCACGAGAATTGTTCAAACCTGAATGTTTTTTTTAATTACGATCCCAGACCACTCCACCTTAAATCAATTGGTTAATGATTTGAACCTGCTACTGGGATGGTTTCTTAATGGATTTCACTTCCCATATCAAAGATAGACTCCAAGACCAGGAACCTATCCATGTAGGAGGCAATGTGGAAATCCATGCATCTATTATTGTTGCAGGTAATCCATCCTTCCCCAGAAGGATGTCCACCATCTTTAGGGATTCGATTGCATCTTTGAACAATCCACTTTCATCCTGTAGCTTGTTTATACCTCCCTTATTTTCTACTAGAGAGATTATGAGGTTAAAGTCACCCCCTATGGCCCAGTGTTTCCCACCAAGGCTTGCATGGAGGGATCGAAGAGTGTTAATGAATGACCTCTTTTCTCCTACTGATTAGGTCCCATAGACATTTGTTAACACTTCTTCAATAGGGAATCCTATCACCTTTAAGTATCCTAATAGAATGTAGTGGGAACCCTAGAATCCATATAAAGTTACCCTACTAGGATCGCACAGAATTCCCATACCCCCTACATATCCTCTCGCATCGATATCCATACAATCACTTCCCTTACAAATATTTTCCCCTCTTTCTTGAATCTCGTCAGACAGGAATTTGGTCTCTTGCAGGAAGAACAAATACATATTATCTTTCTTAATATTTTTACTCAACATCATAATTTTATGATGTCTATTTAGGCCCCTAATATTCCAGGAAAAAATATTCATTAAGGAAACAATAACTTATAGACCTAGGGCCTCCTTTATTGTAGGGTACTGAATTTAATCTACTAGTCTCCTCCCTTCTTCTGCTACTCTCTGCTTGTTTTTAATGTCCCTTTTTGGAAATTTTATTAAAATGACCAATTTTTCACCTTTTCCCCTATTTCAACATTTCACTAGGTTTGATGTCTAGGACTCCAAATTGACTCAAATGATCCCAAATATTATGATAATGTATATGAATGATATTAATAATTGAATATGATATTTAAATATGATTTATGACCCTCCAAATTCTTCTACAAACTTGTTTAATATTCTATCCAAGGTAGGAATTTTCACTAGCAAATTGGGGTTCCAATTCCCCCATTGTAAATGTTGAAAATGGCTTTGCAAATGCTCCCAATCCCATTCGAAATTATTAACAAAGGAATATAATTTTTAAGGGAAATTATTAATTTCTCATGTGAATCATTATTTAGTTTATAAAGTCTTTTATAACCCTCTCCCAAACCGCTACAAAATAGCTAATTTGACCTTTGGGGAAATGGCACCAAATATTCTCCAATGAAAATAAACTGAGTAATATGAATTCAAATTCTTAGGTACTGGACATGAATTTTGTAATGCACATCCATGGAATTCCATTCATCATAAATATATCAGAGAAAAAACATTTCATTCGAAATCATCAACATTACAATAGCATACATCAATATAGTGGGGAAATGGTCATTGTTTGCTCATTAATAATCACTTTTACATACAACCATTTGGTATTTATACTTGAGAATTTCTGAAGATGAATAAAATAGTATATTAATATTATTACAATAATAAATGTACCATGAGAATCTCGAAATCCTTATCATTTAATGGAATACATCAATATAGTGGGGAAATGGTCATTGTTTGCTCATTAATAATCACTTTTATATACAACTATTTGATATTTTGACCCGATAATTTATAAATATGAAGAAAATATTATATTAATATTAATACAGTAATAAATTTCCCATGATAATCTCTCCCAAAGAGTACAATATCTCACCCAAACCGCAATCCCTCCATGAGAAAAAATATGCAATAAAAACTGGAAATGGTTGAGAGAATGTGTTGCACTAGAAGAAACCATGAAATTCCCTGTATCTCACACCTTCAAATAAAAACTCCATTAAATCTCCATGAAATACCTGAATGCCTTGTCCAAACACCAATTTGGATGGGAATCTTTCACCCTCGAAATTGGCTAAGGCAAGAAACTAGTCATCCACTAGCTCTCTCTCTTCATAAATGAAATTTTCTCAAATGATCAAAAGATGCCTTCATTATTTATTCTTCAAATTTATAAATATTTCAAGCTCTCTTGATATAATTCCTTCTAATAGATGCATTCCAACTCTAGTTGGGAAGAGATGCCAAAGAATGCGACTTGTACAACAATTCCTAGTCTCCCACTTCCACCAAATCACATGTGGAAGCATCTTAGCTTCCCTGAATACCTTCAAAGACCTCTTGGAGACATTTTTATCCCTGTCCTATCATATATGTCATATTTCAACCTTAATATATGTTTTTTTTCATATGTTTCATAGCATCTTCATCATTGTTGTCATAGAGCTAGGGAATCTAGTCCAAGTATCTCACTAGCTCCAAAATGCCTCTTCCTCTTGCACGGGAGTTACTCTTTCACTCTAATTCGACCTTAATTGATTCATTCCAAGTATATTTACCTTCCAACTCATCCCAAGACCCTTCAGCTTTTTATGGATTGGAAATGACAAGAGGAGGATGTCATGTGGCATAGAAAATCTAGGTTGTGTAGGTCCCACACCTTCCATGTGTCTTCATGATCAATTGCCACTTTCATTATCCATTTTAATTAATTATTTATCTCTGTTATTAAATATTTATGTCATTCTAATGTTCAAACATCATTTATTTTCCTCCTTATTCCAAATCATTTATTTAATTGTTTATTTATCTCTGTTATTAAATATTTATGTCATTCTAATGTTCAAACATCATTTATTTTCCCCCTTATTCCAAATCCCAAAGCTTCCACCCCGAAGCTAGGAAAGTAGTAATTTTCCTCCTTGGCAATTATTTGACCCTTAGCATCAATTTGGAAAACTCTCATGAATATGGAAAATGTGATTAGGCCATTGTGACCCATTTCAAAATTTGGGACATGAAAAATCCTCCCTTCCCAATATTTCTTGTCCTCAATCAATTTCAAACATGGGTGTTAAGGAACCTACTTTCTATATGATTCTTTGAAATTGCCATTGAGTTGTCCAAGTTTGAGTCTTTGAGATTCCATGAATATTTTAGAGAGGAAACACCATGCTTTCTGCTTCACTACTCTAATTAAAATAACTTTATTAATTGGGGAATCCATCTCCCATACTTCTTGTTTCCCAAAAAAATTGAAATCAATGGGACTAAAAACTATCCTAGAGTCCCATTGGTTGTCTTGCACTCCAACAATTAAGAGTTCTCTCCAACCCATACCATTAGGAAAGAGAAATATGGGATCCCATTTTCTTATATGTATTATTCCAAACATCATGAGTACATAATATATATCATCAAAGTACATAAAAATATAATAAAAATCTACATCAAGGAGGTGCCTCATCAAAAAATCATGTAAGATACATCCAAGTAAGTAGACCACCATTTTCCAAGTGCATACAAGCTTCGAGTGAGCAATCAAATCTGCTCCACTAAAATAGTAGAGGATCCTATGTCCTATAATGCTACTCCAAAATAATTTTAGATGCATCAAAATAATAATCAGACATGTGTTCTTTCATCCAAGAAGTGAATGAAGAACCTCCAACAAAATATGAACAAAATAAGGAGCAAAGAAAACATGAAGACTTCAAGTGGATCAAAGAAGTCTCATAAATACACCCATGAATATGTATATCATCATGAAATAACAGAGGATTTTTCTGCCAATGATAATTTTCTTCAATCATATATCTCTTCACTCAAGTGTGGGATGAAGTTCCTTTACTAGGAAAGGAGCAAGGAAAATCATGAGTCTCCAAGTGACTCTAGTGAACATCATAGGTGCACCCATGTAGATGTGTATCATCATAATGTAACAAAGTATGTTACTTCAAATGTAAATAAAATGGTTCTATAATCATTCCATCATCAAAAGGAGAGATATAAATTCCATACTCTTCATGGGGAACTATAAAAAAGAAACCTTTCACCCATACTTCATTATCATGAATGCTGCTAAATTTGGAATTGTAGGATGTAGGAGAAAGAACCAACTCACCCAAAGGATAAGAAAGTGAAAATTTTTCATCATGTGAAGGATCCATAGAGGTAGGATTATGCACCTCCATTAAGAATGTAAAACCTTCTCCATAGGTTGGTTCCAAGGTAGTGGAATCATGCACTTGTTCGAAATGTGTGCACCCATATTCAAGAGGAAACTAAAGTTCCTCATCCATCACAACAAGTGATTGGCTCTCATCAAGATAATATTCTAACAAATTAAGAACCTGTAATTTTTCATGTTTCTCACGATCCATCATGTCATGATAATCCTCCAAGAAATCTACCATATGACAATATAAAACATAGGAGGAAGGGCAAGTATCTTGCAACCTCTCAAAAAGTTGGTCATTTTGAATTTTGAGCTTATCAATATATTCATTATTATTCAAGTAGGATTCATGTGACAATTCACTAAGCTCAACCAAACTATTTCTATCAAAAATAAAAGACATGAAATTATCTCCAATGTTGCAGATTGCTCTTTGAACATTCTCCATGTATTCAAGGAAGGATGGATCCTCCCATGAAGAAATTTTCCAACAATAATTTGACACCAATGATTTAGTGTAATGGAGTATGCTAAGGGCCTCATGTATATCCATTTCACTTATCTTAAAATACCCTTCAATAAAAAGAGGTTCTTGTTGAGAGAATTTCTTCTTGATTTGTTCAACTTCTTAAAGCGCAAGTGGTGATAGGGAAGTTGAACTCGGTTCTTCATTAGCTTCTACAATTTCTTCATATTTATGGTCATGAGAAATTTGGGTTGCAGAAAAATTTTCAAATATGATCTCTATGTCACCAACATAGAGTTGTGAGAACCCATTATCAAGTACTCCTTCATAATTCAAGCATCCATAAGTAGATTCCCTTTGGTCCATATCCATAGTAGAATGTGTTTCAAAATTATATTTAATAGTTTAAAAGTACTCTTATTCATTCTCATGTGATGTTTCCTTATCTTTTTGAAAGTCATTTGTGGGTGACTTTCGATCCTCTTCATGTACTACTTCTTCTACTTCCCCTATTTCAAAACTAGGTGGTTCATGGGTCTCCTCCTTTTGCTCCTTCGAGCAAGATGATTCATTTTCCCCCTTTGTTTTCTTAAGATAAATATATTTTCTCTAGTTTTGGATATCCAAAAATTTAAATCCTTTCATAATATTATTGTTTATGTCTTCAAATATAGGTTGCATGATTTTTATATGCTCCTCACCACCATATGAGGTCCCGAATCATAGTTTCCTCTTCAACAAAAGAAATTTGGTTGCAATATATATTGGTGGTCCATAAATTATTTTCATAATAAATATTAGGACACATCAAGTTCCAATATCATGCTCTGATACCACTGTAATGTCCATTTTTGGAAATTTTATTTAAATGATCAATTTTTCTCTTTTTCCCCTATTTCGACCTTTGACTAGTTTTGATGTCTAGGTCTCCAAATTGACTCAAATGCTACCAAATATTTTGAGAAGGTATATGAATGATATTAAGAATTGAATTTTGTTTTCAGGGATTATTTGTGAAACTCCAAATAATTCTTCAATATTGTGTAATATTCTGGCTAAGGTAGGAGTTTTCACTAGCAAATTGGGGTTCCAATTCCCCCATGGTAAATGCTGAAAATGGATTTTCAAATGCTCCCAAACCCACTAGAATTTATGAAAAGAGGAAAATTATGTGTAATTTACATTATTAAGGTCTCATTCTCAAAATTATTCATTTTATAAATTATTTTATAACCCTCTCCCAAACAACTACAAAATCACTAGTTCGACCCTTGGGGAAATGACACCAAATCTTCTCCAAATGCAAATAAGATGAGTAAGATCACTTCAAATGATTAAGTTCTGGAAAATAAAATTGTAATAATAATACATGTAAGTACATTAATCATAAATATATAATATAAACATTATTTCATTCAAAATCATTACCATTACAATGGCATACATCAATATAGTGGGGAAATGGTCATTGTTTGCTCATTAATAATCACTTTTACATACAACCATTTGGTATTTCGACCTGATAATTTATGAATATGAATAAATGGTTATAATAAGCTTATTAAAATCATAAATGGACCATTATAAGCTCAAAATACTCAACATTAAATGGTATACATCAATATAGTGGGGAAATGGTCATTGTTTGCTCATTAATAATCACTTTTACAGAAAAACATTTCATATTCCAACCTGATACTTTATGAATATGAATAAAATATAATATTGAGCTTACTATAATCATAAATGGACCACAATAATCTCTCCCAACGAGTACAATAACTCACCCAAAGCGCAATCCCTCCATGAGCAAGAATATGCAATGAAAAATGGAAATGGTTGAGAGAATGTGTTGCAGTAGAAGAAACCATGAGCTTCCATGTAGATTAAATATGAAAATAAAAACTACATTTAATCTCCATGAAATACCTGAATGGCCTCTGCAAACACCAACTTGGATGGGAATATTTCACCCTCGAAATTGGCTAAGGAAAGAAACTAGTGATCCACTAGCTCTCTCTCTTCACAAATGCAAATTTATCAAATGATACAAATATTCCTTCATTATTTGTTATTGAAATTTATAAAGTTTCCAAGTTATATGTGGGGCTAATTCCTTCCAATAGATGAATTTCAACTCTATTTGGGAAGAGATTCCAAAGAATGCTACTTGTACAACAATTCCTAGTCTCCCACTTCAACCAAATCACATGTGGAAGCATCTTAACTTCCCTAACTCCCTTGAGTTCCCTCTTGGATATAATTTAGGCCATAACATGTCATATATGTCAGATTTCAGCATTCATAACTGATTTGTGTCATAGGTGTCATAGAATCTTCATCATTGTTGTCATAGAGCTAGGGAATCTATTCTAGGTGTCTCACTAGCTCCAAAATGCCTCTTCCTCTTCCATGGGCGTTAATCTTCCACTCCAATTCAAAATTAATTGATTCATTCCAAGTATATTGACCTTACAAATCATCCCAATATGCTTGGGCTTCTTATGGATTTGAAATGAAAAGAGGAGGATTCCATGTGGTATAGAAAATCTAGCTTGTGTGGGTCCCACACCCTCCATGTGTCTTAATGATCAATTGAAACTTTGATTTCCCCTTTTATTCATTTATTTATCTCCTTTATTAAATATTTATGCCATTTTAATTTTCAAATATCATTTATTGTCCCTCTTATTCCAAATCCCAAATCTTCCACTCCCAACCTAGGTAATTATTTGACCCTTAGCACCAATTTCCCTCCTTGGAAATTATTTGACCCTTAGCACCAATTTGACAAACTCTGATGAATATGGAAAAATTGATTAGGCCATTGTGACCCAACAAAAAATTTGGGACATGAAATTGTTTGATTTCCTCGTATTCTTACTAGTCTCTTTGTGTTTTCTCTTCTTTTCCTTATGAGAGCCTAGACTGATACCTATATGGTTATTCTTTCTACCCATGAAGATGGTCTCCTTCAGCAGCTAAAATTGTTCCTCCAGCATGTACCCTTTTCCTTTCTCAGTGCATGCTTGTTTGATCCCTTCCAGTTCTAGATTGTTGATGAATTTCTAACTTTACAATGTCTTAACTTGTATATTGTACCCCGATGTTTGTTCTGGGAAGTATCTGTAATGTAATTGAGTCATTTCATGCCCCAATGTTCCGATTGGGATATTAAATAATGTAAACAAGTCATGTAAAGTCATTGAGGTTAACTCAACATTGTAATTTTGGGAAATAGTCCCCACATTTGTCTCAAGATTAACCCTCCTTGTTGATCGGAGGGCAAAGTCCCCACAGTTGTGGGCCACTAGGGTTATTAGAATCTCCTAGAGATGTCAACTCTAGTAAGTAATTGTTAAGTGGGACCAACATGTTGAATTGGAAATCAAGTGAATGAAAGAATATAAATAGAGAGTGAGCCTCTCTATTTATCACACACACACTCATTCACTAGGGCGCATGAGTGAGAGAGGAGAAGCTCTCTCAAGTGAGAGAGAGAGAACAAGCTGTGGCGATCATCTTTTATGTTTTCGGGTTTTACTGCTTCTATTGGTGCTCATTCTATCTCTAAGGAAGTTGCAGGGTTTTCTCCTTTATGGTTTACCCAAGGAAAATTATTTGTGTCTCTTGTCTCTTGTGTTTTATTGTTGTGCATGTTATTCTCTTAGATATGATCCTAAGATCATAATGCGACCTTGAATGATAAAATTCTAACATGTTATCAGAGATAACCTTAGAACAAGACATTGTGCAGCTATAGAATATGTGGCTTCTTAATTTTTGGGCCTCTCTCCACAATCCATCAGCAAAATTATGCTAGGCTGAATCTCCATTGAAGGCTGCATCTTTCTGTCGAAGCAGAATTCGATTTCGAACATTTTTCAGTTATTGGTGCGGGAAATTAGGGCTTCTTACAGAAGAGGAATTTTTGAGTGAGCCCAGCATAGGATTTCTCTCCTCATCAAGATCAAATTTTAGAGACGTGGGTTGATATTTTTGGTTGGTTGAAACTACGAGAAACTCAAACCCTAGCTTGATCCCGAGTTGGAAGAACCCTAAAATACTAAAACTGATACGTTTTGGTACATTCGCAATATATTGATATTGGATAAGGCTCAGGAGCTGAAACTTTCACAGGCCAAACATACAATCCAAATTTACATTTTATCCAAATATTAGCCACAAATTCACTATATTCTAAGAGATATGATTCCTCCAAGTTAGGGTTCCATCCTCTCCCAGGATTCATCCCCAAACAAGACACCTGGGGAGAACTCCTATATCTCATGATACAAAGGTCCAAATGAAATTTATAAATATGTTCCAAAAATGGTACAAAATTTACTTTCTGTCGTCCAAGTTTCAAACTGAGAAGATGAAACTGTGATACATGGAAGTCCGTACAACTTCACTATGATGAATAGTCCCAAAATAGGTCACCTTGGGAAAACACTCACAGGTCCCAATTGGTGAAACAAATTATGATGAAACATCTTGTGTTGGAACAAGGATAGGATATTCTACCTTAGTGCAAAGTTTCAGACACAACAAAATAGTAATTTGGGATATATCATAGAAAGAGTATCGGGAATTTCTATAGAAGAAATTAGAAAACTGGGGCTTCCTATTCCGGGAACTTCCCTCCACTGTTTTTAGAAAAGGAGTACATTGGATAGCTTTCCTTGAATATTTTTATATTTCTATCCAATCAGATATAATAGATTCCAATTTTTTAAAATTAGGGTTTCTCTGACAAACCCTAGATCAGCCAGCTCTAGTACTAGGACGGACACCTCAAATCGGTAAGATCTAATTCTTTGCTATTTTCATTTGAGGTTCTGATTTCAAAGTGATCTATCACATCATCTTGATGAGAAGGTTGGTGAAGTTTAAAACTTCCAAGCATGGAAGTATATGATCTCTTTGAAGAGAATGAATTGGACACCTACATGAGTAGAAAGGTTCCGGTTCCAGAGGGAGATGAGGCTCAAAGCCTTACACAAGAACAACTTGGTAAAGGCCAAGAAGATAATTGCTGATTCAATCATAGATCAACTTGTACCACAAGTGTATTCCCTAAAGGCACTGAAGATGTTTTATTCCTTCACCAATATTTTTGAAGGGAAGAACATAAATCAGAATATGACCTTAAGAAACCAGTTGAAGAATGTGTAGATCCATAATGCAGAGACCATACAGTCATACTTTACAAGGGTCTCTCAAATCAAAGAACAACTTGAAGTAGTAGAAGAAGAAGTGGAGAATGCAAAAGTTGTGATAACCACCTTGAATGGCCTCCCAGGATCATGGAATTCATTCATTTGAGGAATGTGTGCTAGAAGGAAGTGATTACTTTTAGTAGAATCTGGGAAGAAGAAGAAGCTCGACTCATAATAAGAGAAGACAAGATGGCAGCAATTGAAGATCAATCTCTCACCATAAAAAGAAGATCCCTCAAGTGATGAGGAATATGAAGGACTCAATTCTTGAAGAACCACTTATCCATATTGAGCATTTGGATAAGAAATGATGAAGTCATGAATGAAGAAGATGATGAAGTAGAAGGATCAAGAAGGAGTCTACCCACGAAACAAATAAAGATAAGTATTAAATTGTCATTACATGATATTGTTTTTTAGTTATGTAATTTGTTTATATTCAGTTGATGTATTATGCAATATAGAATGTTTGCATTAATGACAGTATACTACTAATATTCATGTGATGGGTAAGTAGCTCATGGTTCTATAGAACTCTCCATTTCTACTTATATAGAATGAAACCTCTTTGCTAAAATATTGGATTAGTGCACAATCTCAACATTGTCCTAGTGGAGATGGAAGGAATCTAGAAAAGTTTCCATGAGATATGGATGAATGTTGTATTGGCTAAACTAGTTACATGATCATATATTTATGCATAATAATTTTCCATTATGAATATTCCTTATGAAATGTTTCTAACCATACAACTACTGCATTTGACTTGTAGGAAATATCGTGTACATAATCACCTATAAGAAAAGAAGGATGAGACTTGTTCCAAAGAACAAATGACGACAGATAAAGAATAATATGACAAATGCAATGCCATCATTGATGCAAGACCTTCCAGCTATGAAGAAGTAACCAAGAATAAAGGGAAGACCAGGTCAAGAAGAATGATGTTTACGATGCAGTATCGATACATGAAGGGAAGTTCGTAGTTCCATCATGCAATAGATGGAAATATTGTGGGATACAAGGCAATATTCATAGCATGAGGCTTGTCACAAAAATAAGGCATAGACTACGAAGATACATTTGAAGCCAGTGGGAGATGAGACACATGACAGGAAGAATCATGTGTGCAAATGAAAGAAGGCCTTGTACGAGCTCAGAAGACAACCATGAGATAACACATACATGATGATCTTGATGAAGATATTAACCTTTGCTACAAGGTTGAATATGAAAGTCTATAGAGGATGAAAAACTCACACATGGGTGCGAGAAGAACTTTTGAAAAAGTTCAAGATAGAGGATATTGGTATCCAATGACCCTAGATGGATACATAGAATATTAGTAGTAGAGGAAGCTACTTGTCACTCTGATACATAATGTTTCAGTACATCGAGTACGAAAGATAGAGGGAGTGACTACAAAATATCCTAAGGTTCGACATGGTATGACATGATGGGTATATTACTGATGAATCTAGGCTTTACTGAGAGTAAAGAGGATTCCAACCTTTGCTTCAAGGTTGAAGGCGGAAGACCAGTGATGCTCCTGTTATATTTCGAAGACTTGTTCCTAACAGAAAAGAGGAACTTATTAAATTTGCAAGAAGAAGACTTGCTACCGAGTTCAATATAAAGGACTTACGAATGATGCACTACATTATAGGCATGGAGGTGTGGACAAGCGAAGTATGCAGTAGATATCCTAAAGAGGTTTAGGGTTATGGACTGTAAGGCCATGACCACACCTATGGCATCGAACCTGATGCTATTGAGTAATGCTTCATCAGAGACGGTTGATGCTATGATGTATCGTCAGATGATTTACCTGACAAATACAAGACCAAATATTTTCTTTGCTATGAACACATTGAGACATGTTCACCTGATGGTTGTAAAGCATGAAGTGAGGCACCTAGAGGGTACAGTTGATTATGGGGTCAAGTATGAGGTGAATCAGAAGATTAACCTGGAGGGTTATGTGTATTCATATTGGGAAGGCAGTGCCATTGATAGGAAGAACACTTTGAGGTGCTACTTTAGTATGGGATCAAGTGTGATCTCTAAGTTTAGCAAGATGGAGTCCTACATGGCGCTAAGTACATCTGAGGCAAAAGATGTTGCCACTTGATAATTGGGAGGTAGTATGTTTCTTTTGAAAACTACTATTTTATTTGCTTGATCTGACTTACATTTTTGTATGATGCTGAGAGGAGTAGTGAAGCTCCAGTATGTGATCCAGATCAAGATCTCTCAAGAGAGGGAGTTCTAGCATTGTCAGTGAGACAGGTTGTCTTAGCATAAATCCTGGCGAAGCTTGTAGGTTTCTCAGATGTAAATAGACTTGTAGGTTGTCATCGGATGTAATCGGTCCTGGTGAAGCTCACAGGTTATCCTTGAATGTAATCATCCCTAATGTGATTCTATGCTAGAAATGGCCAAAGTGAATTTTGAGTACTTCAGGGAGAAGCTTGGTGTTCTCCATATTGAGGTTCCCTCCAAGCAGAAGTGATGAGTCCGTGAGCCATTCTGACATGGTGAGAGGATTGGTTCCTTCCATGGTCAGATGTAAGGGCTAATCCATTCTGTCATGGTGAGAGGATTGGTTCCTTCCATGTCATATGTGAATGTTGAGCCATTCTGATGTGATTGTAGGATTGGTTCCTACATGATCAGATATAAGTGCTGAATGGAATTCTTAGAATGGAGGCACTTGGTCAGTTACTAGGAATACTCAGCTTGGTGCTGAGATTGAATTCTTTGGGAGAATGGAGGCACCTGGTCAGTTACCAGGAATCCTTATTTTGGGACTGAGATCCCTTTCGATGCAGTGTGTTCACACATGGTCGGATGTAAGTGCAGAGCCCTTTTGATGTGGTGTGTTCACACATGGTTGGATATAAGTGCTAATCCATTTTGGTGCGATGTGCTTACACATGGTCAGATGTGAGTGTTGTGCCTTTTTGAGAAGATGAGGTCAGATGTGAGTTTTGGGCATTCCTTTCTGACAAGATAAGGTCAGATGTAAGTGTTAGGTAGGCCATTTTGACTTAGGGTCAGATATAAGCGTTGGTGAAGACCTACATGGAGGCGAGGCCTACAACCAGCATGAAAAAGGGCTGTCTCTATAGAACTTCCTGTGACGAGAAGAATGAGGAGATAACACCATTTGATTGAGATAGAAGAATCAGTAATGATGATGATGATTAAGTGATGATCTAGCTTTGATGATGATCTATATCAAGTGATCATCCAGATTCAATGATGATCCAGTGATGATCTAGACTTGATGATGATCTGGTAGTGATGATCCATATCAAGTGATGATATAGACTTGATTATGATCCAGCAGTGATGATCCAGATCAAGTGATGATCCATACTTGATGACAAACTAGCAGTGACGATCCATGTCAAGTAATGATCCAGACTCGATAATGATCTAGTAATGATCCAGATCCAGTGATGATCTAGACTTGATGAAGATGACTTGACAATGAAGATGACTTGAAGATGAATATGGCTTGAAGATGAAGATGACTTGATGATGATCCAGATGACACAGAGAAGAAGAATTGTGCTGATAAATTGTGTAGAGAGAATACCTTCCTAGTTAAGAGGGAGTGTTGATGTACTTGTAACTTCAGAATGTATTCACTTGTATATTGTACCCTGATGTTTATTCCAGGAAGTATCTGTAATGTAATTGAGTCATGTCATGCTCTGATGTTCTGATTGGGAGATTCAATAATGTGAATAGGTCATGTAAAATCATTGAGGTTAACCAAACATTGTAAGTCGAGGCAATAGTCCCCATATTTGTGTCAAGGTTAACCCTCCTTGTTGATCGAAGGGAAAAGTCCACACAGTTGTGGGGCACTAGGGTTATTAGACCCTCCTAGAGATGTCAGCTCTAGTAAGTAATTGTTAAATGGGGTCGACATGTTGAACTGGACATCAAGTGAATGAAAGAATATAAATAGAGAGTGATCCTCTCTATTTATCACACACTCACTCACTCACTGGGGCGCATGAGTGAGAGAGGATAAGCTCTCTCAACTGTGTGAGAGAGAACAAGCTGTGGAGATCATCTTCTCTATTTTCAGGTTTTACTGCTGCTATTGGTGCTCATTCTATCTCTGAGGAAGTTGTGGGGTTTTCTCCTTTATGGTTTCCTTGAGGAAAATTCTTTGTGTCTCTTGTCTCTTGTGTTTTATTGATGTGCATGTTATTCTCTCAGATAAGATCCTAATATCATAATGCTAGCTTGAATGATAAAATTCTAGCTTAGCTCTCCTATGTCCATATCCTCTACCTCATCCACAAATTTTGGCTTCGCTTCTTCTTGGGTTTGATATTTATTTCTATTTGGTCCGGGAGTGGGTCGAGTCTCCTCAGTTTTCTGTATGAGGTGGAATCCTTGCTTAGCCTTTATCTCTTTTCGTAGGGTTTATTCCACCATATCCTCCATAACCTCAAACATATTGGACACAGAGGTTTCTGTGGATATTTCTTGATGATCCTGATTCCTTTCTACTCTTTTTTTTTAGGAGACCCAAGTGAACCCTTGTCCATTCTTTTCCTCCTCCTTCCCTGGTGAAGGTTTTGGGTTATTTGTTGGGAAATACCTACCCACATGACCATATGCATGCCACCTTTTGCATTATAATGGGATCTATTAATAATCTATGGGTTTGGCCTAGTCCTCGTCTTCCCATGACATATTTATGGCTTTGGGGATTTCTTTGGTCAGATCCATATACACACATATCCTTGCTTAATATGTGTATCTCTGGACCCTAGTATTCTTAGAAATATTTATAAATTTCCCCAATGTGTCTCCCAATTCTTGTATGATTTCATGATCCCAATATTCCCTTGGAAGCGAGTACAATCGAATCCAAACTAGTTCTACCTTCATGTATTCCTTTTCTGGGAAGAACTTTTCCTTCTATGGCCTCAGGAATAGTCTCATCGAGTAAAATAAATGTGGGCCTCTATCCATTACTCGGTTCATGTTATCCATATTCAAAAAAATGGTTGTGAAAAAACCCTTAGATCCTAACTATATATTGAAGTGACCTTTAGGATTTCAAGTGAAATTGATCCACCAAACTAGGGATTTCTTCGACGGTTTTAAACCCACAAATTTCCTGATTAGAGGATAATATTGCATGTGTTTAATATTATCCTGCAAATTCTATGTTTTAACTTGCATCGCAAGGATCTCAGAAGCCCTAAGCATGCATTAATTCTCGGGTTTACGATAAAAAAACCTACCCTTCCAGGAAAGGACCAGGTCGAGGGGGATCGAAATGTATCCAACGTGTATATCTAGAGGATATGAAACTGGGGGAGCCTACATGCCCCCCCTTACATTTTCCTTCATTCTTTCATCATACCTCCTCGTGCGCTTCACTCCTTTATAACTTCCACCTTTTGTCCCTCTAATTTTACATTAAATGAATCAATTATTGATTCCTTGCTAAAATGAAAGAGTCATTCTACATTTTTATGGGGTTTCTTATCTCACCAGAACATTAGGATATCCTTGGTTTTGAGTGGAAGTTTTCGATTTCAAGGAAATACTTAAAGGTTTTTCCCCTAACTTTATATCTTGTTGAGCACCAATCATCATATAAGGTTTGGAGGGACATGGTTTTCTTGTTAGGGTATGTTTAGGAGGCACGTTGCACTAGGGAATTCCATTTGGGTATGCCTGAAATGATTTGGAGACATGGTTACATGGAAGACTCTATATTGTGTTCCATAATTAATGAGGATCCTTACTCCGTTGTAGAACCTAGTACCACAAACCACACAAGTAGAGGATATGATAAAACCCCACAGAATGGAAGCCCAAGGGATGACACGTGATGAATAAAGAAGATAAAGTAGGAATGTATCTTTACTTAGAATGATGACATGTTGCACTGAAGAAATTCAAATGGTAAAATAAGGGTACATTTTACATGGATTATCCCACTCCATGGGTAAAAATAACAACACTTTGTTACTTTATCATGAAAATTGTCATGTCCCCAATAAATAATTTCTAAATACTACTACTTGCAAATAATGTTTCGCCAACCTATTATTTCCCAAGGTTGAGACAGAGACATAATTTTTTTAATAAGGTGATACTTGACCCAAAATTTCCTTTTTTTTCCATATTCACATTTAAATGGATCACATAAGTGATAATTTCTAACAAGATAAGGTGGCATGGGTTCATGAAGACAATTGAAATCTTGTGGAGCCTTTGGATCACTAGATTCTCCTCATTCTTGGTATGATCTTCATCCAAATTCAAACACATGTGTAATGTAACATTATTGGAGGCTGAAGTAATGTCAAATATTATAAAATGATCCAATAAATTCTAACATGTAAAGGAGAGTAACTCCAATGGAAGAGGAATCAACTACAAGAAAAGGTGTACCACTTGGAAGGATATTCCATTCACTCTATGAAAACGAATGATGAAATATTCTATGACAAGCATGACAAATTCAGACATGATTGAAAAAGTATGAAAAATATTACATGAAAGGGTTAAAAATATCCATGAAGAGGTCTAATTTGGGAGTTAGAGGCAGCCAGTTGAATTGGAGAAAGAATTGGAGCATGAAGAGGAATACAAGTGTCATGAGCATTACTAGACCAATAAGATGAGTTGAAGGAATCCCATTGAGGGAAATTAGAACTTAGGAGGCCTCATAAATTTAATAAAGTGATGTCATGAGGAAGGATAATAGCGTTGGATCATTTTTTAATTGGCCTTTGTCATTTTAGATATATTTTGCTTGAGCATTGCACGATGAGTTTTCACTCTCCTTGCTTGTGAACCAATTTTAAGGAAGTTGGATTCTTTTCCAAGCTGGTTGATGGAGGGGGAATTCATCAATATCATTGGATTTTAGTGAAGGATTTTTAGTTTTATGTTTAAATTCCATGCAGCTGAATTCTCATCTATATCCATATTCTCTCATTTCTTCTTCTCGATTCCCCCACACTCTCATGTTGACGGTGCACTTGTTGGAGTGATGCTTTCACTTTGTTGAGGATATTTGAGTCCCAATATTCGATATAGGATGTATGGATATTTAATATTATTTCCATATGATCTGTATGTAGAAATATCAGAAATATATTTGTGAAATGCTTGCATTCTTGTCCTCTTCAATGACTAGTTTTCATGTATTTCATTTCCATTTTAAAGGAGTTGTATAACAGATTTGTATGAGGATGTTTCTAAGAGTTTTATGATGATGGGGAATAAATATAAGATTTATAACAATGTAATTTCATGACTATATTCTATATATATTTATATTCAAAAAATTTGACAGTGTGAAAGGCTTGCATTTCCTTGCTCTTGAATAACTAGTTTTCATGGATTTGGCTTCAATCTTGAAGTAGTTTTACATCATATTTGTATGAGGTATTTTGTATGAGTTTGATTATTTTATTAAAGCTATATATGATTTGTTACTATTTAATTTCATGTGCCTATGATCCGTGGGTCTAAACCCAAGAAATCCATACATGAAACTCTTGGAATTCCATGCTACTAATTCACTAGTTTTCATGTATTTGACTCCCATACTCAATGAGTTGTATAAAATACTTGTATGAATGGATTTATTTGGTGTTTAAGAATTTTGGGGAGGGAATTTTTATTATTTATATGGTCTATATCTGTCACATACTTATCTAATCCTTTAACTATGCCTTTCATATGTCAAAATTGAGCTAGTTATGTGATTTCCCCATAAGGAATTTCACTGAAAGTTATGAAACGAATGTGGAACTCTGTAACCACAAATAATAACTAATAACCATGTATAATGATAGTCTATGAGGTTTTATATCAGTCCCCATACTCTTCTTACAAATTTTGTAGGTTCGTACATGATTTGGGAGTCAATTTGGCTCTCACTCCTGGGGGAATTTGACCTCAATTTTCCTAGTAAAATTTCCCCTTTTATTATTATCCCCAAATCATGTTGTAGAAGCCTAAATTAATATAAAATGTTTCCATAAACCACCTTCATATGTAATAATAATCACCATACCATTTCATTTCAACTTTAGTACCATTTGGTGAAAGTTGGAACCCTTTGAGTCATAACTAGTTAAGCTTGAATTTTCCCAATTTGTACTACTCCCCAAAAATACCAAGTAGGGGAATTACCAAAATACCCATTTAATAGAGGTTTTTTATAAAATAAAGTATTTAAATAATATTAAAGTGACTTCATGGGACATTATAGATTATTAGATGCATATTCCACATATTTTGAGGCATGTTTCCCCTTTTAGGACAACTATTCGCAGTAAGGAAATATAGTTTAATCCATTTTTACAAATATGATGGAACGTTTCATCTTTTGAGGTATTTATGGGTAAATACAAAAATTCAAACAAAGAGCTATTATCTAGTGCGCTAATTGAATTGTTGAATTATATTTTGCATGTCCTATATAATTGTCTCATTTGGTTTTATTTGGGAATGTTTGAGTGAATAAAATATTATTGATGTGGTCTCGATGGTTGGAAGTTAGAACGATAATAAGAGATAAGGCATGGAAAATTTGGCTATTCTCATGGCACTACAAGTGAGAAACCATCTAGTGGAGGTTTATGTGGAATCTCCTATAAATATACCCTAAATATCCATTTATAGTGAATATCTCTAGCTCCTTTATCCTTGGGCATATATACGGCAAGAAAAACTTTAAAGATAGTGTAATTCTTGATTTTTATCCTTCCCTTGTTGAATTCTCTTTTGCATGTTCCATATAAACCTTAAAAATTGTACCAATAGGCAGGGCATGTGCTCTTTGGACTATTGTCTAAATATTCTTTGTTTTAGCATAACAGTTAACCTTGCAACTTCATTTAGATTGTTATAAGATCAACACAAACTACTGAAAAACTTGTTTTCTGTAAGCTATGAAAGTCTTGGAAGCCTATTTACAACATTAAGTTTTGTACAAGTAACTTCATAAATCTAGTGAATGTTAGTAAAGAATGAGAGGTTTGCGATCAGTTATATATATTTTTAATATTCATTATGATCTAGGGTTGCATATACAACATGTTACCATGATTCTAACCCCATTTGATTCATATTAGGATTCCTTGTAGATTGGTTTTGATAATTTCCAAATTTTGAAACATTTTGAAGAAGACTTGTGACAAGTGTATCTCTTCCCTTGGGTGACTTCTAACAATTTTCAAGAATAATCAAAATAGTTTTCTATATTCAAGTATTGTCCATATTTTTTACTTGTTTTTACCTTCCAAGAATATGCCTTAAAATATCAAGATATTTATCTATGTAATGTCATATTTTGGTAGCGCTCCCACATCTACTACTAATGAATTCACCCTCCTATACGAGCAGAACAAGTGAAGAAACTTCCCTCGTGTGAAGGTACTTAGGATAATTTCGATAATTTCCTTTATTTGAAGAATGCAATGGATTAGATGTGACCTTAGGCATTGAATTTAACCATGCATGCATGAACTCCAATGTTTCCTATTGGTTTATCCTTCACAAAACAAATTGTAATCTTGATTTGGATGAATTACAAAATTTTGATTCATAATTTGAGAAATTTCTCTTATTGTAATTTACATTTATCCTTTCAAATCATTTTAGCATGCACGAGTATCAACTTTTATTCAATATATATTTTGTTTTTTTCATCTTTTGGAGTATTTATTTAAACAATAAGCATACTTTCCATTCCCCTCCGCTACTAGTTATTATCATAACATGCAATATTCCCATTGTTAATAAAAGAGATGAAATGATTTGTGGGTTACTACAATTTTATTGAGTTAATATGCTAGAACTAGCTGATTCGTGGATGCATCATTGGCTAACTAATTATATCCATATCACTTCCATCTCATAAGAAAGTCACTTTACAATGTTGAATAATAATGTTTGGATATACCTGGAATGTACACCCTCTCAAACCCACTACCATAGGTGTGCTTCAAGTTCATTGGATTTAATTATATCCCTTAATATGCCCAAAATATGATCATAACATAACATAACATAACTTCTTGCAATATTTCCTTCATACTTGACTTGCTTGCAGATACTATCATATTTTCTAGAAGGTTAGGTTTTCCCACAAAAAAATTCATAGGAAAGGTGGAAGTTATAATTGTTCTAATAAATTATAAGAAGTGATAACAAAAATATTTCCTACGAAAGGTGAAACCATAAATTAAAAAGATTAATTGTGATATTATTGATATCTTCTTTCTATTAACTTTTTCCTTATTCCCATTGATTTGTTATTAAATGTTTATGTAGGATGACTATTTTTCTTAGTTTGTGCTACTTTGAGGAACACATAAATTTAATTGGAATTAAAGGTTTTATTAGTTCTAAAACACTATAGTTTTTCTTTGTTCATCCCATTGAAGTTAGAGTTGTTATAGTCTTCACTTCTGTAATCATTTTACTTGTTTAGGTTTCGTATAAAGTCTTGTTTAAGGTTGTCATTGTAATGTTTGGGTTTGTCCTCATTGATTTTTTTTCAATGTATTATTATTAATATCTTCCAATAGTAGCCACCACATGAAGTATTTCCTAGAGAAAATTTTTAGGATGAATCATTTTTTTAAAGTATAGAAACTTTGGCAAATCCTATTAATTCTTAAATTTGAAACCATAAAATGTTTGGATATATATATATATATATATATATATATATATATATATATATATATATATAGAGAGAGAGAGAGAGAGAGAGAGAGAGTTCTAAGGATTTTATATAACTTTTTGGACAATTTTGGGTAATTATAGAAAAAACAATTATCACATGGAATTTGGGTGAATCATTTTAGAAAAAAATGAAATTGGTTAACCATTTTTTGGGAGAGAATCGAAAATATCCCATGTGCTAAATTTTGCAAAATTTCCCTAGATTTGGTGTTCTTTACCCAATGCAACTCCAGTAAAAAATGTGTTCAAGCAAGTTTAGAGGTGGGAAGATGGATTGAACAACGGAAGCGAATATTCACCAACATAAATGTAATGTCCTCTTCCTTTTAGGCCCTGAGGCCCATACCGCTAACCTATGTGATTCTTGTGGGTTCGAGCGGTTACTGATAGCTAGGGAATCAAATCAGGACTGATGCCATCCATAGAAGATCTACGACATCCTCACTTGGTCAAGAAGGGCCACCTGGGCCAAAGGCCACCTTCATGCATGACCATGCTCTTTGCATGACCATGCTCTTTTCCATGCTCCATGCATGACCATGCTCTTTGCATGCAAGTCAACGGAAAATTAGAAGATAAAGTGGCCTAATTAGGTCAAAGATTAGGTTTTGCGCAGTTGAAGTTTATAAATAGAGGGTAAAGTAAGAGGAGAACTCACTTTGGATTATTATTATTTTGGGAGCTCTTGGATAGCATCACAGCGTACAGCACAGTAGTTGGGGTTGGAGACGGAGTCTTCAGCTAATAGGATTTCGGCATTGAAACATTTGTCCTAGTCTTATTCCGGGTAAGCCATACAGGTTCACCACTTGTTCTTCATTCATTCATCATATCCATCAGTGCTCATCCGAAGCAGTTATAGCAGTTTCGGGGTTCCAGGGGCGTGAGTAGCTGCCTCTCTGAAGCAATTCACTACCCTGCCTAGAGATCTCAGAACCTCCGCATGCATCAGGCATTCTCTTCCGCATCAGCAGACGGACAAGCTCAGAAAGTTTCATCCTGAACGAACCTTTCCTCCTACAAAAACGTCACTTTCAGTTTGGAGGGTTTTTACGGTGCTGTGGGGCGGTGACACGAGAGGAAAAGAGCATTATTAGACCACCCATCTAGATCCTTATGCATGCAGCTATCTCTGGAGTCATTATCAGCCAGAATATTAGTGGTAAGTGTTAATTTCTCTCTGCAAACCTCTAACCCTAATTCAGCTATATTTTAGGGCATTTTTGCATGGCGAGTTTGCATGCACAATTATTTTGAAAATGTGTATGAGATTGAGTGTGCGAGTCAGCACTATCATAGAACATTAGAGAATATCAGTATTTGGGATATTACAGTGGTATCAAAGCATAATCTTGGCCAGCTGTGGGCACATAGCAATTGAATAAAAGTGCATGTTAATACATGCGTGTACATGCAAGTGCATGTCGGAACAAAGTTTTTTCTTTGCCAACTTGTGAGAACATGAAGACAAAGAGAAGGGTCTTGACTGGAAATTGGCAGAGGTTAGCAGTACTTCAATACTTGCCTCGATATCAGGAGTATCTAGCCTTGGGTGATGATGTATGTGCAGCGTTGTCCTTTCAAGATTATTACACCATCAAGTTCGGGATCCATCCCAAGGATTTGGATGAGGATCTCCTTATAGACATAGCTGGGGGAGGGAAGAAAGATGAACATGAAGTACAGGTTGAGATTCATTTGGAGTCAAAAATACATGATGTGCAAGGTAATGAGCACAACAGTCGAGACAGTGATAGTAACGATGAAAAAATAGATTACAACAAATTTTCCATATCAGTAGCAGTGACAGAAGGATTGCAAGTGGAAGTAAAGAATGTTCAAGCAGAAGAGAAACACATCTGATGTTCAGATTCCACAGTCTCTATGATCAAACAATCAGAATCTCTGAAAACTTCAAATGAACAATGGGCGGATATATGTACAGAATTTGTAACTAAAAATTCAGAAACTGTATTGGAACAAAACTCTGCAATTGAGCTGGACTGTTCAGTAGTAGTGACAGAGAAGGATGGCCTCATAAATCACTTTAAGAGCCACCAAAAATAGGTGCTACAAAGAGAATATGGTGATGCGTCAGCTCTTACGCCAGATACAAAATTAAGAGATGACAAGCAGTTGCAACCATTATCAGAAAATCTAGGAGCCATGGAAGAAGCTTATCGGTTGCAGATTTTGGAGTTGGAAGAAAGTTTAAAGAATTTTAGCAATGAAAGGGACAAAGCAGTGCGTAACTTGGCTAGACTTAAGCAGCATCTTTTGGAAAAGGAGCTAGAATATTCAGAGAAAATGGATCAATATAGTGCACGCATAACAGAACTTCAAGCACAACTAGACGCTAGAAATGACCGTGTCTTGCAGTTGGAGAAATATCTTATACGTGCAATAGAAAATCAAGAAGAAATTAAGAAAAGAAACATTGATGAACTGCAAAAGGCAAATGAAGTGATTTCTGACCTAAGGCAAAAGCTCTCAGGTTGTGTCAGTGTGCTTGACTCAAAAAATGTCGAGCTTCAGAATCTTCAGACTGTTCTTGGGTAGTACTATGCTGAGAGTGATGCAAAGGATCGTGTCTTTGGTGAGTTAGCTTCTGCAAGGGAAGAAATCATCAAACTTTCTGAAGATTTAAAGGCTGCAAACCATGGAATTCAGTTGAAGAATAAAGAAAAAGAAGAAATATTGGATAAGCTGGCACTAGAAGAAAAGAGATTATCAGAGAGCCAACAAAGGGATGGAAAATTTGAAGAGGAGGTTCCTCTATATAACCTCTATGAAGTAAGCAACAAAACGGAACCATTAAGATGCATCCAGCTTGAAATTTTGAAAGAATGGAGAGATAATAAAAGCATACTTCTTGTCAGCTATGCTCAGTTCTCAGGTATAGTGTTTGATAAAATTGAGAATGTGAATACTGCTGGCTATCAAAGCCGACAAATTCTTTTAGAGTGTCCAGGATTGTTGATTTTAGATGAAGGGCACTTTCCACGAAACAGTAAAACAAATATACTCAATTCTCTCATGCAAGTGCGTACTAAATGTCGGGTGCTATTGTCAGGTACACTCTTCCAAAATAATATTACAGAGCTCTTCAACCTTTTCAAGCTGGTAAGACCAGATATTCTAGAAGAAAAATATTTCAAAGCCATCTTCAAACGCATCATATCAAGTGAAAATTATCCAAAAATGACAAATAGGAGACATAACATGGGTCCAGATGACAAAATCTTCTGTGATGAAATGGAGAATTGTCTGTAGAATGGCAGTAAAGAAATGAGAGCTTCTGCTATATGTGATCTTCAAGAAGTGGTTTCATCATTTGTCCACTACTACAAGGGATATATTCTCGAAGATCTGCCTGGTATTTCAGAGTTTGTTGTCATCTTAAGACTCAATGAGTCTCAAAAGGAGTCACTTGAGAACATAAAATTCTCCCCTGGGTCTAGACTTAGTAGAGACATTAAGTCTTTAGCAGTGTGCATACACCCTTCACTGCATAAAATAAGTATTGAAAAGGGAGATAATTCTTCAGGCTGGTTAGATTCTGATAGTGGCAGCACTTCCATTTAGGCAGATCAATTGGCTGGACAGTGGTATGCACGTGCTTCAAGTCTGGCACCAATTGTTGATGATGAGGATGATCAGTTTTCTTTTCAGCCAATTCCTGTTACAGAGTTTCGTGCAGAAACTATTATTCAAAAGGATTCTAAGCAGACTATCCCCTACAATGTTCTTTCGGTGTTTGATGAATATGAGGAAAGTGATGTTGAAGGACATGAAAAAGCATATCTCCTTTATTTTGGAAATGTTGATCAGCATATTCAAAATTTCATCAGGCCTGAATATGACATCCTTGAGTCAGAAATAGAAGAATACTGTGAGGAGTTCCATTTGTTGCATCATTGCCCAAATAACAGACATCAGAGTTTAATTTCTATTAAATATGATGTGGTATGCAATAATGTATTTATTGCTAATGAAGAAAATCAGATTGGTATAACAACCTTTTTAGAAGCTTTTAGCAGTAAATATGACATCCATGAACAGGAAATTGGAGATCCATATTTAGTGAAAATTCTAGAGCAGCAGCCACATCTTTTGGATCAAGAGAAAGCCACTAATTTAGAGCTTTTCAATCCAAATCAAGAGTCCTGTCAAAAAAAATCAGTTCCTTGAAAAGGTTTATCAATTCAATGTGATGAAGGTAAATAAGGGAAAGCTAGGTGCAGTTAATGGAATGCAACCAGATGGGATATTTCAATCAATTGATAGTGTTTCAGGAATGTTGGTAGCAGTTTCTCCAGGCAATACTAGCATTAAAGCTCGGGCCTACAACAGTGCTGGAGATTTAATATGTGAGGCATATGGTGTAGTTAACGTGCAGGTCCCATCATCCATGACCTTGAATTTTGTAAATATCCAGCTTGGTATTGGGCGTGAATTGTCTGTTTTTCCCAAGTCAACCAAGGGGGACTTGTTTTCATTCTATGAGCTTTGTAGGAATTATAAATGGACTATTGAAGATGAACAGGTATTGGTATCTCGCAAAAGTGAAGCTGCACACGTTAAAATGCAAGAGATTTCATCTCTAGGGGAAAAGGGGCCACATTTGCTTGATGATGCAGACCTGAGTGATGGTGGTTTTGCAACGAGAGTTATTGGAAGGTCTTCTGGTAGAAGTACCATTGGAATTTCATTTTCATGTGACTTTAGTTTAGCAGGAAACAATTTACATTCTGTATCCTATAGTGCCTCTGATACAATTTCAGTTGTCCCTGATCTACCTTTAGCACTTGGCATGCCCATCACATGGCTGCTGCCTCCATTTTATACCGCGTCAGATGTGTTACCTGAATGGACTGAATCATCTTTACGTAGGGACTCCAGAAGTCACAAAGGACACATCATTTATTCTGTTTTAAAGGGTAATTCCACGGATGACGATTCCATCAGTGTTAAGGGTGCTTGTGTCATAACCTCAAAAAGGAACACTATTGGTTGCATTGAAGCTAAGGACCGTGTGACAGGAAGAGTTGAAATTGCTGCTTCTGTGTGGGTTGCTGAGATATCTCAGCTTATAATTGAGACAGAAGATTTCTCTTTTCATGTTGCTGAGCTTTCTGTGGGCACTCATCGTCACCTGAATATAACATATCTTGATGATTTGGGGAATCCTTTCTTTCAAGCCCATGGTGCTGTCCCACTACTTGTTGACACAAACCATCCTGAGGTTGTTTCAGTTAAAGTCACTGGTGTTGAAAACAAGGGCACTTCAACCGGTGGTTCCTTTTATGTGTAGGCCTTGCGACAGGGAAGGGCTCTTGTTCGATTGACTTTGCAAAATAACCCACACCGAACTGAATTTGTTCTGATTCAAGTAGGTGCATACATCAGCCCAAGAAATACGATTCTTCATGTTGGGAGTCTACATGATGCTCCTTGTGTCGATACTACGCAAGGTAGCGATGGATGCATTTTGACCTCTGCAATTCTTAGATTGATTTGGGACCCTGGGATCATCCTCGGATTCAGTTGGTTCAGTTGATTGATTGTGGATTTGCATTGGCATTGCTTGAGGACAAGCAATCTCGAGCGGGGAGGACTGTAATGTCCTCTTCCTTTTAGGCCCTGAGGCCCATACCGCTAACCTATGTGATTCCTGTGGGTTCGAGCGGTTACTGATAGCTAGGGAATCAAATCAGGACTGATGCCATCCATAGAAGATCTACGGCATCCTCACGTGGTCAAGAAGGGCCACCTGGGCCAAAGGCCACCTTCATGCATGACCATGCTCTTTGCATGACCATGCTCTTTTCCATGCTCCATGCATGACCATGCTCTTTGCATGCAAGTCAACGGAAAATTAGAAGATAAAGTGGCCTAATTAGGTCAAAGATTAGGTTTTGCGCAGTTGAACTTTATAAATAGAGGGTAAAGCAAGAGGAGAACTCACTTTGGATTATTATTATTTTGGGATCTCTTGGATAGTAGCACAGCGTGCAGCACAGCAGTTGGGGTTGGAGACGGAGTCTTCAGCTAACAGGATTTCGGCAGTGAAAAATCTGTCCTAGTCTTATTCCGGGTAAGCCATACAGGTTCACCACTTGTTCTTCATTCATTCATCAGATCCATCAGTGCTCATCCGAAGCAGTTATTAGCAGTTTCGGGGTTCCAAGGGCGTGAGTAGCTGCCTCTCTGAAGCAATTCACTACCCTTCCTAGAGATCTCAGAACCTCCGCATGCATCAGGCATTCTCTTCGGCATCAGCAGACGGACAAGCTCAGAAATTTTCATCCTGAACGAACCTTTCCTCCTACAAAAACGTCACTTTCAGTTTGGAGGGTTTTTACGGTGGTGTGGGGCGGTGACACGAGAGGAAAAGAGCATTATTAGACCATCCATCCAGATCCTTATGCATGCAGCTATCTATGGAGTCATTATGAGCCAGAATATTAGTGGTAAGTGTTAATTTCTCTCTGCAAACCTCTAACCCTAATTCAGCTATATTTTAGAGCATTTTTGCATGGCGGGTTTGCATGCACAGTTATTTTGCAAATTTGTATGAGATTGAGTGTGCGAGTCAGCACTATCATAGAACATTAGAGAATATCAGTATTTGGGATATTACAATAAATTATATCATGATAAAATTATATATTTTTTTCTAGTCATGTCAATAAATCTTCTATGAAATCAAAGAGCTCTCTCTAAGTATTTATTCCTTATCTTCGAAATATCTACATCCTCTAAATTATTATATTGGGTGACAGTTACTTCAAAATCAGTATGGTTCGTCCGAAGTACAAATTGTTGATGATGTACATACTTAGAAACCCGGCTATAATCCCCAACGCACTACTTGTAATAAAGAGAAAACACAATGTTGTCATAAATATGAATGAGGTCAAAGTTATGAATTGTATTGAAAAGGATAGAAAATGTTCCATGATTTCTTTCCCCTTCATGAGTTCTACTAATTTTAAATATTGCGAGATCTATCCATTGGGAACAACAACGAATTAATATGTTTTCACAAATTAAATTAGGATGCGTGCTAGAAATTTATAGCAACATATATACAATGCTGAGATTTGGAAATTGCAACATTTTTCAAAGGCATGTTTAGAGCGAAATGAAAAAGAACTCCAAGAATATAAAACAAAAAATATGCATTAACAATAGGCCTAAAGTAAAATTGGGCACTAACATGAGATGCGTTCCCACTTGCATTTTCTTTCCCATCTTAGTATAAATAGTAGTCACATAAGCTTCATCTTCATAAATCATCTAGATATATGTTGTTGAAATATGTGTTGTCAATAAACATGTGTCAAATAACCCCATTTAACATCACAAATTGTCATACAAAGTTTGTTTTGTGGAGTATGTGGACCGTGAAGGATATATGCTCTAATTCTTCTTTAAGATAAGACCATGAAACATGAGAAGAAACCTAAATATAAGGTAGCATGTATTTTGTTTAACCAAAAGTTATGAAACAAAAGCACCAACTCATAGCACAATACTCCACGCTAAGCACATGTCTCCCTAGTGAATCCAGTGCTCCATAGTTTTGATCATGCAATACCCTACTGCTTGTGATAGATATCATGAGTGTAAGATAAATATCATGAGTGTAATCCTAAAGGAGAAATTTTGAATTTATTTTATTTCTCTTATGTGCTCATTGCATGTCTTGCATTTGAACTTCAAAATTGTACAACCTCTAAAGACTTGCTTGTTGAACTATTTTACTACCATTTTCGTGAAATCTTTTACCCCTTATTACACAGGAATTAGTGATATTATTTTTTTGAATTTTTTTAAGTTACATGAGAAGTTTTTTAAAATTAGATTATACCATAATAGGATTTAAACTATAATAACCTTGTCTGATTTTTAGAAATTGTTGAACTATATGTTTAATGGGTGCAGTTCATTTTGTAAGGGCACATCACAAGTTGTTCCCTATCAAATAATATTAAGCACTATTCAGGGATTCACTACAACATCTTAGAATCATTTGAAAGGAACTACAACATTATACAAGGTTTCTGTTGTATTTTTTTATCCCCATTTATAGAATATTCGGTACACAACAACATTATTAATCCATGTTATTCTGTAGTCTACAACAAAGAAACCCATCCACGTTGGTACATTCCAAGATAAGTATTCTGACCAACACTTTTGCTCATTCTAGTCATTCTTTATGGAGTGTTTTGTTTTAGACATTTATAGGTTCATTGGAGTATATCCACCCCCTTTGACAATTGTTTCTATCCTTTTTTTTAGCCCACTATTAAAGGATATTTCATCCACCTTGATGATCTTGTTTATTAAAAGGAACCTAGCTTTAAAATATAGCATTCGCACTTGAAAGGCTTAATCTTTCGATATAGGAATATTATTTTCGCATAATATAACTTGAGTCCTTGTTGGTTGTCTTGTGGACACCATGTGGGGTTGTTTCTTGACATCACTTATCTTGTTGAAACCTTTGGACGATAATGTGAAAAAATTTGGTTGGTTGATATTCCTTGTGGATGTTCCTTGGAGATTTACTAACAATTTGTGGAAATTTAATACTTTGTTTCTGAAGGGGACTTTGGAGGCCATGTCCCATCATCTAATAATTTATTACATTTCTTGAAATAATCTACAAATTTAGAATATTTTATTGCAAAAATGTATTTATGCTATTTTGGAATCTTATTGACCAACTAAACATGTTGGAAGATTACAAGTGGATAAGTTGTTTGAGAAACTATCTTTTCTTTGTGTTTTTTATGATTCTATAGTCATTCTAAACTATATATTTGTCTCGCATCTTAGAGGAGTATCGTGGATCTTTGTTTGGGGAATATTGATTGAAATGTTGCAAATGTACTATGACTATACAAATTTTTCATGCACCTAGAATTCCTCTTACAGAGGTGTACATGAGTTCATCTTCCATGTCAATGCTCAAGTTTTTGAATGTAGATATATAATTTGTGTACATGAGTTCATCTTCCATGTCAATGCTCAACTTGTTGAATGTACATATAAAATTTGAGAAGAAGAACTAACTATATTATCCATTTTGTAATTTCCAAATGTTAGGTCATTTTAATGTGGTTATGCTAATTTATGAAAAATATTACATGTAGGTACTACAAAAACATAGTTTTCATATGAAACATATGAAGAAATATGAAGCTACGAAGACATCGAGTGGTCATTTCCATTTCTTGTTTTCATGCAACTCTTCCATTATGTGTTTATGCAACATCTTTTAATACATGTAAATGGTCCAAAATTTTAATTTCAATTTGTATGCTCTTACAAACTATGATTTCATCCTACTTAGATATTCTTCTTATGTCTAACCAATGGGATTTAGAAGATTTTCCATCAAGGTGTCATTACTAATGTTTAAGTTTCCTTTTCTTTTTAAACATCCTCTCAACACGATTGAGGATAGCATGCATACGTTTAACATTATAGTTGATCCATCATCATAATTAACTTCATGCAGTTGTAGTGCATTATAGAAAAATGAGTTAACTAATGAGCATTGTTCATTGCATTTCAATATACATTTTAATAATTTCCCAAGTGGTAGAACAAACAAAATGAAAGTTGAAGGAAAATAAGTTAAGAGTGGAATATGCCTTGAATGCATAAAAGGTATTAAGGTCACAAGTAGTATCCCCTTTCTATATGAGATAAAGGATATGGATATAATCATTTTGAAGAGAATGAAGGAAGTTTCAGACGGCCATTGTAATATTAGAAAAGTCATCGATGTGAGATAAAGGATATGGATATAATCATTTTGAAGAGAATGAAGGAAGTTTCAGATGGCCATTGTAATATTAGAAAAGTCATCGATTTGGAATATTTTTTCATGTATTGTATCGAGAAATCTTTTTTCATGGACCAATATTGGATTTTTTTCATTGACTACAACTCAATCAATGATCATCATGTGCTATTTGATATGCACTTGGAAAGTTAAATGAAGAGTAGTACTTTAATTTCAATATAATATCATTTGCCTCGTTAATATTATAGATCATGTTTACTATTGATATTATTTAGTGTTGTCAACTAATGTGACTTTGCATACTAATTATATAAATTTAATACATTTCCACTAGTGATTCATATGTGTGACAACTAATTAGATTGTATTGTTTAGTGGATGTCATTTCATACATGCCACTTTTTTATTGTTTAAGTATATAATTATATATATTATAATTTGTTTCATTGATATTAAATAAAAATATATATTGTATTACATTTACTTTTAATTATTCACCTCAAGTTATTTAGTTAATATTGAATAATAATGATGAATGTAAATAAAATGAATATAAAACTATAAATTAGTAATTTATAATGAATAATAATTATGAATGAAAATAAAACTAGAAATTAGTAATTTGTAATGAATAATAATGATGAATGAACATAAAACTACTATACTAGTAATACATATAATAAATATAGAACTAGTAAACTATGGATAAATCAGTTATATAAAATAGCAAATTATGAATAAAAAAACAACTAAAATTTGAATATATGTCAATATTTTCTTATTGGTGACTAATAGTATCTCATCTTTAGTTTCTTATAACTCAACTAACTTTTAGTCATATTTTACTATTCATTAATTGGTTAATTTGATTCATCATCTTGTAATATAATTATCATTTATTTGGTGAGTAAATGTGACAATTAATGACCAAGTAACGAGTAAACATGTTGTTTCATTAATGAATAAATCAATGTGTAGATATGTACTACAAGACGATAAATCAAGGAAACAAATTAAGAACCAAGCGAAACATGAATAAAAGTTGTTTGTTTCAGAAGAGACACCAAATTAGCTACTATTAGTTGTTGATGCAAAAATTGTTGCATATATGCATATTTTAGTTGTTTTTAGTCACAAATTACAGCAATATTTTCTCTTTCACATGAACATGCATGAGATCCTCTTCTCATCTAAAAATAATAACTACTATTGTACATAACACTAGTGCTTTATTCTTATAAATAATACATAAGTTTCACTATTCATAGCAATTCCATTCATAGTTTAGGTATTGTAGTAATTGAATCAAAGTTAGAATAGTTCTAGATTCAATAAGTTTATGAACGTAATGCGGAAATATACTTATTTGTTTACTCCTGTAGATTTTTCTTTTGCAAACCACTAGCTTAGGAAACACTGATAAACCCAACCATAGATTGTAGAAAACACATATACTCTATTATTTCACAAAGTCATCATTGAGCTAGGTTATGCTCTCTATAAGATATAGATTCTAGTTTTTTCAAGGTTCTTTAGATGTTATATTTTACGTTTGGTGTTCACCAGCAAGAAGAAACACTCCCTCTAGATTCCTCCTTACACTATATGAGTACTCATGACAACAATTCTCAAAGGATCTATTTCTCTAGCCACCAGCTATCAAAGGTATTTTTTATAGTTCATATATATTTCATTCATACATGCATTCCTCTTACCAAATCCAAATAGGAAATACTCATGCCAAAATCAAATAGGAGGTACCCCTTCAAACACAATACCAAGAATGTAATCTTTCCAAATGATACACATGACATCCTCTTACCTAAGCACATCCCATTATTAGACACTATGGAAATAGAGGTTTTATGAACCATGCATGAAGATGGACCTTTATCACCTAATAGTCATATATCAAGAGGCTAGCATGTCCCTTTTTTCATTCCTTTAGTTCTAAGAGTTCCTTCCACTCCCCTCTCAACAACCTCATCAACGTTTTTTTTGTATGAGGTGTTTCTATTTTAATCATATAATTATGATGGTGACATCTATCACATCAATTATGTTTCTAGAAGGATTTTTTTCAAATTTCTAAATTATTTATTGTTGATTTTCATTTATGACTTTATTTATTAATATTTTCTTCTTTTATTTTATCTAATCCCTATAGATACAAATATCTCTCTTTCTCAAGTTTAACAACGTATCTCAAGTAGAAGATATATTTCAAACATATTATAAGATATGTCCAAGAACATAGTACTTTATCAAACATAATGTTCAAGTGTCCAAATAGGTAAAAGACAACCAAATTACTAGGGGTATATCATCTTAGGGTATTGCATCAACACTCTCTCATGGAGTATTCACTCAATCAAAATATGTCATAGCCTTATCATTAATGGGATATTAAAAAGAATACCGTAAATTCACTAGATATCTACAAATATCGGCCCAAATCTTTTTGTTGAGCTCCCCTCACAATAAATATATTTAGTTAAGGAAAAACTGTTTTTACCACATATCCCTATGTTTTACTAGATACCCCGTTTTATACCCCCCAATACCTACAAACCCCATAGCCTACTCCCCACCCTCCAATGCCTATAATATATTGATCTTATTTTTCACAATTTAAATACGCCCCTTTATGAATCAACATGATAAGATATTGGTCAACAAGGTGAATCCTCTCTTCCCTTTCTTAGCCAAGTCATGTGGTACTATTTTAGAAAATAAGATCAATGTATCGTTAGAAAGTTAAGGCAAAAGAGACAAAGGAAAAGATGGTTTTACAAGGCATCATTCCTCCTTAAACCACCTCACTACTCTTAGAGTCATTTCCACAGAATGTTCAAATAATAAGGTCAATCTCTTTCGTTTGTTTTGTGGACTTTAGGAAACCTTTTGATATAGTGCCTAGAAAAAACTTGTGGAAAATATTAGAATATTAAAAGGCTTCTTTTGACTTCATATCCATTGCAATAAGGCTGTAAATCAATCTCATCATGTCAAGTTTCAGAAAATTGAGGATTGGTTGAAAGATATTAATTGTAATATAGGAGGAAAATAAGGATTTCCCCTATACCATACCCTTTTGTGTATATACAATGATACGTTAGAAGGTTGTTTAGTAGAGGTAGGTTACATTAGTAAAACCTTAAGCGAAATTATCATCGTCCTCCTTTATGCTAAAGATATTATTATTTTTGCAAGATGTCTCTTTGATCTAGATAAGCAATTAATAATTTTTATGATTTTGTTCTCTCGTATGGACATGATTGTTAATACCAACAAAACCAAAAATATGGTGATAAATTCCAATAAGATCACTTATGTTCATTTCTTGTATGATAATAGAAACTTGGAGGAAGTGTCATCTTACAAATATCTTGGGATTGATATCAATCACAATATTAATTTGAACTACAACATTGAGAATTATCAATGGAGGGTGGGGATTTCATTTTGGTTCTGAAAACAATTATAAGTCAACAAACCTACTGATCTTGGATAAAAAGAACTTCCTTTTCTGAAACTCTCATCACTCTTCTACCGGGTATGAAGTTTGGGGTTTCCACCTCTCTACAAAATATATGTTTTAACTAGCATATAGAAGAAGATCTACATAGCTAGTGAGACTATGAGTGTTGACTATGAAAACACTTCCTCTTAGATTTCTCTACATACACTCACATAATATCTCCCTTTAAAAAAAATTGTTGCAATTAGAACATACCTAAGCTTCTATCTCATCAAAATTATAACAATTTAGGAACCCTCATCTCCAATATTTTTGGGAGATAAATAAAAATCTAAAGCAAACCAAATAGTTCTTTACTTTTCTTTCTTAAGATCTGATAAACTAAAACCAAGTTTAGTGAACATTAACTATCATCATTATCAAAAATACTCCTTCTATATGGCTTTCTTAATTAACATCAAAATTAAATAAACTATAAAATAAAATTATTTAAAAATTTAGCTTACCTCTTTAAAATATTGAAATCTAAGCCTTTACCATAATGTGTTAATCACCCATAAGATGCAATCCTTTCAGCTATACTATAAGCATTTGGATCTTGTATCTATAATTACATTTTCAAGATCATACCTAAAACCCAAAACCCCACGAAGTAACGAAAAGTGCACCAGAAAAAAAAATGTACAATGGGATTCCAAAACCAAAACATATCACATTAAAAAGTCCACAAAAATAGAGAGGCTTTTTTGTACACGTGAAATATATTTTAGTTTTTAGTCAGCACACAAACATATGCAAATGCAAATATAATTTGGGATAAACGGCCCTTTTACCATTACTTAATACTAGAACAAACCAAATAACAATATGATAGGAAAAAGGAGATTGTATTATAGGAAAAAGGAGATTCTATTTTCTAACAGCACAATGTATTCTATTTTCTAACAGCAAAACGTATTGGCAAAAAATATTTTCCATACAGTAGAAAAATAAATGTTGTAGCCAAACAGTTAGATCTCAACTTGTTTGAGATTCAATCTTTTATAATAGAATTGGGCATTTATGGGCATTTATTACTCTGTTATATGTTGAATATTATTCACCTATGATGGCTTTTAAAACCAAAAGATCTGGCATTTATGAGCATTTATTACTCTGCTATATGTTGAATATTATTCACCTGTGGTGGCTTTTAAAACCAAAAGAAAGCCATGTAAAAAAGGAGGATAAGATCTTGACTGTGGTGGCTTTTAAAACCAAAAGAAAGCCATGTAAAAAAGGAGGATAAGATCTTGACTTTGAAATTGTTTTTATTTTTTTTCCAGAATTTAATGATCCTCCAACACCTCTACTCTGTAAAACTTAGCAATGTTTTAGGGTTCTACGCTGTAAAACAGCGAACTAAGAAACCTAGAAAAAAACAGTGAAAAAATCGTCCCCTGTTCAGACAACTGGGCAACGAAAATACCGATAAATAGATCATAATTCCTCGCAGCCTTTAGAAATAATTCTATGTTCATCAAACAATACATAATTGGAAAAAAAAGGCGTTCACAGACCATGGCAATTATAAGAAAAAAGTAAATAATTCTATGTTCATCAAACAATACATTTGGAAAAAAAGGCGTTCACAGACCATGGCCATTATAAGAAAAAAGTAAATAATTCTATGTTCATCAAACAATACATAATCGGAAAAAAGGCCTTCACAGACCATGGCAGTTAGAAGAAAAAAGTTATGGAGAACACTGTTCTAGTAAATATTTATTGGTACTTCCAGCAGAAGTGTAAACAAAAACGAAGCAAAAACGAAGGCACCCGCAGAAGTGTAAAGAAATCTCACTGATAACATTTCTTATACTCCTGCAACCGTGTCTAGAGCAATTTGCGCACAAGGCACCGGCTTACCTAAATATGTTGGCTTCTCCTCTCCAGCCATAATCACCATAACTTTGGCCTCCGTATCTTCCAAATCTATTTCGTGACTTTTACCGCATCCTTCGCGAGCTTCGCCATCGCTATTTACTTCTTGGGTATCGTCACATAACTTCCAGTAAAAGAATGCGAGTACTATAAAAATAACAGAAACAGAGAGTACCAAGGTAGTCATTCCTACAAACAGATACGGATTTGGCGACCGCCATGATGCTGAAGCTGTAACATTATTGGAGGTGCTATTGCTTGTCATTGAATATCTACTTCAATAATCAGTAAGATAAAAACAATATTCTGTGGTCTGTCCGATACTACTTAGGTCGTGTTACGGTTTTATCACCAACTTTGCTGTGCATGTCTTCCTTGCCAAGTGGAGACATGACTCGTTCACCCTTCAAAAGCTTGTGAGGGTTGAAAAAACTAAAAATATATTGTATGTTTAATTTACTTTTGATAGGTTTTAAAATTCTACTGAGATACTTAAAAATCTAATCATATTAAGTATCTGGTTGATGTGGTTCAAATAAGTGATTCGTGAATGATTTTGATAGTTCGGATGCCTTATATTAGGGTTTCTTTAACCAAATATTATGTCAACAAACAAACCAAAATAAATTATTGAAATAGAAATCATGCCACCAACCGTCTTTCCCTCGTTTGTTTGAAAAGAGCACAACGGCATAGAATATTTCTGTTCACGCTAGCTTGAAAATATTTTAAATGCAACAGATAATCAAATCTGTTTAAAACAATACACCGCTTGTCAGAAAGGTGACGATGTAAATATATTTTTTATTACTGTATCCATTGCAAATATTAGTCTATAAAACTGCCACAGCCTTCATTAGATATTCAAATTAATTGCAAATGGCATGACATTAATAAGGAACCGCAAGATAATACAAAGACAGTGGGGTTGGTTACGATGAGATTATTTTGTAAGTGGCCAGCGTATGTCATAGATCACTTATCATCTAAAATAAGCAGAGTTGGTCCAGAGACGAACGTATTCTGTGACATTTTTTCTGTCATGTATGTTGACACAAATCAAAATCAGAAAGCACTTCTTACCAATTACCAATTTATAAATTTTGATGATGGAATGGGCAGGTCATGGGTGACATGAGATATTGAATTTTTCACCCCAAAATGAATGCATTCAATTACGAAGGTATCAGCGCATTCGCTGTCTCCCAAATGTGGCAATTCTTCGACGTGAAGTAACCTATACATCTCTAAGATTTAAAATGTTACTTATCTTATGAAATGCCCTTGGCCAAAGTGTGGTATCGCTCCTCAAATTTATTATATGTTTAGTCCTCTAAGCTACCTGCTTCGCAATTAAAATAATAAATAATATAAATATTTTATATTAATAATAAATCATTAAAATTTTTAACTTTTAATGAACAGACGTTTGTCAATAATCTAAATTATGGAGGAGAACAAAAAAATTTAAATGGTTAAACAATATAAAACATCCAGAAATATGTAGCCACAATATTTCAACATAGTAATAAACATAAATTTTAATAATTAAAAAATGTAATAATATTTATAAAATAGAAGGAAAAACTATGAGAAAAATAAAAATAAAAACTTAGGAAATAAAAAGTAAAACTACGTGAATAGTTACAAGTATATATATCAATAAAATTAGAGACTAAAACAATGTTAAATAGTTAAGAGTATATAAAACAATAAAATTAAAAAGGAAAATATTATAAAATATTGTGTTTTTAGTTAACCACTCTCATCACCTCTACACTATGGTTATGTAAAATAGATAAATAGATAATTACAATTAAAAAAATCTTAAATCATATTAAAAATATCATAATTTGTCGCTACCAAACTTAGAATATAAAATGAAAAGAGTTTAAAATACTTAATAATATAAGCAAAATAAACTACGAGACTTACCATTCATGTGCCTTTTAACATAATAAATCCATGTTTAGAAATGTAGTATTTGTTTTAGAATAATTATTCAAAATAGTTGAAGTAACCTAAAAATCCAAAGAGCTAATATTTCACTTGGACTAGAGTGATTTCATATGAGGAACTTACAATGACTCTTAACAATGACTGTTATTGTTGGTTGCAATTACTTAAGACTTTTATTTTTTGTTGCAATTATTTCTTTAAATAATTGATATCAAGGAGAAATTTATAAGCCAACAGAAAGTGTTGCAATCGGCTCACCACTATCACCAATTGTGGCACTTTTTTTCATGGAGGACTTTGAAGAAAAAGCATTTGGTTAGTTTCCACAAAAACCAAGATGGTGACCTAGATTTGTGGATGATGTTTTTAGAAATTGGCCACATGGAGAGGATAGGTTATGTGAGTTCCAAAGCCACTTAAACGCTCAATGTGACAGTATAAAGTTCACTTTAGAGAAGGAGTACACAACACCCTGATTTTGACCCTGTTTCCAATAAATGTATATGATGTTTATATTGTAAGTAATCATGGTGTGGAGCTAAAAGAGAAAGCCCCACAATTGATTTATTGTTTTATGTTTCAGTGATTAAAATCGATGACGATGGTATCTCATGCTAGTGAGCCACATTATAAATTTTGGACAACATGTAAATATGCAATTTAATTAAATACCCACAAGCAGCTATGTCAATGCAACGATAATGAGATGGGGGCATGATTTCGTAAGGATAAGGGGGGCAGGGATACTTATCCTTTGATCCAGTGGGGAGAAGCCAAGTGTCGAGAGGAGAACCCATCAACTACAAACCATGTTTCATTGTCTTATTCACCAACCAATTTAATTCTCGATGAGCGTCGATGATTTAGTTGGGTAGTTATTACCTTGGGGGACGTATGCATGGGAAGCCGTCATTTCTAGGAGGGGTGTCAATCGTTGACCACATGCATGCCCAAAAGGGGATATATCATTCAATTTCCCTCATGTGGAGTAGACAGTCTCATTCTACACTAATGCTTGAGAAACATATTTTCCTCATGCATTCACATTCTGATTTTTTCCTCATGTTTTTGGAGAGATACAGGGCATTTTTTCAGCATCCATCCTCCTCCATGATTGAGTTCTCACGCAGCTGAACCCTGTCAGCTTTTACTCTTCATGTTTTGGGTCATATGAACACATCCCCATGGTTGGTATTTTTTTTTTTTAGTGTTGCACAACCAATGGTGGGGGACAAACTCATGATTTTAGGGACTAAGGGAGTCATTTTTGGCCCAAATGGCGCCACAGATCATTTTTGGAAATGAATTGTACATGACAGGTTGTTTTACTCAATTGTCATTTTCTGATTTTTGCCTCTGTGATGTTTTCCTTCAATACCAGAGTTGTAATTGTTGTGTGTACACCCTTGTTTAGTCTCTGAACCAGTTTGGGGGTGGAAATGGGGTTTAAACTAGATTTATAAAACTAGTGTGGGAAGGAAAATTACAAACAAATCTAGGGGATGGTTTTCTTCTTTTCACACCCTGAATAGCACTGGAAAGGAAGGCATAGCCCAAGGGACTATGCAGCTGAGAAGGGGATGCTCCTTGTGTTGGCTGTGTAGATGTTTTAGAGGCAAGGATAGATCTGGTGCAGGTGTCCATAGCTTTGTGGTTGAGCTCAGTAGCTTAGTATTCATCCTCTCCATCTCCCTTGCATCATGATAAACGCAACTGTGTTCACTTGGATGAAATTTGATAAATCGTTGGCTATGTGTGAGTCTGCTAGTGTTCCTTTATTCCTTGTAGGAATCATGTCCAACTCGTGGGTGGCAGTGTTGTTGAGAGATTGATGAGTACACTGGCCTATGGTTGGGTGGATTGTTGCAGCGACGTAGCTGGTTGCGGGATTCAAGCTTCTTTCAAAGATAAGTACCTATGTGTTAATCTCCGCATTTGTATTTACTTGATGAAATATGATGAACATGTTTAATGTGTTGAATGGATGAATTTATTCCAATGTATAATAACAAGTGTCATGCATTTGTGTATGTTTAAGTTCAATCCATTTTTATATTTATGTAAATGGAGCTAGTTGCTCGGATTAGTAGCACTATGGTCACGTTCTCTCTCTGGTGGACAGGAGGGGATGTGACAAGGAGGAACAAAATTCCCTTCCATTCTTGGATGTAGTTATAATAAAGAATACTGATGGTTCTTTGTTTCACTAAGTATACAGAAAGAAAACACACACGGAAAAATACCTTCACACTGACTCGCAACATCATCCGTCCCAAAAGAGTGGTATAATAAACACCTTAGCAACATGCACATGGAGGTTCTCGGATACATATCACGTAAAAGAGAGAATTGGAGTACATTAGAATGACACTCATTAACAATGGGAATAATGGAATGGAGATTGATAGGGTTTTCCATAACGTAAAAAAGAGAAGACACGAAACCAAATAAAGAGACATGACTCTTCCAAGAATCACCCTTCCTTATATCCATGGCACCACAGATAAGATAACAAACATTTTAAAGAAGAAAAACATAAGGGTGGCATTTTCTCCTCCAAACTCACTAAGAACCTTGCTTGACAAGGTTAAATATCATGTTGATCCGAAAGACCATAAAGGTGTCTACAAAATACCATGTTCATGCAGTGAGGCCTACATAGGTGAGACTCAAAGGTCAATTGAAACGAAGTTGAAATAGTAGAGTGTAGATCTATGGTATGCTAGAATAAAAAACTTAGCCATAGAAGAACCTTCGCATAACACTAAACATCACATTTTCCAAGAAAACTCTAAAGTGTTAGCGATTGTCCCTAACTACTACAACAGAAAAATTCGTGAAGCCATTGAAATTGAGAAATGCAATAAAAACTTCAACCGAGATGATGATTTAAAACTTAAAGATGCTTAAAAACCTATCATTAAAAAAATCATTAGGGAGTAAATCACACCAACCTCGAAAATCTTTGGTAACCTTACATTACTTAAAAACCCTTCTAATAAACTTAAAAAAATTTCAAATTACTTCTTAACTTTTACTACACTAACATTACATAATATATTACATTATAAACCTACTCATTACTCTTTACCCTATTTATTATACAAACATTTATCCCTACTTAAACTACAATAGTATAACCCTACTTATTTTACATTTTAAAATATTAAAAACTTCATTAAATACTTCTTTTTCCTTATAACCTTTAAAACTAAAATGGATTTTGAGTATAAAATAATCTTTGACATTAAAACTTAAATTTAATATGTTTAAAAAAAACTTAAAATAAGTGCATAAAAAACTAATTAATAAATAACCTTTTTTACAATTAAACTCTATAAAACTTAGAGTATCAAAAAAGTTAAATTTAATTCAAAAATTAATAATAAAAATAAAGTAACTAAAAATAAAAAAAATTATAAGCATTTTCATAAAAATATATATCTTTAAGACAAGTTTTAATGAAAAGAAAAAAATTTAAACCTAGAGACACCTTAACATATTTATAAATCTAGATTTATAAAAATAATTGAACTAAATTATTAACTATTTATTTCAAAACCCTAAGTGCAAAAGAAAGTGAGATATTTGTCTCCTCGTGATCCTACGTTACTTAACAGGTTTGAAACTGGTTGAGAACTAAAAAACTTTTACCGCAGATTTCCTATTGATGTAATTGATATCAATGCAACAAACACAAAATTCTCTATAACTTAAACTCAATATCATAGAATTGATTGCATTGACATAACATGATGAAACATTCAACAACATCAATGCAAATGAAAATCCAAACCCATTTGATTGCAATGATTTCATTTCCTATAGGCTGGTATATTATGTTTGAGTTACAATGAATTTTACTATTTGGTGCATTGATATCAATGATTGATTTTTATTAATCATTCATATCATTGCAACAAACAACAAAAAAATTAAAATATTTAAGAAATGTGTATAAACATAATAAAATTGCAATATGATATCATTGATTCCTATCTTTGAATCATCAATATCAATGCAATAAACAATACAATATGCCATAACTTAAACATAATATCAACGGTGGAGTCACTAATAATCCAAGTGAATCAATTTGCATCTAATTTTTAAAGTAATTGAATTATTTTATTGTTTGTTGAATTGATAACAACGATTCATCTATTTGAATCTCAGTGATATCAATTCAACAAATAATAAACATTTTAACATACTAAAGTTGACATGTATATAATCACAATAAAACGTTAGGTTATCAATGACTCCTTTTTTTCTTTAAATCATTAATATCAATACAATAAACAATAGAATTCACTATAACTTAAACATAATATGAGTGTGGATTCACCTATAATTTAAGGAAAATAAAATTTCTTTGGATTTTTAGTGTATTTGGATTAGTTTAATGTTTGTTGAATTTATATGAGTGATTCATCTTTTTGAATCACTAATATTAATGCAACAAACAATAAAAATTTAGAATAATTGTTTGCCACATTGATATCAGAAATATCCTTTTGAATCACTAATATCAATGCAACAAACAATAAAATTTAAAAATATTTAATTCAACATCTATACAAACACAATAAAAATAGTGTATGATATTAGTGAATCGTCTATTTGAATCATTGATATGAATGCGGTAAACTGTAGAACTCACTATAACTTAAACATAATATCAGCAAAGGGAGTCACCTATAATCCAAGTGAAATCAAATCACTTTGAATTTAGGGTACTTGTTACATTGATATATACAATATGATATTAATGATTCCTCTCTTTGATTTATTGATATCAAAATAATAAACCTGATAATTTACTATAACTTAACATAATATTAGAGAGTGGAATAAATTGCTTTGGATTTATTAGTATAGTTGGAATATTTTAGTGTATGTTACATTGATATAAGTGATTCCTTTTTTGCATCACTCATATCAATCCAACAAATAGATAAAACATAAATATTTTTTGTTGTGTGGATATTAATGATTCCTCTCTTTGAATAATTGCTATCAATGTAACAACTCATAAAAAATTAAAAACATCAAGCCGCTATGTATATAAAAATAGTAAAAAAATTAGTATGATCTCAATGATTCCTCTATTTGAATTTTTGATATCAATGCGATAAATAGTAGAATTTACAATAAACTAAAAATAATATCATAAATTGGAGTCACTAATAATCCAAGTGAAATCAATTTTCTTTGTATTTTTTAGGTACTTGGATTACTTTATTATTTGTTGCATTGATATCAATGATTCCACTCTTTGAATCACTAATACCAATCCAACAAATTGTAAAAATCAATATAACTTAAACCTAATATTAGAGAGTGTATTAACTCATACTCCAAGTAAAATCAAATGGCTTTAGACTTTCAAGGTACTTTGATTTTTTAATTGGTTTTTGCATTCATATTAGTGAATGCTCTCTTTAAATCAGTGATATCATTGAAACAAATAATAAAATTTATTTTAACTTCAATTGGTTCAATCTTCATTGGTATCAATGATTTCTCTCTTAGAACCATTGATATCAATCCAATACACAATAAAATTCATTGTAACTAATCTTATTATTAGGGAATGGAGTCAGTGATAACGTGAACCAATTCAATTTCATTGACATAACATGACAACATATAACCCAAAATTAGTATTTAACTAATTCTAAATAAACCAGCCTAGAGCCAAATCCTAGGCTCTAGAAAGCGCCAAGAGGGATCAAATCTCCCGAGGTGAAAACCTCCTTGAGTGTAATACCTAAGAAATGGTTTGCACCTCAGGAGATTTGATCCCTCTCGGTACTTGATAGAGCTTAGGATTTGGATCTAAGCTGGTTTAAGTTGTGGGGGGTAGCACAGAACTAGATTTTGATCAACATTGTAAAAAACAAGTTAAGTTTAAAACACAATAGAATTATGAGGATTATCTCAATGTAAGTAATAAGTATTAAGGATTGAATAAATTAGAGGGATCAAATCCACTCACGAATTAGAGGGATTCACCTACCAATTATTATGAAGACTGAAATGTGGAATTAATTTTTCAATGTCTATGTAAGAATTAGAGGATTCGCCTATGGTTGCAATGTCTTATATCTTATATAATTTGAAATTTATCTACTAATAATTTATAATTTATAGTTTAATTTAAATTTAAC
>LPNX011118061.1:170008-265591 GCA_001517045.1 Pseudotsuga menziesii
AGGTAGCGAGAGAAATCCTTGATCGCAGGAGAGTGCGGGAAGGAGGTTGCGGGATAAATCCTAGATTACAGGAGAGAGCCTGAAGCAACATTACTTCTCCAAACAATGAGAGATTCACAAAAAAAACTAAGTTTTGAGTTAATTGTAATATGATTTATAATTATATTTTGGCTTCTATTAATATATTACAAATCGAGATATTAATATAAATTATCGAATATTAATCACAAGAAGGTTTTTATATAATCAATCACATGATTCATATGCAGATACAACCAGTGATGGTCCTAGAATCCAATCAACATAAAAACTTTGTCCCCAAAGTGAAACTACTCTTGGAATCATATTAACAACGGGATCAACAATTTACAAGAATCGAGCCAAGGCATTTGAACAGTCTTCATTATTAGAAAGTATGTTGTAACAATCCAGAAATCTATATTGATTAACATAAACTATTTATATTTTTATATTTAAAAACATCGATTGGCAATTCCATGAGAAGAAGAGGCTCGAGCTTACGCATAAATCATAGCTTTTAATTAAAGTTTATATGACACAGTAGAAATCTATATTGATTAACATAAACGATTTCTATTTTTATCTTTAAAAAACTGAATCTTAAATTCAATGTCTTTTTTTCTCTTACGTAAAAACTATTTATGGACATCGATTAGCAATTCCACGGGAAGAGGGGGAGAGATTACGCATAAATCATAGTTTTGAATTGAAGTTTATATGACATAGCAACATTTTTTTAGTGTACATATTAAATTATTTATTGGTTTACATATTAAAGAATTTATTTATTTTAATTTGAAATGACCTTTAGGATTTCAAGTGAAATTGATCCACCAACCTAGGGATTTATTCGATGGTTTTAAACCCACAAATTTCCTGATTAGGGGATAATATTGCATGTGTTTAATATGTTCCTGCAAATTCTATGTTTTAAATTGCATTGCAAGGATCTCGAAAGCCCTAAGCATGCATTAATTCTCGATTTCACAATAAAAAAACCTACCTTTCATGGAAAGGACCAAGTCTAGGGGGATCGAAATGTACCCAATGTGTAGATATGGAGGATCTGAAACTGGGGGAGGCTGCATGCCCCCCCTTACATTTTCCTTCATTCTTCCATCATATCTCCCCCTGCGCTTCACTCCTTTAGACCTTCCACCTTCTGTCCCTCTAAGTTTACATTAAAAGAATCAATTATTGATGCCTTGCTAAAATGAAAGAGTCATTCTACATTTTTATGGGGTTTCTTATCTCACAAAAACATTAGGATATCCTTGGTTTTCAGTGGAAGTTTTCAATTCCAAGGAAATACTTAAAGGTTTTTCCCCTAACTTTATATCTTGTCGAGCACCATTCATCATATCACGTGTGGAGGGACATGGTTGGCTTGTTAGGGTATGTTTAGGAGGCACATTGCACTAGGGGATTCCATTTGGGTATGGTTGAAATGATTTGGAGACATGGTTACATGGAAGACTCTATATTGTGTTCCATAATTAATGAGGGTCCTTACTCTTTCGTAGAACCTGGTACCCCAAACCACACAAGTAGAGGATATGATAAAACCCCGCAGAATGGAAGCCCAAGGGATGACACGTGATGAATAAAGAAGATAAAGTAGGAATGAATCTTTACTTAGAATGATGACATGTTGCATTGAAGGAATTCAAATGGTAAAATAAGGGTACATTTTACATGGATCATCCCACTTCATGGGTAAAAATAACAACATTATGGTTACTTTATCATGAAAATTGTCATGTCCGCAATAAATAATTTCCAAATAATACTACTATCAAATAATGTTTCACCAACCTATTACTTCCCAAGGTTGAGACAGAGACATAAATTTTTTAAGAAGGTGATATTGGACCCAAAATTACCTTTGTTTACGATATTAACATTTAAATGGATCACATAAATGATCATTTCTAACAAGATAAGGTGGCATGGTTTCATGAAGACACTTGGAATCTTGTGAAGCCTTTGGATCACTAGATTCTCCACATTCTTTGCATGATCTTCATCCAAATTCAAACACATGTGTAATGAAACATTATTGGAGGCTGAATTTGTTTCAAATATTATAAAATGATCCAATAAATTCTAACATGTAAAGGAGAGTAACTCCCATGGAAGAGGAATCGACTAGAAGACAAGGTGTACCACTTGGAAGGATATTCCATGCACTCTATGAAAACAAATGATGAAAGATTATATGACAAGCATGACAAATTCAGACATGATTGAAAAAATACGACAAATATTACATGAAAGGGCTAAAAATAGCCACAAAGAGGTCTAATTTGGGAGTTAGACGCAGCCATTTGAATTGGAGAAAGAATTGGAGCATGAAGAGGAATTAAAGTGTCATGAGCATTATCAGACCACTGCGATGAGTTGGAGGAATCCAATGGAGGGAAATTATAACTTAGGAGGCCTCATGAATTTAATAAAGTGATTTCAAGAGGAAGGATAATAGAATTGGATCATTTTTTAATTGGCCTTTGGCATTTTAGAGAGATTTTGCTTGAGCATTGCACGATGAGTTTTCACTCTCCTTGCTTGTGAACCAATTTTAAGGGAGTTGGATTCCTTTCCAAGATGGTTGTGTTGAAATATTGTAACTTTGAAGAATATTCTATATGTATCTTTTTGTGGCCCCCGATGGTCCTACCAGGAGAACCACTTGTATTACATTGTACCCCGATGCTCCTAATCGAAAGAACTAATAAGAGTCATGAGGTAGTCCCCTCTAATTGTAAAGGTGGGTCATGAGCACCCTAGTGTGGTTACTTGACCCTACATGTGTAACTCGAGCCTACATGATTTAATTCAATCCTACATGTCAAATGAGTTAACTTAAGTAAATGGATGAATATAAATAGAGGTGTAGTGCTCCTCATTTGGGACACACACACTCTCACTTGTGTAGCACATTAGTGGAGAAGAGAAGTAGCTGGAGAAGGAGGAGGATTAGGCTTTGATATCCTTGCTAGTTTTATCTTTTATCTTTTTGGGGCATCTATATTGAGGAATCTTTTGCTGGGTTTTTCCCTTTATGGTTTTCCCAGGATAAATCTTTGTGTTCCTTTTGTATGGTTGTGCTTGTGTATCTTTTAGTGATCCTGTTTATATGCTTTTGTTATGAAAATGAAATGAAATACTGATGTCTTAGCTAAGCATATGGAAATTTAACATGGTATCAAATCTAACCTGAGAAGAAGACATTGTGCAGCTACAGAAGCTAGGGCTTCTTACTTTTTGGGTCTCTCTCCACAATCCATCAGCAAAAGTATGCTAAGATGACTCTCCATTGAAGGGCGCATCTTTTTGTCAAAGCGGAATTCGATTCCGAGCATTTTCAGTTTTCGATGTGGAAATAAGGGCTTTCTACAGAAGAGGAATTTTTGAGTGAGACCAGCATAGGATTTTTCTCCTCATCAAAACCGATGTTTAGAGAGCTGGGTCAATAAATTTGGTTGGGTGAAACTCTCGGAAATTCAAACCCTAGTTTGATCCCTAGCTAGAAAAACCCTAAGTACTAAAACAACTAAGTTTTGGTACATTCGCTATATCCTGATATTGGAGAAGGCTCAGGGGCTGATGATAACAGCCTCATGTACACTGTGTCCAAATTTCAACCTCATATTCGCTATATTCTGGGAGATATTATCCCTCCAAGTTAGGGTTCTAGCCTCTTCCAGAACTCATCCCTAAACAGGACACCTAGGGATAACTGCAATATCTTGGGCTACAGAGGTCCAACTGGAATTCCTGAAGATTTACTGGAAAGGGAATGGACTATAATTTTAGTGGTCCAAATATCAGACTCAGAATATGAACCAGTGACATGTGGCATGTCGTACAACTTTGATGTTCTGAACAGTCCTAGGTAACCTTGTGAAAAGGATCATAAATCCCAAATGGTAAAACAAATTCTAATTAAACATATGTTTTTGGATCAGGGACATGCGAGGTTACCTATGTGCGAAATTTCAGACACAGAGGATCAGTAATTTCAGAGATATCATAGAAACAGTAACAAGAATTTCTGCAGAAGAAATTGGAAATTTGGGGCTTCCTATTCGAGGAGCTTCCCTCCATTGTTTTCAAAAAATGAGTACATTGGATAGCTCCATTTGAAGAGATCTATCTTTATATCCAATCAAATCTGAAGTATTCCAATTTTTGAAAATTAGGGTTTCTGTGACAAACCCTAGATCAGCGAGCTTCAGAACCAAGACGGACACCTCAAATCAGTAAGATCTAATCCTTTGCTATTTTCATTTGAGGTTCTCATTTCAAAGTGATCTATCACATCAGCTTGATGATAAGCTTGGTGAAGCTGACAAATTCCAAGCCTAGAAGTATATGATCTCTCTGAAGAAAATTGTTTGGACACCTACATGAGTATAGAGGTTCCAGTTCCAGAGGGAGATGAGGCTAGAAGCCTTACACAAGAAGAACTTGGTCAAATCCAAGAAGATCATTGCTGATTCAGTCATGAACCAACTTGTACCACAAGTGTCTCCCCAAAGACACCAAAGATGTTTGATTCCTTGACCAAGCTATTTGAAGATAAGAACTTAAATCAGAAGATGGATTTGAGAAAACAGTTGAAGAATGTGAAGATCCAGAATGCAGAACAAGTTGAAGCGGTAGAAGAAGAAGTGGAGAATGCAGAAGTGGTGATAGCCACCTTGAATGGCATCTCAGGATCATGGGATTCATTCATGCAAAGAATGTGTGCTAGAAGGAAGTAATTACTTTCAACAGACTTTGGGAAGAAGAAGAAGCTCATCTCATAAGAAGAGAAGAAGAAACATGGAAGCAATTAAAGATCAAGCTCTCACCATTCAAAGAAGATCCCTCAAGCGATGAGGAATATGAAGAACTCAATTCTTAAAGAACCTCTTATCGATCTTATCATCTGGATAAGAAATGATGATTTCATGAATGAAGAAGATGATGAAGTAGAATGATCAAGAAGGAGTCTACCCACGAAACAAACAAAATAGAAGTATTCAATTGTCATTTAATGATATTGTTTTGTTATGCATTTGATTATATTCAGTTGATGTGTTATGCATGATAGATTGTTTGCATACTACTAATATGCATGTGATGGGTAAGTAGCTCATGGTGCTATTGCTACTTATCAAACCTCTTTGCTGACATATTGGATTAGTGCACAATCTCAATAATGTCATGGTGGAGATGGAAGGCATCTAGAAATTTTATGTGAGATATGGATGAATGTTGTATTGACTAAACAGTTGCATGATGCATAAGAATTTGTCGTTATGCATATGTTTTATGAAATAGTTCTAAACATGCAACTGGTGCATTTGAATTGTAGTAAAGGTCATGTACAACCTCCTACAAGAAAAGAAGGATGAGACTTGTTCCGAAGAACAAGTGATGACAATTCAAGATTCACTCCAATAAACATGAATCTGAAGCTCCCAGGGTCAGAGACACCATGATGAAAGAAAGGGCTTTGGAGAGTGGTAGATCCAACTTGAAGGATGAAGACCACCATGGGTACAAGAGATAACTCAAGATGAAGAAAAGAATGCTATGAAAGAAGCTATGATCAAAGAATAAAAGTTGATCATGGGGAATGATGTATACGATATGATGGAACAAGTGTACAAAGAAAGGTTCATGATTCTCCCCAGAAAGAATAGACTATGACATAACATACTCTATTGACCAGTATATATCAAGCATAGAACCACCTGTACAGAATGAAGAGGGAAGATGATACTCCACTTCAGGGGGAGTGACTACATAAAATTATATCTGAGTTTGACATGGTACGACATGATGGATAGCTTTGTGATGGATCGAGACTTTACCAAGAGTAAAGTGGGTTCCAACCTTCAAGGTTGAATGTAGAAGACTAGGATATGTTGATGAACTGAGAAGACAAACTCATAGAAGATGTTGTGATACTAGAATGATGTTTGGGATATAGTAATAAAACCGGAAAGCAAGAATGTGGTATCTTCCAAATGGATTTGCAAGATAAGATATGTTGCTGATAGAAGTAAGGTAAGAGTTGTGGCTAGAAGTTTCTATTAGTAAGAGGGAATTAATTTTGAAGAGACACTTACTCCAGGTAGCAAGGTACACTTCCTTCAAAACTATCATGGTAGTTTCTTCCATGATGAAGTAAAGACAAGCCTTCCTTAATGGTATGATTGAGGAAGAGTCTTACATCGAATAGTCATGAGGATTTGAAGTTGAAGACAGAAGGAATCAAGTATGCAAGTTGAAGAAGGCCTTCTATGCCTGAAGCAAGCTCCCAAAGCTTGGTATGGAAGAATAGATAGTTTCCCGATGAGCATGGGCTTTGCCAAGAGTAAAGTCGATCCTAACCTTTCCTACAAGGTTGTAGAAGATGTACCTGTCATTCTATTACTATATGTGGATGACTTATTCTTAACAAGGAATGAGAAATAGATCATGGAAAGCAAGAAGAAACTAGTAGAAGAATTTGAGATGAAAGACCTTGGGTTAATGCATTATTTCCTAGGTCTAGAAGTATGGCAAAGTTCAGACGGAATCTTTCTCAATCAGGGAAAGTATGTGGTAGAGATATTGAAGAGATTCAATATGTTGGAATGCAAAGTCATGGCCACACCCATGGACTCCAACCTGAAGCTGTTAGTTGATGACTCATTAGAGTTAGTGGATGTGACTCACTATAAACAGATCATTGAGTCATTGATGTGCTTAAAAAATACCATACCAGACATTTGTTTTGCTGTGAACACCTTAAGTCAATATCTTGTTCAACTAAGACGGGTTCACCTAATAGCTGCAAAACATGTGATGAGATATCTAAAAGGGACTATAGACTTTGGTCTATACTATGATGGTAGCCATGAGTATAGATTGTATGGCTACATAGATGCAGATTGGGCTGGAAGTATCTCAGACAGGAAAAGCACATCAGGTAGATGCTTTTGTTTGAGGTCTACTATTATTTCATGGTTTAGCAGGAAACAATCCAGTGTTTCTCTTAGCACGGTTGAAGCGGAATACATAGCAGATTGCTCTACTAAGTTGTAAAGCCATATAGATTTAGAAGCTGATATCAGGTCTCTTTGACCTGAAGATGGACACTACAATGATTCTATGTGATAAACATAGTTGTGATGACAAAGAACCCTATGTTCCAACGTAACACGTAGAAATACAATATTTCTACTTACAAGATAAGATGCGGATGATGATACTATAGATGCAGATGATGGTGATTCCGTATTTCTATATTGAATATAGAGATGATGATGTTTTAGTTTTCCCATACTGAAGATATAGATGATGATGTTTTAGTATTCCCATACTGAAGATATAGATGATATTTCAGTATTTACATACTGTAGATACAGATGATGGTGATTCAGTATTTCTATACTAAAGATATAGATGATGATGCTTTCAGTATTCACATACTGGAGATACAGATGGTGATAGTTCAGTATTCACATACTGAAGATGTAGATTATGATGGTTTGGATGATGATGTACTGACAAAGCCTCTGCCTCGAGTATATTTCGAACACTTTCAAGACATGCTTGGTGTGGTTCGAAAAGATCTTCCCCGAAAGGGGGAGTAGTGATGTTGCAGTGGTATTGTATCATCCCTGGGAACTTGCCCTAAAGTGATCCAGAGACCTCGATCTTCGAGAATGAAGAGGGATTGTATCATCCTGGGACATCTGTCCACAATAGATCCAGTGACCTTGGTCCTCGAGAACGTGGTGGGATTGTATCATCCCTAGGCACTTGCCCTAAAGTGATCCGAAGACCTCGGTCTTCGAGAATGAAGAGGGATTGTATCATCCCAAGACATCTGTCCATAATAGATCTGATGACCTCGGTCCTTGAGAATGTGGTAGGATTGCATCATCCTTGGACATAGTCCTAAAGTGATAGGGAGTGATTATCCTGTAATTGTATCTGGTGGCTTCGGTCGTCGAGAATGTGGTAGGATTGCATCATCCTTGGACTTAAGTCCTAAAGTGATAGGGAGTGATTATCCCATAATTGTATCCGGTGACTTCAGTCGTCAAGAATGTGGTAGGATTGCATCATCCTTGGACTCAAGTCCTAAAGTGATAGGGAGTGATTATCGCGTAATTGTATCCGGTGACTTCGGTCGTCGAGAATGCGGTAGGATTGCATCATCCTTGGACTCAAGTCCTAAAGTGATAGGGAGTGATTATCCCGTAATTGTATCCGGTGACTTCGATCGTCAAGAATGTTGTAGGATTGCATTGTCCTTGGACTTAGTCCTAAATTGATAGGGATTGATTCTCCCATAATCAATCCAGTAACTTCGGTTGTCGAGAATGTGGTGGGATTGTATCATCCCTAGACTTTAAGTCCAAAAATGATCCAAATATTTTTTTGTCTTTGAGTTGTGGATTGCAGGTTGTTGCTGATGATGATGATGCCGTACTGATCGAAAGATCAGAGTATGATGATGATGACATACTGATCAAAATATCAGAGTATGATGATGATGACATACTGATCTAAAAGATCAGAGTATGATGATGATGTTTCTAATCGAAAGATCAGAATGTGATGATGATTATGATCGACACATCATAATATGATGATGATGATGTTGCTGCTGATCGAAAGGGCAAAGTGTTGATGATGATATTGCTGATTGAGAGATCAAAGTACTGAAGATGTTGCTGTTGATCGAAAGGTCAAGGTGCTGAAGATGTTGTTGCTGATCGAAAAGTCAAAATGCTGAAAATGTTGCTGATCGAAAGGACAAAATACTGAAGATGTTGTTGCTGATCGAAAAGTCAAAGTGCTGAAGATGTTGCTGATTGAAAGGTGAAAATGCTGAAGATGTTGTTGCTGATCGAACAGTCAAAGTGCTGAAGATGTTGTTGATCGAAAGGTCCAAGTGCTGAATATTTCGTTGCTAATTGAAAGATCAAAATGCTGAAGATGTTGCGGATCAAAGACTGAAGATGTTGCTGATGATTGAAGATGAAGACTACATGATGTTGAAAAGCTTCCAATGATTTATAGATGTGTTACCCTACTGATGTTGATGATGTCCCCTATCTCTACTCTTGTTGTTGTTGATGTTACTGTAGAATACCCTTCTCGTTAAGGGGGAGTGTTGAAATATTGTAACTTCGAAGAATATTCTGTATGTATCTTTTTGTGCTCCCCGATGGTCCTACCGAGAGAACCACTTGTATTACATTGTACCCCGATGCTCCTAATTGGAATATCTAATAAAAGTCATGAGGTAGTCCCCTCTAATTGTAAAGGTGGGTCATTAGCACCCCAATGTGGTTACTTGAGCCTACATGTGTAACTCGAGCCTACATGATTTAACTCAAGCCTACATGTCAAATGAGTTAACTTAAGTGAACGGATGAATATAAATAGAGGTGTAGTGCTCCTCATTAGTGACACACACTCTCACTTGTGTAGCGCATTAGTGGAGAAGAAAAGTAGATGGAGAAGGAGGAGGATCAGGCTTTGATCTCCTTGCTGGTTTTATCTTTTATCTTTTTGGGGCATCTATATTGAGGAAGCTTTTGCTGGGTTTTTTCCCTTTAGGGTTTTCCCAGGATAAATCTTTGTGTTCCTTTTGTATGGTTGTGCTTGTCTATCTTTCAGTGATCCTGTTTATATGCTTTTGTTATGAAATAAAATACTAATGTCTTAGCTAAGCATATGGAAATTTAACAATGCCTTCTCCTGGTTCAAATTTAGGTAATAACGTTTCATGATTCTGAGGCAAAGCATGTAATGGAGGAGCCAAGTTAAGTGGTTCTATAGCTATCCAAGCTAGTAGTGGTGGTGTATTAGGATGATTTGCATTCAGATTCGGAGGTACATTTCCGGCCATGATTCATGGAGGATATCAAGGCGGGGAATGAAAAGGAGATTGAAAAGGAGGTCAAAGAGGTGAACAGTATGGGGATTCAGGTCCCAATTGATTAAGAGGTTGGTCAACTTCTTGTAAGGACAAGCTCACCAATTCTTCCAAGTTCCCTACTAAGACTGAATCTTCTGAGAAAGTGGGTGTTATTTTGGAAGCTCCTCTTCTTGGTAATTCAAGGATTTTCTGCAATACCCCAAGATTTTTTGTGTATGACCTTGTGTATCTCCTAAAATGATCAACTACTTCAAAAGGAACCTGGTAAATGTGTGTTGGCCCATAAAAGGGGCATAAGAAGTAACTTCACGTGCACATCCAAGAAATATGTGCGCACGCGTGATGGAAGCCAAGGAAGAGTGCAAAGGATGAAAAGGGCCCGCGAAGGTAGGACGGGGAGTGCGCAACAAAGGAAAGGAAAGCATGGATGCACACAAAAGGGGAAACGGATGAAAAGAAACAAATATGGGATCCAAATCATGGCCATATAAGATGGCGTAAGCCTGCAGCTATGCATGTACGAGATAATATTTGTAAGTCAGGTCGATAGTGCCTCGTGTCAATTCATGATCACCACATATGTAACTAGAGGGGTGGCTGATGGTGACAATTAGCATACTTCCTGTAAGTAGTTGAACCAGCAGTGGTCATGTAAATTATTATAAATAGGAAGGATACAATGGGTAGAGGGTTGGATTTTGTTGGTCACAATTATAGAATAGGTGTTTAGGTGAGAACTATATACAGTTGCAGAGGGAAGGTCTAAGCAAGGGTAACTAGAATAATGGGAGGAAAAGAAGCTCTGCTAGAGTGGTGCAGATGCGAGGAGAGCCGATCCAGGCTATGTGCGGATCTGTAGATAGTAGCGATAGATTAGGAGAAATAAGACAGAGAGCATGAGAACCATGAGTCTGAGCTTAAAGACATATCTCTAGATCAGTCTGCATCCTGCAGACTACAAGGTGCTATATCCTTTCTCATGCCAGATGAAGAGCACCTTGGTGGTTTTTCCTAGATGGGTTTACACATTATTTCTTGTGTTCAATGGAATGATTGATGTGGTGAATGTTTATATGATTCATTGTAACGTCCCTGGCCCTCCAACCGGTGAAGAGGACACCACCATGGAATTAACCATCCAGGCAACTGCCCCATGAACATGTATGTACATAAAATGCTGAAACAAAATGCTTTGAACTAGAACATGCATACGTGATTATTTATCATACAGCGGAAGCAAACATACATTCATACAAGCATTCAACATGTTCATCATAATTTATTAACAGTAAATATGATTGCAGAAGTAAAATAGACAAGATTACTTATCTCATAAAGAACTCGTCCCTCAACCAGCTACGTCACTACAACGTTCCACCCAACCATAGGGTAGCATGCTCCTAAATCTCTCAACAATGCTACCACCCCCGAGCTGGGAATGATTCCCCAAGGAATAAGGAACAGCAGGCTTACACATAGCTAAGGATACACAAAACACAGCCAAGCCAACAAAGTTGGGTTTATCAGGCCATCAACAAGACAAACAAGCCAACATGGTCAAGTTTATCAGGCCATCAAGGAGTTGGGAAGGGTCATATGCTAAGCTGGTGAGCTCATTATAGAGCTAGAAACACCTACACTAGAACTATCCTGACTTCTAAGACACCCACACACACCCAACACAAGGAAACAGTCCCTTCTCTGCTACACAGTTCCTCAGGCCCTGACTTCCCTTCCAGTGATATTCAGGGGTTGTGGAGAAGAAATCCATCCCTCTAGCTCTGTCTGTGTGGTTTCCAAACACACCAGGTTTATTAAGAAAACCAAGCCCTCATCCCTACTCCAACACAGTCCGAAGACCAACCACTGCATACACGCAGTCACACAAGCAATTCACAGCTTCGACAAGAAAAACAATTCATGAGTTGTTCTTGGCCCTATCATGGCCAAAACGACTCCAAAACAACCTACAATAGTCCCAAATGTAAAATAGACACAACCAACAACGTGGGGAAACAATAGTCTATTCTCAACAATGAAGCCACCGAAAGACTTACACAAACCGCAAATGGGGAAGGAAAATCAGCCTCCCAACGTGTGCATGAGAGAAATTTACACCAGATCCCAATAGACGGATGGAAACACACCAGATATCTCTTTGTGGAAAACGCAAATGACAGTCAAAACAACTCCCTCTCCTAGTTGCATGAGACCAAACAGGAAAGAAGCCTCTGTGTGAGACACAGGACATTTTTCCTTGTGTGAGAATGAACGACAATGGAGAATGGCGAGCTGAAAGTGTGGGAGTGTTTTCAGCACCATCATAGAGAGAGTGGAATGATGGACGTATTCGGTTCTTCTACCAACGTGAGGTTCAATTCACTGGTGGAGTGTGCATGTGGGCAAGGACTGACAATCCTGCCACACTCCACTCCCCAGCAATAACTTCCTCAACTACCCAACAGAACATTAAAATGGTAGTTGGATAAGATAAGGGCAGTTGAGCAATTCAAACAGGGTGGTGACAAATGGATTTTCCCCCATAACCCAAGGTTTGACAATTTCCCCCCTTATCCTTGGGAAAATCATGTCCTTTTCAATATGGTTGCATTGACATAGCTATTTGGGTTCATTTAATTAAAGATGCATATTTACATGATGACAAAACTTAATATATGTCGTGTACCATCGGCAACGATTCCATTCACTGAAACATAACACAACTAAATCGATGGTGGGGCTTTTGCCTTTAGCTCCACACCACGATTCATTACAATATATACATCATGTACATTTAATGCAACGGGGTCAAAACCGAGGTGTTACATTGATTAGTAGTTATTGCCTATGTAATATTAGCATGGTTTAGTTCTTGTTATTTCTTGCAATTACTGGATGGATGTAAGGAACATTGTGTTGAATTAACGTTGTATAAATATGCATCGTCATTCTAGTTACGTCTTTTTATGAACCCTATTGCATGTTCTAGAGCCGATAGACCTAAGTCATCTGCACTGCACCAGTTGTGCCAGCTATGAGGAAGAGTGAAAGACCAAGTCGTGTGCGATGACATACTATTGTACTCAGTCGCACAGGTCTGAATCCTCTGTCCGATCACCCTGTTGCCTTTGTTGAGCCCTTGTTTGTGAACCAAGGGACTATAATTCCCTGAAAATCATGGAAACTTGGTTCCGGTGGTTACCCATCTATGAGATATCTCGGGTGAGACTACACCTTCTTCACAGGTGTTGCTGATGGGGCTTACCCTATCAGGTTGGTATCTCGAGTAGTTGTTGGATCAGCAGGCTGCATAGGACCTGGGTAGTGTGAGAAGGTAAAAGCGACCAACAAATGGTTTCATTGTCAGGACCCTTTTGATTGAATCAGGGAAATGGTGTAGCACCCAACGAAGGAGGAGATAGAATATTGGATGGACACTGAACTAACGATGGTTACGCAAAAGAAGGTCATAGTACTTGAATCATATAGTTTGGGGGCATATATGATGGATAGAAACTAGAAGGAATATGGAAGGTAGCCAGGAGAGATGTTCCCTGGGAGATCTGAGGAGGAATTAGGCACTGGGTTCTTGAGAAGTGGAAGGAGGTTCTGGTCAGGAAAGAGGAGAAAAGTAACCGAAGATTGGAGGGCCTATAGTTTACCCAAGGAGGGTGCATATGGATGTGAGTCATACCTAAACGAGGGATCCTGTGACGAAGAAGAGGAGTATAGCCCGGTTTTTTAGAGAGAAGAATCAGGAGGGTTTGCAGAATTACCTAGAATAGAACGTGACTATAGTAGTCCAGAGACATTCTCTAGAGCGAGAATTGGGAGTCCCTCACATGAACCCCTTTTGAGCACTAGTATCTCTAGTGGTGAGACTGGGGTGCAAGGAGGCCCACCAGCAGTCCCCGTAAATCCTGTAGACTCAGGGAACTCAATGAACAATCTCAGCACCTCCATAATGGTGGGAACAGATGTCCGACTACCCACTTTTACTGCGGATGGAACAGAAGACCCAGAACAGCATTGGTTTCTGTGTGAAGTTGTCTGGATGGTGTGCTTAGTGCACAATGCCGATATAAAGAAGGGACAGATGATTACAACCTTAAGGGGTCATGCCCTAGATTGGTTCATGAAGTTTTGTACCATCCTAGCTAGAACACCATAGAAGACCCTCGAGGAAATCCGAGCTACAATGATCTCAGAGTTCAGAAAACCCAAATCAAAGTCCCAATGTATTACCAAAATCAAAGAAATTAAGCAAGCTCCATCATAAATAGTATGGGACTTCAACCAGTGGTTTAAAACACTGATGGCTAAGGTCAACTTCCAAATGTCAGATTTACAACATAAAGAGTGGTTTTTTGCTGCAATGCTACCACATATAAGAGGGTCGCTTATGCAGCAAAAGATCGCAACATAGATGGAGGCATTGGAGTTAGCCATGAAGTTATAGGCTTCGCCCATAGGGGACGGTGCTATAGGGATGGTGTAGATTCAGTCCCAGCTGGCCAATATGACTATCCAACTCCAATATATGAAGAGAGGAGGAGGGGCCCACGAGGACCTCTTGTGTACCCATTGTCGAACCAACGGACACACCAAAGATGAATGTCCTGCATATATGAACTACGTCTTGTCCGATGGGCTGAGCCATTTAGATAGCCAATGACTACCTTGTTGTAATATATGTCAAACAAGAGGACATCGGGACATCAATTGTCTATTTATGCATAAGACGGTATGTAAACCCACCACTCTTTATTGTAAATTTTGTAAATTTGTAGGACATGATGAAAATGATTGTAGGGCCTACAAACTCATGAGGGAGAAAATGGTAAATTCATATTTAATGCAGAAAGAGGAGCAAGTAAAGTTTGAACAAAACCCCCCTCAGTTCCAAGCTCCTCCTTAGTTCCAGGCTCCTCCTCAGTTCCAAGTTTCACAACAAATCCCATATCCACAGCAGTTTCAGATGGCACCTCATTTTCGGGATAGGGGCCCATATAACTTGTATCATCAATAGTACCAACAACCACAATACCTGTTACAACTACCTCAAAGGCGGGGTGACAATTTCAGAGGCTGGGGAGGAGGATTTGGCCGGGGAAGGGGGCCAGTCCTATGCTACAATTGTGGAGTACTGGGGAATTATGCTAGGGACTGTCTAGAACCTGCAAGGACTTGCTCATACTGTAGAAAGGATCACAATGTGGAGAAATTCCCATAGCTCATTTATCTATGGAAAAATAGGATGCTTGGACCAACCAACCCAGTACCAAACCTTGTACCTAATCCTGTACCAAACTTGGTACCGAACCTTGCACCCAATCCTGTGCCGAATGCTCCCAATCTGAATGCCAATATTAATATCCAAATGACAGTCACTGAACCATGGGAATCCAACGTGGTAGTGGTCACAAGGGGAGGCTCCACGATAGGAGCAGACCAAGCCATGCAGGCAGATCCTGTAATGCACTCACAGCCCCAGGTATGACCTGCTGCAAAGAAGAAAGTACCAATTGACATTCAAGAACAAAAGCGCATATTCATGGATGTGTGTCTAGAGTTCATTAGTGCAGAACAACCATCTATCTCCAATCGAGTGAAAGATATGCCTGAAATATTTTAGAAGATATTGGAACAACAAAGTACGAACAAAACTGTAGAAAAGGTTAGTAAACTTAAACCTTTCTTATCAAGTTGTCTAATGCTAATCAAGGATAAGGAAGTGCTTGCAGAACTAGAGGCCCGTGTTGAAGCACTCCCAAGAGAGGTCCCTCTGCCAACAAAGGTTAACAATATCAAGACCAGACTCAAGATAGGACACGAACTCAGAATGACCGCGCAAATTGGTGATTATGATATGGACTACATCATCCTCGATCTGGGATCTGACGTCAATATTTTTACATGCCAGACATGGGAAATAATGGGTAAACCACCTTTAGAGTGGTATCCAATCCAATTGAGGCTTGTGAATCAAGCAAAGGTCATTCTTGTGGGTAGGTTGGGTCAAGTTCAAGTGGACCTTGAGGATTATGCACTTTCATGGACTTTGAAGTTATAGATATAATAGACGACACTACACCATATCCTGCACTTCTTGGGATCGATTGGGCAATAGAAAACCAAGCAATTATTAACTTCAAAATAAGGATCCTATCATTTGAGGATGATGAGATGCGGGTTGTTACACCTCTTGACCCACTAGAAGGACCAAGGCACGTTGAACCTGTGTTCAGCGAAGGGAATGATGACCTCCTAGACACTATTTAAAAAATAACCACCCTTCGGTAAGATTACATTAATCCTATTGCAGATGGTAACTTAAGTTAGAAAGGTGAAAGTTCATGTACATCAGACTCAGGCGAGGCATTGGAGAAATGGAAGAACCGATTACATGAAATCTCATCAAAAAGATGTGCCAAGATAACTAAGGCTATCAAACGAGTAGGAACTCAGTCACGACCACTACCCACGTATGAAGGATTGCCTAATCTGACAACATGTTTGGCTGAATTTGAAGAACTGGTAACAGAGCCGCAACGACTATCTGCACTGGACTCTGCATTAAAAGCTACGCTCGCACGATGGTGGGGTACACATAAAAGCACCCTAACTGAATGGACACAATGCAGAACAATGCTAGAAGTAAGATTTGGGGAAGAAATTACAACTATCACCCAAAGATATATAGGGTTATCCAATCCTGTCAAGCACTTGGAACATTGTTCTACAACATTTTCGAACTATCCTCACCGGGACTGGGTTCGTCACTTCATCTATACTCTTGAGACGTCACCTCGAGGTTGGTATGCATCTATCAAGCTACGTCAGGAGATGAGGGAATGGGAGAAAGTTGTGCAGAAATTTACTTACACATTCCAGTTTTCGGATGAACAACCTACAGTTGATATTGCACTGAAGACTATTAAGGACAAAATATTTGCCGAGATCCCGCTGGAGATTGTGTATTCTCAACCTTGTGATGTGCATTCCCACCAATGCTGTGTGACAGTTCAACCTTGGATGATGTGCTATAATATCTCTGGGGACCCGGACAATGATCCAACCAACATCAACATCCCCGAATCGAAAGGATCGCACGAAGTCAAAGGAGGCGGCATTTCTAGTGAACAGTTCATTAAATCGCTAAATATTAAAAAGGTTAACATTGGATCAGAGGACAACGCAAAATTTATAGACATTGGAAACTACTGGGATGAAGAAATAGTAGCCAAAATTACCGATCTATTACATGAATTTTAGGACCTATTCCCGACCAATTTCAGGAGATGAAGGGAATACTAGGTGATTTGGGGGAAATGAAAATTCCACTAAAACCCGATGCAAGACCATTAAGGCAATGACCATACAGATTAAACCCATGATATAAGGAGAAGGTAAAAGCAGAACTGGATCACATGTTAGAAGCATGAATTATTGAGCCAGTTGAAGAATCTGAGTGGATAAGCCCCATAGTCATCCAAGAAAAAAAGGTAACAAGTGAAGTCAGAATCTGTGTTGACCTAATAAAACTGAATGATGCTTGCTTGCATGACCCATTCCCTACGCCCTTCACCGATGAGGTTTTGGAAAGTGTTGGTGGACAAGAAATGTCCTCGTTCACAGATGGGTTCTCAGGATACCATCAAGTCTGGATTGCGCAAGAATATCACCACAAGACAACCTTTGTAACAAAATGGGGATGCTACTAATACAAGGTAATGCCATTTGGCCTTAAAAATGCCCCTGCAATTTTTTCTAGAATAGTAGTATCTACTTTTAAATATTTCATTCATAAGTTTCTTGAAGTATACTTTGATGACTGGACGGTCTTTGGTCTAGTAAGGGACCATATTGAAAATTTGTGCATGATGCTGGAGAGATTCCACCAGTATCAAATTGTGCTGAACCTAAGGAAATGTATCTTCTGTGCACCTTTCAGAGTATTGCTCGGCCATGTAGTATGTCGTGATGGAATCTTGGTCCACCCTGCAAAGGTGGCAATTATTCTGGACTTGGCTCTACCCACATCAGTGATGCAGCTCAGGTTTACATTGGGACACACTAGGTATTATCAAAAATTCATAAGAGGGAATGGAGAGATAACTACCCCAATGGAGAAATTATTAAAGAAAGATGTCAAGTTTGAATGGAATGACAGCTGTTAAGAAAGTTTGGATAAACTAAAAAGTAAGATGGCTACTACACCAATATTAATATTTCCAGACTGGAAAAAACAATTCCACATACATGTTGATGCCTCAATGATTGCGCTGGGCATAGTGTTAACCCAACCAGGGGATGGCGCAATTGACCACCCGATTGCATTTGCTAGTCGAAAACTATCAACGATGGAGATAAATTATACCACAACTGAAAGAGAAGGAATTGCAATGGTCTATGCACTACAAAAATTCAGACATTATCTACTGGGTGGACACTTCAAAATGTTCATTGATCATTCTGCACTAAAATATCTGGTCAATAAGCCAGTGTTGGGGGGGGAATCTGCCGGTGGATCCTCATATTTCAAGAATTTTACTTTGAATTCATTATTAAACTAGGACAACTAAATGTTGGACCTGACCACTTATTGCGAATTCAAAGTGGTGAGGAACCCACCAGCCTAGAAGATAACTTGCCAGACGTGCTGCTATTTGCTATAGATGTTGTTGACAAAGAATTTGATGCGATTATACACTTACTTAATACCGGCTATGCACCTGAAGACTATTCAATATGTAAAAATAAGAAGCTAGTTTTCAAGGCCTCAGATTACACGCTAATAGCAGGACATCTCTACAAGTTGGGACCAGATGAAATATTGTGAAGATGTGTCTTTGAGCATGAAAGATAATGGGTAATGGCGGAAGCACATGTAGGTGTCTAAGGAGGACATTATGTTGGGAAAGAAACAGTGCACAATATTTTGCAAGCTAGACTCTGGTGGCCAATAGTACATATGGATACAAGAAAAATACTGTCGTAATTGTGACAAGTGCCAACAAATGGGGAAACCATCACGACGTCGCGAAATGCCGCTTGCACCACAAATTACACTGCAGGCCTTCGATAAATGGGCTATGGATTTTGTTGGCCCTATCAGGCCACCAGGGAAGTGAACTGATGCATGTTATATCATCACTACTACCAATTACTTAACCAGATGAGCAGAGGCCACGCCTGTCAAAGATTGTAATGCTGCAACTGCGGCCCAATTCCTCTTTGAAAATGTCGTCACAAGATTTGGTTGCCCCAAAATCCTCATCAGTGACCAAGGTACGCATTTTGTAAATAAGCTAATTATTGAACTGACCACAGAATTTCAAATCCAACACAATAAAATGACACCCTATCATCCCCAAGCAAATGGAACTGTCGAAGCATTCAACAAGGTATTGGAGAACTCGCTGACCAAAGTATGCAATGTGTGCAGAGATGATTGGGACCAGAAGGTCTCCGTGGTATTATAAGATTATAGAACAACCTGTAAACAAATAACTGGATACACCCCCTTCCAGTTAGTCTATGGACAAGAAGCCGTAGTACCCATGGAATACATTGTCCCAAGCCTGCGAATTGCTGCGATAACAGAGATGGTAGATATGGGTGTTGTAGAAGAAAGGTTATCACAGTTAATCCAAATGGAGGAAGAATAATTTATTACTGGTTTTCATCAAAATGTGGAGAAGCAATGGTAGAAATCTTGGCATGACCGCCACATTACAACAAAGCAATTCCAGGTTCGTGGACTTGTTCTGATGTATGATAGTAAATTTCTCAAACATCCCAGTAAGCTCAAAATGCACTGGTTAGGTCCATATGTAGTAATGCACATTACTGAGGCAGGTGCAGTAAAACTACATAATATGGAGGGAACCCTAGTTGCGGGCATGATCAACGGTAGCTGGTTGAAACCCTATCATGATGAGGGTGGCTTGGCCCCATAAAAAAAAAAAAAATTGCAGAAAGTGATAGAACGAGAAGACAGCTAACAAGCACTGATAGCCGATACAAGCAAGGGAAATTCAAAAATGGATTTGACACTATTAAACGAATCAAGCAGCATTAAAGCAGCCACTCTGAGGAGAAGGACGACGATCTTTTAGGATGACATCGAGCAAAGCACCCTTAACTTCCCTGACATGAGAGTAATGAAGTTCATGCGTGTAAAAGATAAACCCATTTTCTCTGTCAGATGATCATTCATGCCCCTTGGTCCATGTCAAGGCTCATCAACTATATTCAGTAATTATCTCTGTCAGTTAAAGACTTTGCTTATTGAAAATAATACAGCAGGACTCAAGAACCAGTGTAACCACTCTGGAAGATGAAGAAAGCACATGCAAAGCCGAAAGCAGCATTAAGGATACAAACTATGAAAAACTCATTTCTCAATCAACCGCATCCATTCCCAGCAGGGAGCCAGCTTACACAGCTACTGCACCCCAGCCGCTGGTGCGACCACCGGGATCCCAGGTACTTGTCACTATGAAATCCTTGAACGATGCCCAGCCAAGTCCATCTGGCACAATAGAAAAATTACCCAAACCTCGTTGACCCAACCCGGTTCAGCCTATATCACCAAATGCAGAATGCACTGAAGAAGAGAAGAACTTGTTGCCGCCCTATATATCACCCAGGAAGCCCAGTGTCGAGCAAGTAATGGTGATCATTCCAGAACTGCTAGAAGAACCCATCAATCCAGAGGGCATCCCAAAACTGCAAGTTAGCACAAAACCCCAGGACTCCATCATTCCCATGATGTAGGTACTAAAGTTTGAAGACTATGATACTCGAAAGCTCGACATTTCTAGAGATCAGTTCATGGAAATAAAAGATACATATGATCTCTCTGTAATGGAATATGTGCGGGGACTGGAACAGTCCAGGTTATTAAATCTACTTCTTATGCCCCACTTTGGCCATTTTGGACTAGTAGAAATGTATGTCAAACAGCTACTCATCTACTTCCATGGTGGCTACCTTTGGTTGGACAAGCCATATGAGCTCACGATTGTCCTGATATCGGACATTACAGGACTGTCACGGAAGGGACTCGACCCAATTGTATACTTGCATAATGACCGCGAAAATATCGATAAAGCTGGTATGAAGGCTAAGTATCAAATTCTCTACGGCAGAAAGGGCTTCCTCAGCAACTCTATTGAGGATGATGTGGTCCATGCAGGAACAAATATTTTGTGTAGTAAGGTCTTATGCAAGATGAGGCCCGCTGAGTGTATAGCCACAGCAGTAGAAATTGCATAGAAATGTGCCCAAGGTGTCCACCTTAACTGGTCCCAGTTCCTCCTGAACAAATGGTTGGACGATGCACGAGACGCACAAGAGAAACCTGCAGCTAAGTTTCACTTCTATTGGCTCTTAATTTTAATTTATTTTGTAGTGTGGGATCTGCCACTGAACTATCGGCACATGGAGATTCCTGAGTAATTTCGGGGCAGACCGTATAAAAACCTATGAGACCATAAGGACAACAAGTGCAAGACTGATGCCAAAATTATCTTCTTTCTACAAAGGGAAAGGCTCTAGAAAATTGTGCGTGCATAGTGCCGGCTAACTCTTGCAATGGTTGCAAAATACCCGTTCATTCAATTCCAGGAGGCGCCGCATAACATCATCTTGCAACCGCATGGGGACCCTAGCAAGCAAGCATTGCCAACATTTTTCATCCTCAGGAATGCTGATATTGAGCGAGAAATTCAGGATTGGCCTGTGGAATGGCTTACTCAATATGAGACGCCATTGGAGTAGTAGATAGAGCCACATGAGGGGTCCCTAGAAAATCCAACCCAGCTTCGTACCAATTCCAATATGTAGGAGCCTACGGATAGCTCTTAAGAACATGAAGCTGAAAATGCCCAAGATCAACCCTGGGGCAGCCATAATAACCCTACTGCGAGCGGGGATTTGAGCGATGAGCAAGCCAAGAAAAGGAGAGACAAGCAGCCCATGGATGAATACAAGCATGAGGATTCATTAAGCCTCCCAGACAAGAAGTGACAGAGGATTCATAGGACCAATCATAGGGATATACGAAAGGAAAACTTTACTCTTCTCCGTGATGATGTTGTTGAGGTTATAGAGAAAACTTTGGGCAACCTTATATCCAGAAAATCCAATTGGAGAGCAACCATCACCACCAAAGTGAACCAACTCGCGTGGACTATCACCAAAGTGTGGGACACCGTGCAAGTGGGAACATATGCTACCACCCAAGCAGAGGCCTTGGCAGCACCAATAATGCTTTCACCCCTAACAATAGAAATGCCAGCCAGCACATTATCTAAGAAAGGCAAGGAAAATGAGGCAAGCCTCCATACCTTAGACACATTGATTTTAAATTTTTCTAAGTTAACCTTGCCACATATATACACTATTCAGCATGCCACAACAATGAAAATTAGAATTCATAAAGCTACAACTGCTTCTCAGGAAGCTAAGGCAACTAGAAAAGCAAGGGCATAGAAGCAGCTTATCAATCGCCAGCATGCAGAGCTGGTAGCCCAAGCACAAAGGCAGACACTGCTAGAGAAAGCTATAAACAAAGCAACAGTCCAATTCTTCGGCCAAGAAGAAGAGTCTAAGGTTGAATCGGCGCATCAATTGGCACTCTTATCCAAGATGGCCGCAGACCTCCAGGCAAAGATCTGAGAAATCAAATTCAACCCACAGCCTAGCACGCCCCCAGACGTACTGCACCAAAGGCAACAATCGACAACCCAAGCGGTTTCTTAGGTACAGGAAGCTGAGACTGTATGTATAGAGGCAGTTGACACAATTTCTATAGCATGGGAACACCTCATAAATGACGTTGTCGCTGAACAACTTGCCAAGCAAGCAAGGAAAGCAGATTTACAGATCTTGGCACTCAAAGATGAGATCAAGAAGTTACCAATGAAAGAAAAAATTGACCGCAACACAGAGCTTAAGGAGCTCCTTGATAAAGCCAGAACCCTGCGAGACCAGGAAACCATGCTCAATAAGGAAATTTTTGAACAACAGGATGAGCCTAAAAGAATAACAAAGTTGATTCAGCCAGTTCAGTAGCCCATCTAGGAGTTCACTCATGCACTGGCCAGTACCTCATCAAAGCACCTAAGCAACGACACAGTGCAGGAACTCAAGCAGCAGGAAGACGAAGCTTACCAAGAGATAGAAAGAATTACACCTATCCTGTTCCAATTCCAGAAAACCATTGGCAATGCATCCCAGCTCCAAGAAAAGATATAGCTATAATAGAGACCCCAAAGGAGCTCCATGAAGAAACAAAAGAGGCTGATCACACCATAAATAAGCACACATAGGAACATGATACCGAGCAGTAGAGGCGCCATCAAAAAGTCCCAACAAGTTGCAAAGGAATCTTGGAGCATAGACTTAATTGAGCATAGAAAATAGGAGGTTGAAAAAAAAGGGAGCAAGGAACGGACTGCGCAAGATAAGATGCAGCCGAAGAAAAAAAACACTTTAATTTTGTTCCAAAAGGTCATATGCAAATCGGGCTATTCACCCATCCCTTTCTTAGTGGCTCAAGACAAGCCATAGGTGAGTGTTGGGGGCCTGTTGGCCCGGAAAAGGGGCATAAGAAGTAACTTCATGCGCGCAGCCAAGAAAGATGTGCGTGAGTGATGGAATCCAAGAAAGAGCCCAAAGGATGAAAAGGGCCCGCAAAGGCAAGACAGGGAGTGTGCAACAAAGGAAATAAAAGCATGGATGCACACAAAAGGGGAAATGGACAGAAAGTGACAGATACGGGATCCAGATCATGGCCATATAAGACAGCGTAAGCCTGCAGCTATGCACATGCGAGAAGATATTTGTAAGTCAGGCTGATAGTGCCTCCTGTCAAGTCATGATCACCATAGCTGTAACTAGAGGGGTGACTGATGGTGACAGTTAGCAAACTGCCTGTAAGCAGTTGACCCAGTAGTGGTCATGTAAATTAGTATAAATAGGAAGGATACAATGGGTAGAGGGTTGTCTTTTGTTAGTCACAATTATAGAATAGGTGGATAGGCCAGAACTGTATACAGTTGCAGAGGGAAGGTCTAAGCAAGGGTGATTAGAATAATGGGAGGAAAAGAAGCTCTACTAGAGTGGTGTAGACATGAGGAGAGTCGATCCAGGCTTTGTGTGGATCTGTAGATAGTAGCGGTAGATTAGGAGAAATAAGATAGAGAGCATGAGAACCATGAGTATGAGCTTAAAGACATATCTCTAGATCATTCTGCATCCTGCAGACTGCAAGGTGCTATATCCTTTCTCATGCCAGATGAAGAGCACCTTGGTGGTTTTTTCTAGATGGTATTCCATGTTATTTCTTGTGTTCAATGGAATGATTGATGTGGTGAATGTTTATGTGATTGATTAGTATTTATTTCCTATGTAATATTAGCATGGTTCAGTTCTTGTTATTTCTTGCAATTAATGGATGGATGTAAGGGACATTTTGTTGAATTAACGTTGTATAATTGTGCATAATCATCTTGGTTATGTCTTGTTATGAACCCTATCGCAAGTTCTAGAACCGATAGACCCGATTCAGCTGCGCCACACCACTTGCGCCAGCTGTGAGGAAGAGCAGAAGACCAAGTCGTGCATGATGACATAATGTTGTGCTCAGTCGCGCAGGTCCAACTCCTTTGTTCGGTCACCTTGCTGCCTTAGTTGAGCCCTTGGTTGCGAACCAAGGGACTATAATTCCCTGAAAATCATGGAAACTTGGTTCTAGTGTTTACCCATCTATGAGATATCTCAGGTGAGACTGCGCCTGCTTTGCAGGTGTTGTCGATGGGGCTTTCCCTATCGGGCCGGTATGTCAAGTAGTTGTTGGATCGACAGGCTGTGCAGGACCTAGGTTGTGTGAGAAGGGAAAAGTGGCCAACAATTTGTTCAACAGTTTCAGGGTTCTCACTATTGGAATAGTTTCAAGAAAATGGGTTTCCTTTTCTAGCCATGCACTGGCGGCCCTCCTTCTAGCTCCAAAACTGTTGATGCCTAGAAAATCCTAGGTACCGACAGTAGGGATTCTCCCCAATAACCGTTCCCAATTAGATCATTTATCATTTGGTGTGGGGAATCTTCTCGATTAGCAGCCCGACTACCATAGAATTAAATGAAGGTTTAAATATATTTTATCGGTTGCATCCCAATCCACCGTTTACATGTGTTTTTATGTTTTATGAACGATATGCAAGTGCCTAGATTAAATGCAAGTGACCAGGAAATAAAGACCTCACAACGTGATGCGTAGGTTCTTACCTTCCATATTATCCCCTTTGTTCCTAAATCACCAAAAGAAAAGAACAATTAATCAAATCTACTCTATCTAACCTATCCCTAGGGAGCAAGATTACTATTTGTATGAGTAATGTATTGCATTTTCTGCACAAATAATTTTACAAATAGCTAATAAATCCATAATACATAAATACATCAGAAAAGATAACATAGAGATATATCAATGCCGTTAATGCATTCACTACTCATTTACTGCATAAGATTCATAACATGGAAATGAAATCATTCATAACATAGAAATAATTCAGCAGTTAAAACGATCTCACAGATTTGTGTAGTAACCTCAAACATAAATAGTTCTTTATTCCACAATCTACATTTTCGTCCATGATCCATGGAGGAGATCCAGGTGGGGAATGAAAAGGAGACGGAAGAGATGAATAGCACAAGGATTTAGGTCCCAATTGATTAAGAGGTTGGTCAATTTCTTGTAAGGATAAGCTCACCAATTCTTCCAAGTTCCCTACTAAGACTAAATCTTCTATGCAAGTGAGTGTTCTTTTGGAAGCTCCTCTTCTTGGTATTCAGGGATTGTCTACAATCCCTCGAGCATTTTTATGTATGACCTTGTGTACCTCCTAAAATGATCGACTACTTAAAAAGGAACCTGGTAAAGGTGTTCGACAATTTCAGGGTTTATTCTTTCTTCAGAAAAACTAATTTCAGGGTTGTCACTAGTGGAATAGTTTCGAGAAAATGGGTTTTCTTTTTCATCCATGCACTAGCGTCCCTCCTTCTAGCAAGAAAATTGTTGATGCCTGAAAAATTCCAAGTACCGACAGTAGGGATTCTCCCCCATAACCATTCCCAATTAGATCATTTATCGTTTTGTGTGGGGAATCTATCCAGTTAGCGACCCAACTACCATAGAATTAAATGAAGGTTTAAATCTATTTTACCGGTTGTGGCTTGGTCCACCATTTACATGTGTTTTTCTGTTTTATGAATGATATGAAAGTTCCTAGATTAAATGCAAGTGACTAGGGAACAAGTGACCTCACAACGTGATGCATAGGTTCTTACCTTCCGTCTTATCCCCTTTGTTCCTAAATCACTGAAATCAATGAACAATTAATCTAATATACTCTATATAACCTATCCTCGGGGAGAAAGATTACTATTTGTATGAGTAATGTACTACATTTTCAACACAAAGAATTTTATAGATAGCTGATAAATTCAGAATACATAAATACAGCAGAAAAGATAACATACAGATAGCTCAGTTTTGTTAATGAATTCACTACTCATTTACTGCATAAGATTCATAACATGGAAATGAAATCATTCACAACATAGAAATAATTAAGCAGTTAGAACGATCTCACAGATTTGTATAGTAAGCTAAAACAGAACTAGTTCTTTATTCAATCGTCTACACAGCATGCATTTGAAACTCAGGAAACCCTTTCTCCAGCAAAACTTTAGTCCTCTTTATTATAACAAGAAATAGTTCTTCTTACAAAAAAACCTTCTCATATCAGAGCTAAAAAATTCCCTTCTCTATTCGACTCTACCTATATTTATACATTTGCAAAAATTACTTTTGGTCTCCCTGCTCTTTGGGATTCCTCAACTTTCACTTACAAAAATGTTTGTCTTCTAGTATTCTCATTAATAAAATAAGATAAATACAACCTATTACAATTACATTTCCATATGTAGATGGGACAGAACCACTCAAGTGGGCCCAGTCAACTAATTGATGAGTTGTTTCCATGCCATAGCATCTAAAGCAATGATTCCAAAATTTGTTGGTTCTAAGAATTTGACCGTGACCTCATGCTTGGACAGTTGAGTCTTTAAATCAGCCACCCTATGTGGGGTTACTCGAAGCTGGTCTTCCAAAAGGCAATTACTCATTGTAGCTTTAGTCACCATAGTCTTTATCACCTTTTCATGTAAGACTTTAATCAGTTGTATGCTATGCTCATCTTCCTGGAGTCTATCATGTAGGTGCTTCAAGTGGTCTTCATGGGTTGGAAACTCTTGCAGCCTTTTTGTTGAATATGTTTGACATTTGTTGTGAGTTATGAGCACCGTATTATAGAATTCCCTGCACTTGTCTAATGTCTTCTCGACTACATCTATCAGTCTCTCAGCAGCTCTGTTACTGAAATTCATGAGATCATACTCGAGATGCAACCTTTTTGGATTCTTCGCAGGTGCATTTTCAGGGGGTTCTTTATTTTCCTCCAAACAGGTCATCTGTCCTTGTATGGTCTCTGCAATTTCCTAGGTCCTGGTCTTGAATTCAATAGCTATGATTGAGATCTCCCATAGCTGAGATTCTGCTTGCTTGATTTTGAAGACCTCTTCTACGAGCTTAACCTGTACTTGATATATTTTACCTCTAAGTAGGAGGGAATGCTCTCTCATATGTGTTATGTCCATCTTTTGTTCATTGGATTCCTTCAATAATACTTCCAAGGAACTATTTTTGGCTTCTAGTTCCGTAATTCAGAAATTATACTACTTTTTTTGTTGGTCAGTTGTGGATTTATGTGCTTCCATTTCTACCAACTTTCTCTCTAAATTCTTCTTCTCTCCATCCAGGATCATGTTTGACAGTTTCAAAGCATCCCTTTCTTATTCTAGTGTCTGGAAGTCCTGCTGAAGCTTCTCAAAATCTAAGAGAGTGGCTTCATATTTTCTCTTTAACTCCCTACCCACTCTCTATTTCTTCCTTAAGACTTATTTCATCTCTACCATTTTACCTTTATATTGGTCAATTGTTCCCTTAAGCTTACTAATATTATGGGAATTTTCATGTGCGGTTGCAATACCCTTGGAGGCCAATTATTCCGGATCTTCTTCTACATCTTTTACGAACATCTTCTTGATCACTATGGTGATCTCAAGTTTGGTTCCCATCTTCAGAGTCTTCTCAGTTCTCCACACAATGGGATTTCATTTGGGATCAAAAAATACATTTTCAATGCATGCAACTTCATTTTGTTTTAAAGGGGTGAATGGTACCAACTCCAGTTCAACCATAGGGAGACAATCTCCTGTAAGTATACTGCTTGAAGTGGAAGGGAGGTTCTCGGTGTTCTCCTGAGAAGGATCTTATCCCTGATTCTCATTGTCTAACTCTTCTTGGTCTTTCTTCCTTTATTCTTCTCTGACCCCTCCTTTGTTTTGTGCTTCTTGTTCTTGATTTTGAGCTTCTTGAGCTATTGATCTTTCCAACTCTGCAATCTTCTATTTGATAGCTTCTTATTTATTTCTTTGTTCCTCTTCCTTCTCTTTTCTAGAAGCTTCTTCTTCCTCATTTTCTCATTGGGCTTATTCAACTAAAAGTTTCCTTGGACCTTATGCCAGTCTTCATGTGGTCTCTTCCTTTGCTTTTCTTGCAACTTCTTGCTCATGTCCCTTTGCTTCTGGATTGCTATTGCTACTGCCTTTAACTCTAGATATTGTGGTCTTCCTTTTAAGACGCTTATTTAAAGCGATCATGTTGCAAATATTCATGTACATTTCCTCATCCTTGTCCACATAATCAACATATTCAAAATTTACCTTGAGGAGTGCCCGATGGGCTGCAGACTTGCCTTGGGAATCATTCCGGTGAAAGCTCTTTTCACTGAAATGAAAGATTTCTAGTTCCTTAACAAACTCAGGGGAACTCTTGACTTTAGCGAACTTATAACTCCCCACATAGAAAGGTAGTGGTGGAAACATAGCTTTTTTCATATCAAACAAATGAATTCCAAAGCCATCCGAGAAAAGTTGTCTCATAGCTTCCTTATGAACTATGTAATTTGTGGCATATTTTGGCAGCAATGAGGGTTCTTTGGTTCCCCCATACATCCTCAGGTATGTACCTTCTTCAGAGGAGAATTAATCCCCAAACTCTTTGATAGATTCCAAAGCACCTTTAGATAGGCACTTACACTCCTCCTGGAAAACTAGGTAGTACAGAGGCATCAAGAACTCTTCATAGATTAGCTTGTAGTGACTGTGGTATTTTTGGGCCCACAGTATCTGATATGCTGCATAAATAGGAGATTTTTCTCCTTTCCACTTGCAGTTGAGCTTCTCAAAAGGGTGAAAGAACAGTATGCAGTCAACCCAAAAATATCCCATATAGAATTCATATTTTCTTTGGTGCAAACCTTCTTGGGATGCAGTAATGGAGGTAGATAGCCTATTGGCTACTATGTCAGACCAATTGAAAACTGTCTCTTTCATGGAGACATGGTAAATTAGTGGGATCCATCCAAACTTATAACATATTCCATTAGCTCTGCCGAAAATCCTATTCAACATCAGCACTACCATTATGTATGGGATACGTAGATGGGCATTTTCGTATTTCCCGAATGTTTATGCCTGAAAGTCTTTCCTTCAGTTACCATCATCTTTGTTGTAGCTATGTAATCAAGAGTTAGTCCTTTTACCCAATCAATTGTCATGCTGACTTCTAAGGGTGGAAGGTTGTATTTTTTTTCTATGAATGCAGGTGTGAAGGAGGAAAACCCTTTATCCTCCACATTGTTCATGATCATCCTTGTTGCATCCACTTTGGATAGAATTCATCTGATGCCCTCAGTGCAAGGAAAAATCTTTGGTCTAGTGGATACCTTAGTGATTCCAGATATCAGTATGTTATCATATAAGTCTAGGTCCTCCAACCCTGCCTCTGGAACCTTCTTCTCCACAAGAATGTGGCAAATTTGACCCCATTTGAATTCGGGTTCTGCCCCACTGACTGACTTTGTATATTCATATATTATTTCCACCCTTAGTATGGGTGATATTTTTGCATCTGAATCATAATCTACAATATTGGCCTTCTTTTTCCCCTTCTTCATCATGATGTCTGGTACAAACTGTGACTGTAATAACACCAAAAAAATATCTTAGCATTTACATCATTAAACAAACTCATGCATTCAGGAGAAAATAATGATTATGGCATAAGAACATGCTAGGCAAACCATTTTTTTCAAGGAACAAACTAATATGTTCTTTTACCACATTCTCTTCTGTCATTGGACCAGAAAACTGCACCATGGCTCAGTGAGACCAAACTCTGGAAAAAACAACCCTTTAACACATGCGGGCTTCAACTAAGGCATCCCTTTCGATTCTAACCTAGAAAACCACCAAAACCCTAACTACCCTCTCACCATCATGCACGAATATATCTAAGGGGCTCATAGTCTACAGGTAGTGCATGAAAGCTAAATGGAGGCAATGCCCTAGTTTCAACCACCAAGATCAAAATCTCTCATAGAGGAGATACAGTACAATAGCCAAAACCTAAAAGGCTTGCATGAATCAAACAAACTGCAGCCTCCAGGTCAGACCCAGGTCAGTGAAAAGCTAGGGCCTCTGGGGATCCATCATTAGCTTTCAATCCCGTGGGTGAAACGCCTCATAATGAAAACAACAAAGCTCCACGGGAGCAGGTCAAGAAATCGCGGCTATGTCAAAACTTAAAAGAAAACTGCTAAACTAACAAAGGCAAGGAGAGATCATTTTTTAAACCAAAACACCCAACAACCAACACCCCTACACGGTGTATTGAAAACCGTGTTGGGTATATTATAATGTCTAAATGAATCCACCTATTCTTTAATTATCAACCGGGGTTGGTAAGCTTAGAGTTGACACAAAATATGTGCGAAGGTAGAGGGTGTCGTGTAAATATTTAGCAAACAAAAGATTGAAAGATCTTTCAAAATGAAAAACTGAGTCAAACTCCTAAAAATGCAATTATTAAAGTAATTAAACTGAGACAGAATAATAAACTAAATAATTGATAATAAAATTTAAACTGAAATACAATCAACAATTAACTATTCAAATGGAAAACTAGGGTACGAGGAGAACTTAACTTATAAGGAACTAGAAAACTTAATAAGAGAAGCAAGCAGAAAACTTAATAAAGAAAACTTGATAAAAAAAAGAAAGTAGAAAACTTAATAAAAGAAATATCTTTAGGTTCTGTCCTACAATTTCTTTCAACAATAACACAACATAAAAGAGACAACCTAAAAAACATACTAAAGGAAACACATATAACACTCAATCTCACATGCAAATGAATAAATCAATCTAAAAAACATAAACACAAAATAATACAGTATTAAAACAAAATCAGCAATAACATTCAAGAAACAAAAACAACTTGACACACATTCAAGCAAAAAAAAAAAAGGAAAATAATAAAACTTTAATAAATAACCTAAAACAATTAAAATTTAACCTTAATGTTAAACAAAACTAACATCTACATATGTCAGTCAAAACATAATTCAAACATTAACAAAAGAAAACTAAAAACAATATCAAAATACATAAAAAACACTAAAAATAGAACTAAGTGTTGAATGACATGCTGAACTGTGGGTCTAAAAGGGGTGGCTGAATAACAGACTGAACAGGATGTCCAAATGACAAGCTACACAGTTAAAATGGTAAAAACTAACCTAAATGAACTAATCTTCAGCTGAAGCCATGCAGATGTAATTCTAATGCATAAAGCAATAGACAAACCTACTTACTAAGCAAATCTAATAGTAAAATAAACTTAAGCAAATTCATAAACATAAGCATAAAGAAACCATTTCATATTAATAGACTGAAATATAAATTTACATAAACTGATAATTAACAAAAATGAAATAGACAAAATTAAATCTATTTAATTTGATAAACATGAATCTATTTTATCTAACTTGCAAATAAACTTAACAATAAACTGAAAATGAAATTATTGAAAGCAAAGTTGGAAACAAACTATGCAATTCAAAGCTGAAAGCAAACTATGCGCGCAGTATAATTATCTAATTCAGAAGTAAAATTGCATTACAGAAATAATAAAATAGACTGTAAATTAAACTAGCTACAACAAAAAAAATGAAAGAAATAAACAAGAAAAGAAACCTTTGGTTGATGAGGGGCCCTCTCAGCAATCAAGGGTGATGCCTGGCTAACTTCTACTTAAACACAATCTTCAAAAAGAACACATACAACTCTTTATATAGATGGTGGAACAGAAATACAATGTTCAAGAGTAAATCACAGCAGGAACTCTTCTCCTAACTCTGCTAACTGACTGATTTTTCTAGCTAACTCCAGCTCTCTCACAGAGGCCGCTATATATAATGATTTACAGGGATGAGCAAGTCAACCCTTTAGTGGTCGACTGCTCTCTAAATTTAGTCTATCTTAAAGGCGTTTAACTGATCATAGGCCAATGCGCAGGCATCTCCCTTCTTCAGCACGAATTGTCTTTAGAGGGGGTGCATAGGCTTCTCTTCAGCGTGAACAATTTGCAAAGGTGGCACACAGGTTCCTTCCTGAGTGCAGCAAATGACTAATGGAAAACAGAGGAGAGTGTAGTGGTGAATCTTCTAGAGCGTGGGTTGAGTGCATCAATCCAACGTGTGGATGGTTGATGTGGTGGCGAGCAAAGGAGGATGCAAGTTGGAAAACATCTAGAACACAGCTTCATCACCCAAATGCGTGGATAACAGTTCGTTTGTAGTTGTTTCATGTTTTAAATGCCTGAAATTAATTCTCAGCAGCGCGCAGTCTGATGGGCGATCTACACAGAGAGCTGAACGGGAGGCTGGGTCGTGAGCTGGATATGTTGGGCGTCAATCTAGGGAGAATAGAGTGTCCGTCTGTTGGTGTGCTTCATGGCTGCAGTCTACAACAACACATTTCAACATCTGGCAAACCACCAGCAAGTTTCACGCAACGGACTGAATGACAAGCTGGACGTCAAGCTAGACATGCTGTGTGAAAGGCAAGCTGAATGCATTCTGTTTATTAATATATCCCAAAAAGATTATAAATTTTGCAAACAAATATATAAATCATTTAATTTATCAAATGCACTTTAATAATGTTATTTTTAATTAATAAAACCATAAAAAGATTTCATATAAACCTTAAATACACTCATACCTGAGGTTGAATAATGATCTGCGTGTCATAAAATATACAAAAAGGTAATAAAATATGTGTTTAAATGAATAATTTTACTGCCAAAAAAGATAACAAATCTAGGATCAACATTCCCCCAAACCGGAGAAATGCCAGGTCTTGCTGAGCAAAAAGAAAGAAAAACAATTTAGTAAGAAGGCGAACTAGTAGCTGCCTTCAACTTGGCAGATAAACAAGGTAATTTAAACTTCACTCTTTTAACCTATAAAATAACATATCTTTCATGTCACACATTGTATGAAAATTAAAAATGACTTTATTGGGTTTTCAATGGTTCTCATGTTCAAAATAATTGTTTCATTTATAAGGTTTTAAAATTAATTCAATCATATCCAATGTAAAACTTTGGGCGGGTTGAACATATAACACAAAAACATAGATTGTATTTTAAATAAAAAAAAGATTGTTCATTTTCATGCATGATTGGGTAAGAGAATAGAATTATTAACAGTGAAATGGAAGTAAAAACTATTTGCCCAAAAACAAAATTTAGTTAGCAAATTTAATCATAAGTGCTATAATATCACCATTTTTACTAGATCGCTTTTTGATATTTCATTTGCCTTCATTGGATTCTTCATATGGTAAGACCATATTGAATTTTGCTGTAAAATATGCTTCAAGCTATAACCAAATTCCACTGCTTACATTCCTGGAAATACTTATGAAATAGATTTGTCATAAAATAAAAATAATCTAATTTTTTTACAAGTCAAATCCATCTTCCCCCAAACCAAAGAGATGGTGTGTCCTCAAGCCATACAGAGAGAAGAATTGATTGTTCCAGAAAAATAGAAAGAGTGAGAGCATGCTGTTAATGATTATTTAAAAAAAAAAAACTAACTAGCAAATGGAAATGGTTCAAAAATGTATATTCATGAAAAATAAAACAGTGCTTAGAAAGACCCTGTAAATGAGAATAATATTATTAAAAGAATACCATAGGAAAACTAGCCATCCATCCCTCATTGTAAAGATATCCTGTCATCATCAAGTATTTTAAGCGTACCCCAGCGTGTGTGAGATTTACAACTATGGGTCCCATTTCTAAGATAATGACATCTTAGATATATGCGGAATGAGACGGTCGGGGCTAAGTCAACTTAGAGCCATTCTCCAATGACATTATAAACAATTGGCCATGACATTATTTTTTTGAAGAATTTTTCATATATTATCACTATTTTACGAACTATGTGCATAGTGGTGTATTAACCAGATCTCATTTACCAGATATTTCCCCACTGCCAGCAGGCCTGTTCAGTACCTCGGTGGGTTTATCTTGGTACCATGTAAGCATAGCCCCGCTGCCAGTGAGCCTGTTCAGTACCCCGACAGGTTTACTTGCATTTATCAAGCTTCATGTTGTATGGTTTTTACTTAGCATTGACCCGCTGCCAGCAGGCCTGTTCAGTACCCCAATGGGTTTTCCTTGTATAATGATATTAAATATATGGAAGCCAATTGGTACTAGAGCGTGTTAAATCCTGCTAAACACATAATTCAATTTTTTTCAAAATAAAGTTATCAGTAATTTCATAATGGCCAGACTCATAAAACATGTTAAAAGAGAATAACTAAAAGTTGTTCTTTAACCTAACAGTCCTTGTTCTTTATAAAGTAAAGTAATGTTCTCCACAGATAAAAATTCCACTTACTTTCAATTTATCACCAAAATACACAAGAGACAAGTTTTGATAACAAGTATAGGATGAACTAGTAATCCATAGGTAAAAAAAATAAGGATGTGAAAAATATGATAATGAAAGTGGGTCTTATCAAGAAACTATTTAAAAGAATAAATCAGAAATATACATGTCTGAATCAAAATACCAAAAACTATATGAATCATAACATAATTGGTTAAGTATGATATACAAAGGATTGATATAAAAATTTATCTGTATAAGCTGCAAATTTTGAAAGTACCCCAAAAAGATTAAAATACCTTATGAGTATTTAGCATAATTTCCTTGTCCAAATAATATTCCGTTAGCTAGTCATAGAGATAATATACGTGTAATCAAACTGCAAAACCGCTTGTTAGATTATTCAGTTTATTCATAAAGAAAAAAGAGTCTTGTGTAGACAACCTATTAGGAGTGACTCTTATTTATTCAAAGAAACAAACACATATTTACATACATACAAGTGATAATAACCCAAAATATTTTTCAAGGATCGGGAGGAGGAGGAATAGCTTCCCCTTCAACTAATTCCATTTCATTTTGCTACAAAATATTTTGTATAAAATCATGTTTAGATTTCGGTTGGTGATAGAGCCTAAGTCTATGTCCATTTACTACAAAGGAAATTTATGAGCCATCAATTGTTTTAATTTTTACTGATCCATTATCAAAAGCTGTAACTACTTCGTATGGACCCATCCAACGGGTAGTTAATTTCCCTTTAAAATTTTACCATGAATCGAATAGTAGTGCCCAATCTCTAGTATTAAACTGCTTTTGCTTAATAAATTTATCATGCCATGTTTTTCGTTGATTATGTATTAACATTGCTCTTTGTAGTGCATCTTGTCTAATTTCGTCTAACTCATTAATATGTAATATTCGTTGTTTCTGTGCTTCATCCAAATTCATACCTAATTGTGTTGCCATACGAAAAGTGTTAACTTGAAATTCAATAGGTAAAAGGACTTGTTTACCATACACTAACTCATAGGGGGTTTGTCCGGTAGTGTTTCTCCATGTTATCCTATAGGCCCATAAAGCCTTTGGGAGTCTCTCTACCCAATCCTTATGGTGTAAGTGAATGGTCTTAGTTAAAATGGCTTCTAGTACTTTATGAGTTGATTCTACCTAATCATTATCCTGAGGGTGATAAGGTGAAGATTTTCAATGTCGGATGCCATATTTTGTAGTAATTTATTTCATTAATTTAGAAGTAAATTAAGTACCTTCATCTGTGACAATTTCTCTAGGTACACCAAACCGGGTGAATATTTCTTCATATATAAATTCTACCACCGATTTCTCTGTGGATCTGAGTAAAGTTTTAGCTTCTACCCACTTGGTGACATAGTCTGTACAAACTAAGATATATTTCTTTTTACGAGACATGGGAGAAATTGGTCCTACAAAATCAAGAGCCCATTTCTCGAAAGGTTAAATCATAACTTGGGGTTGTAAAGGCATTTGATCAGATGACGTAGGTCTACCCATTCTTTGGCAACTATCGCATCCTTTAACATATTTGGAAGCATCCTTAAAAATGCTTGGCCAATAATAACCAAAATGTAAGACTTTATATGCCATCCTCTTATCATAAAAAATTTCCTCCACATGGTCCATCATGGCATGCATAGAGGATGTCTGTCATTTCATCCTATCACACAGATCATCGAATAATAAGATCTGGACCAGTGTGGAAGAGATCAGTATCAACCCAAGGATAATTATAAATCCGAACTATAATATCACGCTTCTCATGTGGAGACAAATGGTTTGGTATTTTCCCAGTTGCTAGATAATTGGCAATATCCACAAACAAAGGGGTTTGAATAGATATAGCAAATAGACGTTTATCAGGAAAAGTGTCATCAACTGGTTTAGTACCGTCTTCATGTTGAATACGGGAAAGGAAATCTGCTATGATATTTTCTTTACCAGGTGGGTCAATGAAGGTAATGTTAAATTCTTGTAATAAAAGAAGCCACTGGGTCACTCTACCATTGGTAATTGGTTTATTCAATAGAAATATAATGGCGGAGTGATCGGTATGCACTAAAACTTCATAACCTATGATATAATGATGAAATTTATTAATAGAATAAACTACTGCCAAAATTATTTTTCAGTAACAGTATAATTTAATTCGGCAGGGGTCAAAATTTTGCTAATAAAATAAATGGCATAAGGTGCTTGTCCTTATTTTTGGCCGAGGACTCCTCCTATGGCCGTATCAGAGGCATCGATAGATATGTGAAAAGGGAGGGACCAATCAGGACCCCTAAGTATTGGTGCCACCGATAGTTTAACTTTTAGGATTTCAAAATCATTTTGACAAGATTCTGTCCACAGGAATTCCGAGTCCTTTGTAAGTAACTTAAACATTGGTGCAGCTATTTTAGTGAAATTTTCAATAAAACGACGGTAATAGCCTACATGATCAAGGAAGCTTCTTACCTCTTTCGGAGTTTTGGGAGAGGGAAGGCCAACAATTACTTCGATCTTTGCAGGTTCTACCTTAATTCCTCGGGAAGAAACATGGTGTCCCAAAACTATACCTTCTGTCAGTAACATTCTACATTTTTCATGACTGAGAGATAGATTTGTTTCTTGACATCAGATCAATACCTTCTCGAGGTTGTCAAGGGCTTCTTGAAAAGTATTACCATAGGCCGTAAAGTCATCCATGTATACCTCCACATAGTCATGTATAAGATCGGAAAAGATTCCTAATACTACTCGATGGAAAGTGGAAGGTGCATTAAATAAGCCAAATGGAAAAAATCGATAATCATAGGTTCCCCAAGGGCATGTAAAAGTGGTTTTCTTTTGATCTTTCAGTGCTATTAAAATCTGGTTGTACCCACTATACCCATCACGAAAGGAAAAATACTATTTACCTGACAGAGTATCTAATAATTGATCGATAAAAGGTAAAGGAAAGTAGTATTTAAGTGTAGCTTTGTTTATCTCTCTAAAATCAACACAAATACACCATTTCCTTGTGAATTTATTTGGAACTACTACTAAAGGAGATAGCCTTTTACTATCAAAAATAGGATAGATGAAACCAGCAGTGAGGAGTTTTTGTAATTCTTCTTTTACTATATCCTTTAGTTCAGGATTCATCCTCCTATGTGGCTACCTTACAGGTGACATGCTTGGATCCATATAAATATGGTGAATACAGGTATCGGGGTGTATACCCTTCATATCGGTGTATTCCCATGCAAATGCTCCAGCTTGTTTCTTAAGAACTTTAAGCAATTGTGCTTGTTGGTTTTCACTTAATCCTTCATTTATATGTAAGAATATTTCAAGGCCAACCTCATAAGGTATGGTATATGGTTTTGTATGCTCTTCAATTGTGAAGACACAAGGTGTTACGGAGAAACCTTCCTATGGCTTGGGGTGTACCACAACAAACAGAGAAACCAAAGAAATCAATCCCTTCCCAATATGCAAGAGAAATAAAAAATCTAACACTAAAGGATCTCGAATCATACCTTATTCCAGACGGTTGAAGTATATCCCCATTGATCTTATTCCAATCCCACTTGCTTTAGCAATTTACTCTCAACAACAGTAAACAAGGAAAGCATGCTATAGAATATAGTGTTAGGCCTACTCTAGCATATATAATCAATAATGCATAAGAAAATAAACACATCCATGGATTCAATATTCATTTAAATGCAAATCATTGGACAAGAAAATATATTTCTATTAATAAAATCAGAGATTACATAAGTGACAACCTCTGTCGGCACGTCTGCGAACCGGAGAAACTGAGTCCTCTACCTGGACCTCCACCAAATCAATCCTCCATCTCTCGATATCAAGCTCACGAGCAAAGGAAAGCTTGGGAAAAACACTATGTGCTCCAAGGGACAAAGGGATGCAGACTCAAGTACAAGTAAGCTACGGCAACAATGGACTATAGTTTTCTTGCTCTTCAATTCCTCCCTCTTCAATGTATCCAAGGGGTTCCTTATATAGTGCTTCAATGGGGTAATGGAAGGTCAAATCCGAGTGATATCGAGGCATATGGAAGGCCAAGAGACAAGTGATTCAGATCCACATCAAGGAAAACTACAAAAGTATTTGGACTTATGCACACATCTCTATGTATGTGGGTTTAAGGGTAATATCCACGTATATATGCAAGAAAGGGATTAAAAGTCACGTACAACAAATAATAGGTGTTTTTAGGGATGATATTGGAAACATCAAAGGTACAATAATGGTCCATGGGGTCCAAAGAGTCTGCAGAGGGACAGGGAAGGCCATAAAATTGTGATCAACCATGTGTGGTAAAATCAGTTGTAATAGACGCCCCCTAATGTGTGAGGTCAAAGGGGTAACATGATGGCCGAAATACATTATAAATCCATCCCAGAATTGGAATGATGAAGAACCAGGTGGAGGAACCATCCATTCATCAGTATAGTACAATAATCAATCTTTGCATATGACTGCAAATACATATAGTAGTCCCGGATACATAAGAGTACAATGGCCATGAATAGGCATGATATACAACATGTGACATGTGTGGTCATCTCCACATATGATATATAATAGATTAGAATCTCCATGATGAAGATATACAAAGGATCAAGATATCCATGAAAACTAAAGATATACAATGGATCTAGATCTCCATAATGGCTAAATATATTTGACATACGCTGGAATCAAGTCACGAGAGCTGAAATCTCATCAACAGTGGCACGATCAAGGAGGTAGCATATGTGGAATGCCACCAATTTAGAAATTCTTCTACACAAACCGCTACGAGTACATGTCCTACTATGTGAATAGAGGTGTCAAGGTTGAACATAGTAGTCCATCGTCTGATTACCGATCATTGATGTATACTGTTAACAGACGCGAGATCACCCATCGATAATGAAAATGGGAATCAAGGTACTAGAGTGGAATATAACAAGTGCGAATAAATGTGTTGAGGTTGAACACTTGGAATAATCCATCAGTCAGGGGACATTGATGTATTCCCAAAACTGTCGATGGTGAGAGAACCTACCAGTGATGACTGTAAGTCTCAATGCACTCAAATGACTCTAAACTCCTATCCCAGAATAAATGATCTAAATTCGATGGGATGGAATCCGATGGAAGGAGGGCATTAAGGCATCCCCTATAAACCAACATGAGGTACTCAGCAACGTTGTATAATGTGGAAAGACTCGAACAAAATGTGCATGAACAAGTAATAGTACCAGGAATGACCGACATGCAAAGTCAAGACAACTGAGTAATGGTCGACTCAGGCTTCAACTTCCTTCGAACAAGAGCATAAAGGTGAATGGTGACTGAATGTAGGTAGCATAGACTCGATATACAAAACTAGGACATCTCTACGACACAGGAGGCATCAATAGAGGCTCCATAGGGACTGGAAACTTAACCAATCAATGGAGATAAACTTAGACAAACGAGTACAGCTCCTAAATTCAAACTACTAACCCAACCAACGGATGTGATATACAGTGCTCTGTTCGAAGACGACATGACTCGATTGCTGCCAAAGATAACATCTTTTCCTATCCATCTTTTTGGTTTTTTTATTTTTTTGGACTTTTTCAGATATTTTGAAAATATTGAAAAAGAATAAAAGTGCTTTATAGTTACAAATATAGGAGGAGACGAGTGTCAAGGGACAAACAAACTAGTTCCAAGCAGTGGAACATACCTATGCTCAATGCAAGGAAACATGTGCAGGATAATGACACTCGGGGGAAAGTCCCCTCCCAGTAAAAAATGGGGAATCAAGCTGCAAAGGATATATAAAAAGGCTATGCTTTGCTAGACATGAGACAAGCTCGGACTATATGGCTAATAATCAAAGTCCGGGAAGCCAACGTAAGGCTCAATAAGGCAAGCAAAACTCATGATAATGCAATTACAACTTGACATATACAAGGGAGTCCTGGGGAAATGGCCAACATAAAGTTCAAGAGGAGTATGAATCTCTTGCTCAAAGTCATGGCGATACTATACAAAGGACTCCCACACCCTAAAGGAGAAATGTCAACGTGGACACCAAATGCAAAACAGGATCTAACTAGGGTACCCATGTATGGTAAAGCTCTACCATTCACAACATGTCACTTCTAAAAGCAGCAAGAAGGTTCCGTGACAAGATGGAATGGGTTTGTACCTAAGGTTAAGATGAAATGGTCATAAGGTTATGCAAAGTGCAAATGGTTGTGAAACCTAACCTATGTGCCAGTTTAGACATAATACCTGCAATAGGCACGAACGAGTCAAAGCCATGGTCAAAACCGCACTAAAAATGGATTCCTACAACATCAAATTAGTTCAAACGGTCCAAAACGGTCAAAAATGGAAAAAAAACTATAGAAAGTGGGTAAAAATTTCAAAAAATTTCTATAAATAGTGAAAAATTTAAAAATTTTCATACCATTTGAATTTTTTACGCAACATAGTGTATTTGAGCTCAGAAATTTAGAAGCAAATTTTGGGAGCATCGTCCAGTAGAATCCCTCCCTGTTTGATCTAAGTAGATTCTCATGCTCTCCTCTTTCATTTTGATGAAATTTTTTTCAAATTTCATGGGCTATTTAATTTTTTGAGCCATCCAAACTTATACGTTTTGTCCCACACGAAAATTGGGCCTTTTTCTGCATATAGGGCTCGCCATATGTGGAAAATGTACCGAAATCCATGTACATATGCATTTGTTTTGAAAACAGTCACTTACAAGGCCACAAACAAGGTTTTAAAGGGTAAATCTTGATCATAAAACTTGGTTTTTGTGCAGGATGGTGCTAGAGTGGAGAGAAAGAGAGCATGGTGATGTTGAGGAATCTGTGCAAGGTGATATCATGGCTCCCCAAGCATTACAGGAATGTGGATTATACAAGTTTTGGTGTCTTGGTAGCCTGAGGGCCAAACCAAGACTACTCCAACTACTGGTAGACTATTGGGATCCAGAGTCTGATACATTTTAGATAGGTGGGATATTGCTCAGCTTTGAGGTTGAGGACATATATTTCATCACAGGTTTGTCCCAATAAGGGGATATGGTGAACGTTCGATCTCATGGGTGAGGAGGTGGGATGACCATAGATGAGTACATAGTTGTGTACTAATTTTTGGAGATGGAAAAGGTTGGGAGTCAAATCCTGACAAACTCTATTCAGATTCTCGGGATGAAGGCCATACTTTTGGCACTAGGCAGGATTGCAGGGTTAGCTTCACTTCACCAGGCCTCACGTACAATGATGTTCTATGCGGTATATTTCATGTGACCTACAGTGTATGATTGGAGTACTACAGTATTGAGCAACATGAAATAGTAGCTCAGTGACTGCAAGATGGGCAGGGTACGAAACTTTGGCTTCAGCAGTATACTGAGCATGTTTTTCTTTGAGTGGGTGTTAGGGCTAATCCCTAGGATAGAAATTTCTTCACATGGAGTCCAGGATCCAGCCCAACGATGTTGGGAAAATATCATGCGCAGAATGGGTGGAGGCAGGGTGGCTAACACCTACCCAACAGACTTATTTCCATGGTGGCGGAGACAGATCGTCGCCATAGATGACTACCCCTATGCAGGGATAGACTTCTGTAGAGACCGATACATGCCCCTACCACCAGGATCAGCTTATTGTGACATAGGTAAAGAATCCCAAACCCGCTTTTTAATTTTTGAATTATTTAGTTTTTGTGTTTTTTGATATATTGACTCAAAAGACATGTTTTTGGTGTGACAGCACATAGTGAAAATATGTCATGTATATGCAGATGTAGGACCATGATGGCCAGATGGCTTCCCTCGTAATCGACGAAGGGGAAAAGGAGATGATATTTGTTGAATTTTTATATGCTTAGCTAAAACATCAGTATTTCATTTCATTTTCATAACAAAAGCATATAAACAGGATCACTGAAAGAAACAGTATCACAAGAACAACACAGATTTATCCTGGGAAAACCCTAAAGGGAAAAACCCAGCAAAATCTTCCTCAATATAGATGCCCCAAAAAGGTAAAAAGGTAAAACCAACAAAGAGATCAAAAACCTAATCCTCCTCCTTCTCCAGCTACTTATCTCCTCCACAAGTGCGCTACTCAAGTGAGTGTGTGTGTTTTAAATGAGGAGCACTACACCTCTATTTATATTCATCTGTTCACTCAAGTTAACTCATCTGTCATGTAGGCTCGAGTTAATCATGTAGGATCGAGTTACACATGTAGGCTCAAGTAACCATACTGGGGTGCTAATGACCCACCTTTACAATTAGAGGGGATTGCCTCATGACTCTTATTAGTTCTTCCGATTAGGAGCATCGGGGTACAAAGTAATACAAGTGGTTCTCCCGGTAGGACCATCGGGGACCATAAAGAAATACATATAGAATATTCTTCGAAGTTACAATATCTCAACACTCCCCCTTAACAAGAAGTGTATTCTATAACAACATCAACAACAACAATAATAGGAGAGAGATAGAGGACATCATCAACATCATCAAGGTGATACATCTATAAATCATTGGAAGCTTTTCAACATCATGTAGTCTTCATCTTCAATCTTTAGTCTTCAGCATCATCAGTACTTTGACCGCTTCGAACAACAACATATTTAGCATCTTGACTCTTCAATCAGCAGCAACATCTTCAGCATTTTGACCTTTCGATCAACAACATCTTCAGCACTTTGAAATTTCGATCAGCAACATCATCTTCAACACTTTGACCTTTCGATTAGAAACATCATCTTCAACACTTTCGATTAGCAACATCATCTTCAGCACTTTTGGCCTTTCGATCAGCAACAACTTCATCATCATACTCTGATCTTTCGATCAGAAACATCATCGTGAAAACATCATCCTCTAATATTTCGATCAGAAACATCATCAACCGAACATCATCATACTATAACATCAACTCATCATCATATTCTGATCTTTCGATCAGTACTTCATCATCATCATACTTTGATAATATGGCATCATCATCATCACATTCTGATCTTTCGATCAGAAACATCATCATCATCATCGCATTCTGATCTTTCGATCAGAAAACATCATCATCAGCAGCAACATCATAATCATAAGCAACTTATGATCTTCTGATCAGAAAACATCATCATCATCATATTCTGATCTTTCGATCAGAGAACATCATCATCAACAACTTCTGATCTTTCAATCAAAGAAACATCATCATCATCATATTCTGATCTTTCGATCAGAGAACATCATCATCGTCAGCAACAGCATCATCATCATATTCTAATCTTTCAATCAGAGAACATCATCATCGTCAGCAACAGCATCATCATCATATTCTAATCTTTCAATCAGAGAACATCATCATCAGCAACTTCTGATCTTTCGATCAGATAAACATCATCATCATCATATGCTGATCTTTCGATCAGAGAACATCATCATCATCAGCAACAACATCATCATCATATTCTGATCTTTTAATCAGAGAACATCATCATCAACAGCAACTTCTGATCTTTCGATCAAAGAACATCATCATCATCAGCAATAACATCATCATCATATTCTAATCTTTTAATCAAATAACATCATCATCATCAGTAACTTCTGATATTTCGATTAGAGAACATCATCATAATCAGCAACATCTGATCTTTCTATTAGAAACATCATCATCATCATCACACTCTGATCTTTCGATCAGGAAACATCATCATTAGCAGCAGCAGCCCACAATACAAAGACAAAGAAGTCTTTGGATCCCTTTTGGACTCAAAATCCAAGGATGATGCAATCCTATCACATTCTCAACAACCGAGGTCACCGTATCCATTCTGAACTGAGGTTCAAGGATGATACAATCTTGCCACATTCTCGATGACCGAAGTTACACCAGATCCGTTCTGAACCGAATTTCAAGGATGATACAATCCTGCCACATTCTTGATGACCAAATTTACACTGGATCCATTCTAAACCAAAGTTCAAGGATGATACAATCCTGCCACATTCTCGATGACCGAAGTTACACCGGATCCGTTCTAAACCGAATTTAAAGGATAATACAATCCTGCCACATTCTCAATGACCGAAGTTACACCGGATCCATTTTGAACTGAAGTTCAAGGATGATACAATCCTGCCACATTCTCGATGACCAAAGTTACACCAGATCCATTCTGAACTGAAGTTCAAGGATGATACAATCCAGCCACATTCTCGATGACCGAAGTTACACCAGATCCATTCTGAACCGAAGTTCAAGGATGATACAATCCTACCACATTCTTGATGACCAAAGTTACACCTGATCCATTATGAACCGAAGTTCAAGGATGATACAATCCAGCCACATTCTCGATGACCAAAGTTACACCAGATTCGTTCTGAACTGAAGTTCAAGGATGATACAATCCAGCGACATTCTCGATGATCAAAGTTACACCGGATCCATTCTGAACCGAAGTTCAAGGATGATACAATCCTGCCACATTCTTGATGACTAAAGTCACAAGATCATTTCTGGACATATGTCCCAGGATGATACAATCCCTCTTCATTCTCGAAGACGGAGGTCTCTGGATCACTTTAGGGCAAGTGCGTAGGGATGATACAATCCCACTTCATTCTCGAAGACTAAGGTCTCTGTATCACTTTAGGGAAAGTGCCTAGGGATGATACAATCCCACTTCATTCTCGATGACCGAGGTCACTGGATCACTTCTAGACAAATGTCCCAGGATGATACAATCCCTCTTCATTCTCGATGACCGAGGTCACCGAATCACTTTAGGGCAAGAGCCCAAGGATGATACAATCCCACTGCAACATCACTACTCCCCCTTTCGAGGAAGGTCTTTCTGAACAACACCAAGCTTGTCTCGAAAGTGTTCAAACTTTACTCGAGACAAAGGATTTGTCAGCACATCATCATCTAAATCATCATCATCTACATCTTCAGTATGTGAATACTGAAAGCATCGTCACCTCTATATTTAGTATAGAAATACGGTATCATCATCATGTGCATCTACAATATGTAAATACTGAAACATCATCTATATCTCTAGTGTGGGAATATTGAAACATCATCATCTCTATATTCAGTATAGAAATACCGAATCGCCATCATCTGCATCTATCTCGTATGTAGAAATACCTGATTTCTATGTGCTTCGATCTATTGTGGAATACTGGGTTCTCTGTCAACTTTGATTATCGCATAGAATCACGGTAGTGTCCAACTCTAGGTTGAATAATCTTGACATCAGCTTTCAAATCCATATGGCTTCACAACTAGCAGAGCAAGTTGCTATATATTCTACTTCTACTGTGCTTTGAGCAACACTAGACTGATTTTTGCTAAACCATGAAATCATAGCAGATCCCAGACTATAACATCCTCCTGAAGTGATTTTTCTGTCTGAGATACTTCTGGCCCAATCTGCATTTGTGTAGCCATACAATCTATACTCATGGCTACCATCATAGTATATACCAAATTCTATAGTCCCTTTCAGATATCTCATCACGTGTTTTGCAGCTACTAGGTGAACCTGTCTTGGTTGAACAAGATATTGACTTAAGGTGTTCACAGCAAAACAAATGTTTGGTTTGGTATTTGTTAAGTACATCAATGACCCAATGATCTATTTGTAATGAGTCACATCCACTAACTCTGATGAGTCATTAGCTAACAGCTTCAGGTTGGAGTCCATGGGTGTGTCCATGGCTTTGCATTCCAACATATTGAATCTCTTAAAATCTCTACCGCATACTTTCCCTGGTTGAGAAAGATTCCTTCTAAACTTTGCCATACTTCCAGACCTAGGAAATAATGCATTAACCCAAGTTCTTTCATCTCAAATTCTTCTGCTAGTTTCTTCTTGCTTTCCATAATCTGTTTCTCATTCCCTGTCAAGAATAAGTCATCCACATATAGTAATAGTATGACAGGTTCATCTTCTACAACCTTGTAGTAAAGGGTAGGATCGAACTTACTCTTGGCAAAGCCCATGCTCATCAGGAAACTATCTATTCTTCCATACCAAGCTCTGGGAGCTTGCTTTAGGCCATAGAGGGCCTTCTTCAACTTGCGTACTTGATTCCATCTATATTCAACTTCAAATCCTCGTGACTATTCGATGTAAAACTCTTCCTCAATCATACCATTAAGGAAGGCTTTTCTTTACTTCATCATGGAAGAAACTACCATGATAGTTCTAAAGGAAGTGTACTTTGCTTCCTGGAGTAAGTGCCTCTTCAGAATTAATTCCCTCTTTATGATATAAACCACAAGTCTTTCCTTACTTATATCGGCAACATATTTTATCTTGCAAATCCATTTGTAAGATGCCACATTCTTTCTTTCTGGTTTGAGTACTATATCCCAAACATAATTCTAGATAACATCTTCCATGAGTTCGTCTTGTCAGATCATCAACATATCCTAGTCTTCTGCATTCAACTTTGAAGGTTGGAATACACTTTTACTCTTGGTAAAGTCTTGATCCATCACGAAGCTATCCATCATATCGTACCATGTCGAGCTCAGATATCTTCTATAGTCACTCCCCCTAAAGTGGAGTATCATCTTCCTTCTTCATTCTGTACAGGTGGTTCTATGCTTGATATATACTTCTAGTAGGTCTAGTCAATAGAGTATGTTATTTTATAGTCTATTCTTTCAGAGGCAAATCACGAACCTTGCTTTGTACACTTGTTCTTGTAGATCCATAGATACTACGTACTTCCCTTTATGTCTTGAAATCATATCGTATACATCATTCCCCATGATCAACTATTATTCTTTGATCATAGATTCTTTCATAGCATTCTTTTCTTCATCTTGAGTTATCTCTCGTACCCATGGTGGTATTCATCCTTCGAGGTGGATCTACCGCTCTCTGAAGCTCTTTCTTCCGTCATGGTGTCTCTGACCCTGGGAGCTTTAGATTCATGTTTATTGGAGTGAATCTTGAATTGTCATCACTTGTTCTTTGGAACAAGTCTCATCCTTCTTTTCTTGTAGGAGGTTGTACATGACCTTTCCTACAATTCAAATGCACCAGTTGCATGGTTAGAACTATTTCATAAAAAAATATGCATAACGACAAATTCTTATGCATCATGCAACCGTTTAGTCAATACAACATTCATCCATATCTCACGGAAACTTTCTAGATGCCTTCCATATCTACCATGACATCATTGAGATTGTGCACTAATCCAATATGTCAGTAAAGAGGTTTGATAAGTAGCAATGGAGAGTTGTATAGCACCATGAGCTACTTACCCATCACATGCATAATAGTAGTATACAATCATTAATGCAAACAATCTATCATGCATAACACATCAATTGAAAACAATATCATGAAATGACAAATGAATACTTATCTTTTATTTGTTTCATGGGTAGAATCCATCTTGATAATTCTGCTTTATCATCTTCTTCATTCATGAAATCATCATTTCTTATCCAAATGATAAGATGAATAAGAGGTTCTTCAAGAATTGATTTCTTCATATTCCTCATTGCTTGAGGGATCTTCTTTGAATGGTGAGAGCTTGATCTTCAATTGCTCCCATCTTATTCTTCTCTTCTTATGATTCGAGCTTCTTCTTCTTCCCAAAGTCAACTGAAAGTAATCATTTCCTTCTGGCATACATTCCTTCCATGAATGAATCCCATGATCCTGGGAGGCCATTCAAGGTGTCTATCACCACTTCTTCATTCTCCACTTCTTCTTCTACCACTTCAAGTTGTTCTGCATTCTAGATCTTCACATTCTTCAACTGTTTTCTCAAAGCCATCTTCTGATTTATGTTCTTATCTTCAAATATCTTGATCAAGGAATCAAACATCTTCGGTGTCTTTAGGGAAGACACTTGTGGTAGAAGTTGATCCGTGATTGAATCAACAATGATCTTTTTGGCCCTGATAAGGCTTTGAGCCTCATCTCCCTCTAGAACTAGAAGACTCATGTAGGTGTCCAATTCATTTTCTTCAGAGAGATCAAATATTTCCATGCTTGGAAGTTTTCAACTTCACCAATCTTATCATCAAGCTGATGTGATATATCACTTTTAAATGAGAACCTCAAATGCAAATAGAAAAAGATTAGATCTTACCGATTTGAGGTGTTCGTCCTGCTTCCGGAGCTGGATGATTTAGGGTTTGTCAAAGAAACCCTAATTTTAAAAAACTGGAATATTTAAGATATTATTGGATATAAATATATATCTCTTCAAATTGAGTTGTCCAATGTACTCCTTTTCTTAAAACAGTGGAGGGAAGCTCCCAGAACAGGAAGCCCTAGTTTTCCAATTTCTTCTGCAGAAATTCTTGTCACTGTTTCTGTGATATCTCCGAAATTACTACTCCTATATGTATGAAATTTCTCACTTAGGTAACCTCGCATGTACCTAATCCAACACCATAGTTTTCATTAGAATTGGTTTCACCAATTGGGATTTATGATTCTTTTCCCAAGGTGACCTATTACAGGATTGTTCCGAATAGTGAAGTTGTACAGCATGCCACGTGTCACTGTTTCATATTCTGGTTCTAAAATTTGGACCAAAGAAATTATAGTACATGATAGTTCTGGAACAGCTTCATGAATTCCATTTGGACCTCTGTAACCCAAGCTATAGCAATTCTCCCTAGGTGTCCTGTTTAGGGATGAATTCTAGAAGAGGCTGGAACCCTAAATTGGAGGGATCATATCTCCCAGAATATAGTGAATCAGATTCTAAATGTTGGACAAAGTGTACATAAGAATTGAATCTTCATCCTTTTAAATTTTCAGCTCCTGAAACTTCTCCAATCGCTGGGTATGGCAAATGTACCAAAACTTAGCAGTTTTAGTATTTAGGGTTTTTCTAGCTCGGGGTCAAACTAGGGTTTGACTTTCCCAGAGTTTCACCCAACCAAAATTCTTGATCCAGGTCTCTAAACTTAGATTTTGATGAGGAGAGAAATCCTATGCCAGGCTCACTCAAAAATTCCTCTTTAGCAAGAAGCCCTAATTTCTTTCGAGGAGAGAGAGAGAGCTATTTTGCCTTGTGAAAGCTGTCCTAGTCAAGGTCGCTCTGATACCATGTTGAATTTTTATATGCTTAGCTAAAACATCAGTATTTCATTTCATTTTCATAACAAAAGCATATAAACAGGATCACTGAAATAAACAGTATCACAAGAACAACACAGATTTATCCTAGGAAAACCCTAAAGGGAAAAACCCAGCAAAAGCTTCCTCAATATAGATGCCCCAAAAAGGAAAAAAGGTAAAACCAACAAGGAGATCAAAAACCTGATCCTCCTCCTTCTCCAGCTACTTATCTCCTCCACAAGTGTGCTACTCAAGTGAGTGTGTGTCTTTTAAATGAGGAGCACTACACCTCTATTTATATTCATCCGTTCACTTAAGTTAACTCATATGTCATGTAGGCTCAAGTTAATCATGTAGGCTCAAGTACACATGTAGGCTCAAGTAACCATACTGGGGTGCTAATGACCCACCTTTACAATTAGAGGGGACTGCCTCATGACTCTTATTAGTTCTTCCAATTAGGAGCATCGGGGTACAAAGTAATACAAGTGATTCTCCCGGTACGACCATCGGGGACCACAAAGAAATACATATAGAATATTGTTCGAAGTTAAAATATTTCAACAATATTATGGGTGCGGATGTGGAGCGAACGCTCCAAATCATCCACATGAATTTTTTTCATTTAACACATAGGGTACCCATGGCGCAAGTCGAGGACTTGCCTGAGGCCATGCAGTGCCAGGTGGTTGGTGTACCATGAGCATGGGTTCGACTATTTTGACGGCTAGCTAGAGCCGTAGTGTGCTATCTTGATCAAAACCCCCCTCCACCTTAGAATTAGAGAACTGAGTGTATTCATTTTTGTATGACCATGTAGTATATTTTGGTGGCTTGAAAGCCCTAATTTTGTATATGACACTTATGTATTATGACATCACTTTTTGAAGTTAATGAAAAAACTTTTATGATGATCGATTTTATTTATATTTACATGTGTGTAAAATGTGTTTTTGTGATATGCTTATGGTCTATAAAACAAATGCCAATCTAACACATAGTTAGCATATGAGTCAGCAACTTGATTAAAACTTCTTGGAACATGAATGTATGTTATACTCTCAAATTGTCGTTTTAGCAATCTAACACGTAAGAATATTCGTAATAACGTCGGATCCCTAATACGATACACACCATTAAGATGTGAAACCACTAGCTATGAATCAAGACATACCTCAAGAGAATGAACACCATGTGAAATGGCATCACGTAATAACTCAATGATGGCACTATATTCAGAAACATTGTTTGAAGAAGGTCGTAAACATATGCCTTCGAAAGACAATACTTGACCCGTAGGAGTATAGATCACCCAAGCAGCCGAAGCTAAGTTTTGATTGTGGTGGCTAGCACCATTAGCGAATCCTATGCAAATGGAAGACTCCATCGACATCTGTCATAAGAAGAGAAATCTAATCAACAAACCTGATAAACATAAGAAAACCTAACTATGCAATGCAAAACTGTACACTAATATACAGAAATCAGCCCTGGTTGAAGATCATGCATAGTATTTTTTGAGATAGAACCCGTTTCTAGGCTTCACTAAGGTTGTCCCTTCATAATCAACCAGCTCATAGATGCCTTTCTCTAAGACTCATTTAACCACGTAAGGACCATGCCACATGAGATTAAATTTCCCTGTCCCCAAGGGTTCCTTAGCTTCATCCCACAAAAGGACCAAGTCGCCTTCACTAAACCTCCTTGGATGGACAAACTTATCATATTGGACCTTGAAACAACTGTTGTTAACCTCTAGAGCCACTAAGGCATCTCGGCGCTGCTCATCAATCTGCTCTATGTGGACCAAATGCTCTTCTAATGTGGAAGTGTCATGTAAAATCTCCACAGCTAGCTTCAAAGAAAGGATTTCGCATTCAACTGGTAAAACTGAATCCACCCCATGCATAAGCTGATAGGGAGAAAACTTGATGGTGGTCTTAACTACAGTTCTATAAGCCCACAAAGCAAGATATAACATGATATGCCAATTAGTCTTCCTTTATGAAATGGTTCGTTGGAAAATAGACTGAAGTGATTTGCTCACTGCTTCAACCTGTCCATTTGCTTGAGGATAATAAGAAGATGAGTGCTCTTGCTTATATCCTAACTTGGAAGACAACTCTTCCATCATTTTATTCTGAAAGTGCCTTCCATGGTCAGTGACAAGCTCTTTCGGAATGCTGAACCGAGTGATAATCTGGTTGAAAATGAAATTTGTAGCTACCTCACCATCGAATCTAACTGTGGGCATAGCCTCTGCCCATTTCGTGAAGTAATCGACAGCCAATAATATGATGATGACCCCCAGCTGAAGCTGGGTTGCAATCCATAAAATCAAGCCCCACTTGGTGAAGGGACCGGCGGTGACAATAGGATGTAATAGGGTTGGACGTGAGCACATATTACGTGCAAACACCTGGCAAGGGTGGCACTTCTTGACCGCATTAACACAATCTTTGAAGATGGACGGCAAAAGATAGCCCGCTCTCAAGATTTTTTGGGATGTAGAAAGCCTAGATAAATGACCACACGCCCCTCCATCGCAATCATTCAGCATAACCTCAACCTCATCATGGGTTAAATAATGACACAAAATGGAATGTACCCCACGACAGTACAATTCATTATCCACTATAAGGTAGTTCTTAGCTACATGATGTAATCATCGTCACTCATCCCATGAGAGGTGAGTAGGGACCTTCAATGTTTGAAAATACATGATGATATCCCCATACCAAGGGTCCATAGTTGAGATGAGGAAAATATTCTTATCAAAAAAAGAATCCTCATAAACCTCCTCCTCGTCCAAGTTTGGAAAATCAGAAATGAGCTCCACAAAGATTAACGATTTCTTCCATTTCACCAAAATGGATTTGAGATCAAAGTCTTGCAAAATGACAATCCATTTATTGTATTTTCCCCCAATCATCCTTCTAGTGAGGACGAACTGAAATGGATTGATATGAGCTATGAACAAGGTTTGGCGAAGGAGAATGTAATGTCTCAAACACTGAACCGCATGAATGGTGGCCAAGTCTAGCTTCTCCACATGGGAATAGCGAAGTTCCACATCAATAAGGTTTCGACTCAAATAATATATGACATGCTCATGGAGCTCCTCATCCTCCTGAACCAAAACCACACCAACTGTCTCCATAGACATGGCCACATAAAACAAGAAATCATGACTATAGTCTGGTGGACTAAGCACAGGGGTTGTTGCTAAGGCTCGCTTGAGAGCATCAAAATACTCCTGGGCTCACTCATCCTAGTAAAAATGAGTTTCCTTCTTCAAAATATGCATAAAGTCTTTAGTCAAGTTGGAAAAATTAACCACAAACCTTCGCAAGAAGTTTGCCATGCCTTGTAAACATTGAAGGTTTCTAATATTATGTAGCGGAGACAATTGAAGTATTGCCTCAACCTTTAAGGGATCGACTCTTATACCCTCCTTGGATACGATGAATCCTAGTAAATGACCAATAGTCACGCAAAAGATGTACTTATGAGGATTTAAACAAACTTGGTAATGACGACATCTTTCAAACACTAATCTCAAATGATATGGATGATGCACTCTCAAACAAGAGTGAGCAGCGAGATCATCCAAATATACTTCAATAATAGTTTTAATATCGTGAAAGAAAAAGGTCATGGCCCACCGAAATGTAGCTCTGGTGTTTTTAAGGTCGAAGGGCATCTTTCGATATGAAAAAGTACCCCAAGGACAAATAAATGTTGTCTTATGTTGATCCTCGGGCTTAATTTGAATCTGATTATATCCAAAAAAACCGTCCATAAAGGAAAATACCTAACTTCCCGCACACTCATCCAAAATATGATAAATAAATGGTGTGGGGAAATTATCCTTAGGACAGGCACGGTTTTATGTCACAGAAATTAGTGCATATGTAGATCTCTCCCTGATTCTTATCTACCAGAATGAGATTTGAAACCCACTCTGTCAAGGGAACAAGATAGATAAAACCAGCTTTAATTATTTTCTCTATCTCAACTTTAATGGCAAGTGCTTTTCTAGGATTCACTGCACACAAATGTTGTTGAACCAGTTTTGCATCCGGATACGTTTTGATCTAATGTTCGACAATACGAGGGTCTTTACCCATCATTTATTCATAATACCAAGTGAAAATGTCATGAAACTCTTTAAACAGCTCGGTATACTCCTTGATATCATCAAGGGAACAACCTGCCCCAATGTAGACATTCTCAACTTTTCCAGGATCATGAGAAATATTAATAGGAATGGTTGGTGACAAATTAGCCATGTTCCCATCAACCATCTAACCAGGAGAGCTTAATGGGACCACAGTGCTACCAATATTCTTGCTAAGAATCTCCCTAAATTCATCACACTCCATATGTTCAAGCTTAGGAAGAAAATATGATCGATGATGCAACTCTTCCCAAGGTTGCTCAACCCCAAACATGGCCTCAAGAATAGCTTCATCCGATGGAAAAACATCATCGAGGAAATCATGTGAGTGAGATGACTCTACTACCCATGCAGGAATCACATACGGGTCCTCCTCCTTCGTCCGCGAAGAGGAAGTACTAGGCTCTGCAACCTGATCAAGATTCGCTTGATATGCCAACATTGTTGCAGGCAACGGCATGTCTGTCTCGATAGGCATACTCAAAGTACTCAGTGAAGGAAGAATATAAGGATATTCCATATGGGTAGTGCGAAAAGACACCGAATTCGACGAGGATGAAGCCCCACCAAAACTAGACCCAATCATAAGAATGAGCGCAGGACAACTAAAATTTCCCATAAGAGAAGGATACATATCTATGCCCACACTCCCAGTTGCTGGTTGAGAATGATCGATAATCGGGATAGAATCTCCCAATGATGCATTGACACTCGGATTATGGAATGACATTTGATCAATCGTAACAATATTCCCATTAAATGGAAATTATATCACTTGAAAGAGGGAAGAAGCTACAGCTTGCATACTATACATCCAATTCCTACCCAGTGTTATACAGCTGATTGGCACCTCTCCGTCTGAGTGCTGACATCCCTCAGGTCGGCACACAAAAGGACACTTATGGATTGAGGTTTGCCTAGTTTCATTATACCTTGGTTGATGATGAAATACATTGCCTATATGCCCAGCTGGTTACTTTGCTATTTTGAGATTTTGAGTGCATGCGCGACTATCTCTATTGGCATCTCGCGCATATGCGCGAGTATTATGTTCAGTAGGTCGTGCATACATATATGCGCTGGTTGCATTTGTATAGAGTCACGCATCATGCTCGGGTTGCTTTACTACAGACCCGTGCATGGTTTCCTCAAAATTAGTTTTTAAAAACACGAGTTAATGGGAGATTAGTTGTTTCATTTACCTTAATCCCATTAACTGCTATAACCTCCCTAACCTTCGAGAACTGCCTCATTTCCTTCAGATAAATAGAGGCCTTGGGGAGGGTGTTAGATATTCATACTTGGAGAGAAAAGTTATGCTGGTGGATTTTCTACAAAATCTTTGGAGCAGAGAAACTCAGAGTCCTTTGGTGACAGAGGAGTCCCTTGTTCAGACATTGGGTTGTAACCTAAAGTCCCTCTATTATTGTTAATAAAGCAGATTACTTCTTCCATATTGTGTTTCATGTGTTGTGGCTTGGTAAATTTTTATATTTCATTATAATATGTGATTTGCCTAACCTGCATCTTTATATATGAATCATACTGTATATTGGAAGAATCTTTGTTAACAGGTTGAAGGAGGAACTATCCTGGAGATTGTAGAAGTGAAGCAAAGAGGAAGAAGTTAGCTTGGATCAACCTTCGTTTATTACAAGTAAGTTCCTGCTACTTCCCTATTTCCTATTTGTGCTTTTATAAGCAATTTGTCTGCAAGGTCATAGTATGTTGGTAACCCCCAGACCTAGGTTATTAGGTGAATTATCCATTACAACACCCAGTAAAAGATTGTAATCAAGGGGCACATCAACCACCTCGACCTCGACCACGACGGTCTTCCCTCCTGATTGGACCTCTAGAGAAGGAAGAATCTCGTGCAACCAAAATGATCTACCATCGAAATATGTCAACATAGTGGAATATTGAGACAACGTGGGAGAACCCAAACCCTTCCAACACGACAAAGACATCATAGAAGCATCAGCACCTTCATCAATGACAGTACGCATTACAATGTTTTTAAGACACTCTACATGAATCAAAAGAGACACATAGTAAGGAAAGCAAGGATATACTCCCATGGTTTCAAATTTGATCATGGAAGAAGAGCTATCGTCACTAACCCCAAGAGAAAACAACAAGGCTTTCCTCTATGGAGGACAGGTCTAAAGCACTTCTAACATAGACATCGCACAAGAAGTATGGCCCAAATCCTCAACAACTGAATAGTTTTGGGTGGCTCGGGAATTAGAATTGTGCCCCGAATTCTTTAATACTCCCTTAGGAATGCGAGGTGGAGCTTCAAGTTTATCCGTATGATTTTCGATTCGCAAAGGACTCTCAGGTGGGGAAGTTTCTTTCCCAAGGTCTAGTTGTGACAAACCATAATCTTTTACACGAGTCACAAATTTAGTAGCTCGCACCATGTTGATGAAACCATGACCACTATTGGTCTCTGGAGGATTTTGATTTCCACCCAATGCATAACCAGGCTCAACGGTCCTCGAGTTCATATTTTGATTATTGGGTAAAGGATTAGTAAACACAGTTGGGCCCTGTTCTATGAACTTCGAGGCATCCTCCATATGAGGGCACAAGTGAGCGAGGTGTTCATCCTTACACAACTTGAAAGGAAACTTCACCTTACATTTAGACTGCTTGTCCCCACCAGCATTAGTGTTCTTGTCATTATTATTATAATTTTTCGTTCGTGTTCCCACCCTTACGATTATTTTTTCATTTTTTCTTATTCCTTCCAGGCTGTTGGTTTCCTTTCAAGTTCGACTATTGCACAGAAAGTACACTCGTTGATTGGGTAGGTTGAGACGAAGTTCTACCTTGTCCCAATGCAGACTAGTTAATTGACAATTAACTCACTTGTTTCATAACCAAGTCCGCAGGTTTGGTACTTGTAAATCCCACAATACCATCGACATGTGGCCCAGGCTTGACCTTGGGGTCAAAATTGGATCTAGGAGCATTAGGTATAATCTCATACAAAATTCCAGATTGAGCATAGATCAAATACAACTCTTGTTCCCTAAAGATAGCTTGTTCCTCATTTTGAACTCCGGATGTAGAAACATTGTTCGCAATGTAAGGTAACAATGATTTGAGGAACCATTCAAGAAGAAACTCTGATGGTATAAAGGCTTTGATTAACCGTTTCCGTCTACGCCACTCTTGAATATGATCCGAAATGTGTGTGGATTTATCTTGTTGGAAGGTCAACAAGAGTTCAGTACCGACGTCATAACGTACGGGTAGCTGGAAATGATTAAGAAAATTCATAGCAAGATCATCAAACATAGCATAATCCCCCCTAGTAACTCTATATACCATTTCGCCACAGGACTCGTTAGGGTGCATTGAAATAGCCTCAAACAAATGGAATCATCATGTAAGGAATTGGAATAGCACCAAAAGTGGAAAGTGGTGACATGCTCACCAGGATCTTCACCAGCCTTACCTTCAAACTTGGGAATGTCCAAAGAAAGTTTAGTAGGGACTACCGGCCATGCTGGGTTATGAGACATAGGATTTTTCATCAATCTCGACAAGTTAGGTAAGTTCAATGTCACAAGGAAAGGGAGCCTAGGTTGAGTCGGTCGATTCCATGCTCCCTAGTAGTTTTGATTCATGTAAGGTTGATTTCTATAAATACCATGGCCTTGATCATAATAATCTCCTCCCATCTAACCCATGTAGGGCTACATGGAAGCATTGTGATGTGGGGTACCTTGATTATGAGGTGCTATAAATCCATAATTAGAAGAGTAAGCGGGTTGTTGATACCCGTACCCATAAGGTTGGTAGTTTTGTCCATACTTCGGTCCATAAGAATTTCCATGAGAAGCTCCATAAGGTGTTCCATGGGATGTACCATGAGAAGGTCTATAGTTTGTTATATGGGGAGCTCCAAGAGGTGGAACATGAGATGTTCTAGAAACAGGTACATGACTTGCTGACACAACAAGAAGTACTCAGGTCTGAGATACAACTATGTTAGCAGTCGTAGAATGAACATGGCTAGTAGCAACATTCCATCCTGAAGGCCCACTTGAATTAGGGGGAGGATGATTCGCTAAAAACACATTCGAAGGAACGAGGTTCGAAGATGAAGGGACATGTGAAGGAATGTAGGTGGTGTTCCCAATGTTCACTCGTCTCAGTCCTGGTATCTGAATAGGATTACTAACACTAGTCCTAGGAGGAGCATGTGAAGACGCCTCCACCACAGGGATGGAAGGTGCAATGTGACTAGTGCCCCCAAACCTCACTACATGGAAAAGAGGGGGAGTACCCCCAAGCATAGTGCCAGGGTCAATTTTTGACTTGGCATGATATGTCAGATCGGGCTCAAGGATATCAGGCATGTCATATCTAACATTACTAGTGCTTGTGGGTTCATAGTGAGTCTCATCACCCGAAAACCAATACCAGTGACCTGTGAATGAGGGATCATAACCAGATCATGAAGGATTTTCATGTGAAGGATCATATTTTCTAGTAGGATCTTCCTCCCCAACCTCATGAGGTGGAGAATACATATCTGGAATCTCATCCTCATGATCTCCCATGGTGTGTGAATCAAAGTGAGAAGTAATCCGCCCAGACTATCTGGTTCTCTCTCCCAAAGGAGGAGGAGATGTGGAAGGTAGAAGTCCTACTAAATGACAAGAATGGTGGGGTGCTATGCCCAAATCCACAATGACTCAAAAAATAAAAAGACTCGATCTAATTATGCAAACCCTAGGCAAACTAGCATGCATAGAACATACACCTAAAAATGTAAATCCAAATCACAAGAAAACCAAGGGTAGGATATGTGAGCTCCTGAATGAAGCAGGTATGTCTCACCTAGGAGAGGCTTGAGACTCCCATACACAACAAGCATAGGTTCATAACCAATTATAGTGGCCCTCAGCTTCAACACATATAGTGACTGTGTTATCCGACCCCTACATGGCCAAAACATATGCAGAATAACCTCTACAATTACCCCCTTGATAACCTAGGTAAGGAAACCAAGGTCACCTCGATATAATCAATTCTCAGGTAAACATTCGTAGGTGGGATTAGCCATATGGGCAGGGTAACAAAGCCCAAATCCTGAAAGCACAGCTAGTACCCCAGGGGTGCACTATACAATACCTCAAACTCCCCCAGATATGAATACAATCCTAGAAATATATTTGGTGCTAATCAATCACAATCAGGGGTCATCCCAATCATAATTGCTCACATTGCCTCGTGTTTAACTCCCTTGTAAGAGGAGGATCCTGAGAAACACTAATTATATAAAGGATTTCACACTCTCACCTGGATAGACACCTAATTTTTTTGTTTAGTGGTCTTGAAGAAATAACTCACAATGAACTATTCCAAGACCCTAAAACATAGTCTTGTTGGTGCACCCTAGAAAAGAAAAGAGTGTAATTCATTTTATTATGCATTGATTTTAATTGGATTTATTACTCAAAGGGTAAATGGACGTGTAACTAATGATGTTATGACACAACAAGAAGTAAAATGCACACCTAACAATCAATGCAAATGCACTGTGTCGAATGAAAAACATGGTATGCTACTACATGAAGTGAAAACATTTTCCTTCAAATTTATATGCAATCATTCCTATATGAAAATATGACTAAAATTCACCAAGCAAACCTAATGCAAGTACCATGTTAATGCAAAATGCAAACAATGCATAACTATGCAAAAATAAAAATGTTTTTGTATTTTTTAATTAAATGAGATGAAAAGCAAAAATATGACTCTACAACCCTCAGACTCTGCAACCACTCATAGACAGTAGCCAAGAAAAGCACCAAGGTAAAAGAGACCTAATGCACTAATTTCAAAACAAAAGTAGAAAATGAAATGACAAGAACATTTTCAAAAATCAAATCAAAAAGAGTCTCTGGTCAAAAACAGAGGGTAGATACAGACTCCAAAAGCATCAAAGAAGACTCAGCAATCATCCAAACTCACCCAGCAACACTTAATCTTCCCAAAAAATCAAAATATCAGGGCATACGCTACTGTTCTCAGTAAACCTGCGTACATACTCGACTATTCCAAGAAAACTTGCGTGTACATGTGACTGTGAAAGCAAAACCCGCGTACAGGAAAGAAAAGAGAGAAAAATAAGGTAAATAGACAAGCTGAGAGAAAATTTACTCCTACATGACACTACTGGGAAATCATGCCCCCAAACCCGACATAGAAACGGAGAAATCAGAGCAATTCAAGCACATTGAATGCCGAAAACTCCCCAAAGAAAAACAACTAGGAACCTCCCCAGTACGGTCGCCAATTCTATTACGGAGAAACCTTCCTATGGCTTGGGATGTACCACAATAGATAGATAAACTGTAAAAATCAATCCCTTCCCAATATGCAAGAGAAATAAAACATCTAACACTAAAGGATGTCGAATCATACCTTATTCTGGACGGTTGAAGTAGATCCCCGTTGAGCTTATTCCAATCCTGCTTTCTTTAGCAATTTACTCTCAACAACAGTAAACAAGGAAAGCATGCCATAGAATATAGTGTTAGGCCTACTCTAGCATATATAATCAATAATGAATAATCAAATAAACGCATCCATAGAATCAATATTCATTTAAATGAACATCATTGGAAAACAAAAGATATTTCTATTAATAAAATCAAAGATTACATAAGTGACAACCTCTGTCGCCACGTCTGCGAACCGGAGAAACTGAGTCCTCTACCTGGGCCTCCACCACCTCACTCCTCCATCTCTCAATAGCGAGCTCACAAGCAAAGGAAAGCTTGGGAAGAACACTAAGTGCTCCAACGGATAAAGGGATGCAGACTCAAGTACAAGTAAGCTACAACAACAATGGACTATAGTTTTATTTCTCTTCAATTCCTCCCTCTTCAATGTATCCAAGGGGTTCCTTATATAGTACTTCAATGGGGTAATGGAAGGTCAAATCTAAGCAATCTCGAGGCATATGGAAGGCCAAGAGACAAGTGATTCAGATCCACATCTCGATGGACTTATGCGCACATCTCGATGTATGCGGGTTTAAGGGTAATATCTGCATATATACGTGAGAAAGGGATTAAAAGTCGCGTACAGCAAATAATAGGTGTTTTTATGGATGATCTCGGAAACATCAAAGCTACAATAATGGTCCATGGAGTCCAAATATTCTGCAGAGGGATAGGGAAGGCCATAAAAGGGTGATCAACCATGTGTGGTAAAATCAGCTGTAACACAAGGTGTTTCTGTAAACATTGAGAGAGCCATATTCTCTTGAAACTCATCTCCAAAAATCTAATTGAATTAAGCAAAGGACTAAGGGAAATCTATACAAGTGTTGCAGCCGCAACCGTTCTCCCCAAATTTCTTAAAATTTTGGGCCCCTCCTCATGATTTAGCGTTGTTCTTAAATCGTAGGATCCTGGAACTTATTGGTCGGGTTTTAATTTCGAATGATTGTGTAGACTGATTTTCAGCCGGTTTCAAGGGTTTTTTGTGTTTGAATTTTGTGATTGATCGCAGATGTGAGTTTGGTTTACTAGCCAGTGATAAATCTGATCTTTTGTTCTTTGAGTCCGCAGTTTCGGAAGTAAAATTGGTTTTAAACCTTTGCTGATTTTCTATTTTAAAAAAGCTTCCAAACACTTAATTTTTCTGTTAAATCATGCGTCACACTATGTTAAATCGGTTGCTTTTGTCCTTTTCCCTTCTGTTGTTGCGGCTCCCAAAGCAGCTTAGTGTCCGAAGCATAAAGAGCTCCGACTGCTGATGCATGTTGACCCTTTTCGTCGCAGACCCGTAGTTTTTCTCTTTTTCCATTACGGGTGGGAAAGTCATTTGGATTCCGATGTGGTTACCCTTCCAATTTCCGATTGGGAATTTTCCTGCCTTTCGGTCACTTGTCCGTAACCTATGTCTCTTCCACCGTTGCGGCTGGGAAATCCATTTAGCCTCTGATGTTAATATCCTTCGATTGCCAATTTAAAGTCTTCCCGCCAGCGGATTGGTCTACCCTTCCGATGTTGGTATTTTGAGCCACTGATGAGTTTCCCATTTGCCGTCGTTGGTGATGTTTGTCGAGCCTGGAGGTGGTCGAGGTAGTGGTGTCGGCGTTGAACAAGTGGTGCACCTAGCCATTTCTTTTGGGTTGGCCATTTCAGTTGGTATAATTTGTTGCTTTGTTTTATAACACGGTCCTGATTAATGATACACTCTATTGAATCGTAGGTGGACTCAAAGGATGTCTTCAGACTACCGCGGCGCAAAGGCATAGCGAGGCAGTTTTAGGAAAGGTTGAACTATAGCCATTAGGATCACGAGAAAGACAAGCTAAGGAAAAGACAAAATGGATGGTGACAAAGGCATAGACCCAAAAGATCTATCCTTTACTAACCAGATCATGAACGCATACAAAAAATAAGATGAGAAGATGAAGCATTTTGAAGGAAGGGAAAAGTCACACGTTTGGGGGAAACCGAAACGATCTACTGTTTTTTTTAAATACTTGAAAGTTAGAAGTTACAGGGGGTTTTTCCCTAGCAAACTTGTAAACCTTTTGCTTGTAAGAGGAAATATTTCATTTTACAAACCAGAATGTGAAAATTTTACCTGTTGGAGAAAGTGTTATGTGCAATGGATCAATGCATTTAAATGAGCAATGTTGAATGTGAACTATTTCGTTTTCAGCTGTGTCTCATTAGCTGTAAGATTGTTCTAATTTCTTGAACCTATGTTCTTGTCTGAAGATTCTTCAGTATTTTTATGGTGTTCTTCCACTATGAGTAATGGGATGTTTTAATTGTTGATGAGCTATCTTGTCATGTATACTTTTACTTATGTTTATATGTTTGGTTATAAGAATAGCTATCTGTGATTTGCCATAACACCTGAACAGTATTGCATTACTCATGAATTAATCCAGCTCTCTAGAGATAGTTTAGTTAGTTTTATTTTATTACTGTTTGTATGATTTAGATGCTTGTGAGTTCTAATATGAGAGGTAAGAACCTGCGCATCACATTGTGAATGCTCTTTGCATCTTTATCACTCTGCATTGTTAATTAGGAACGTGCATTTCATAATTTAAGTCAAAATACAAAAAACTCGGTGGACTGGGCCGTAACCGGTAAAGCCCTTTGTTTTGTACTTGACCTACGGTAGCCGGATCACAAACCGGATGGATTCCCTATACCAGACAGTCATGGGCTAGTTGGGAACGTTGACTGGGGAGAATCCCTTACTGTTGTTGCCTATGAATTTCTGGGCCTCAATAGTTTTGGCGCTAGAAGGAGGGCCGCCAGTGTATGGCTGGTCGAGGAAACCCGTTTTCCCAAGATTATTCCACCGGTAATAGTTCTAAAAGAATTAGGCTTCATAATCCAATTCCGGAAGAAAGAAATAGAGAACATCTATATGATGTTGGCAACGAAATTGTTAATGATCTAAGAAGACACACCAGGGCATATGTAAAGAAGATTGGAGGATTGCCAATCATCCCTGAATTGCCCAGAAGAGAGTATAAAAAGAAAGATCATCCTATAGCGGAAGACTCAGTGATGGTTGGGGATTGGGAAGAACTTGTAGAAACAGCCTTACAGGAAGTTGTGCTACCTTTGAATCAAGAAGACCCAGATACCCCTCACAGTTCTCCTGCTCATACTCCAGTTGGCTCACCTCCTCACTCTCCACCCAGACTCATGGCAGGCATAAATGCAAATCAACCACCTAACCCACCTAATCCACCACCTGCATGGAGAGCCAAATCACCATTAAATATAATACCTCCGCTGCATGATTTACCTCAATCCTTTGAAAATATGCTGCCCAAATTCGACCCAAATGAGAAGATACTAGTAGATGATCACCTGCAAAGTTTTTACTTGGCGATAGAAGGGTTGAGGGCTGGAGAGTATGAGGATGTAGTTTGCAGACTGTTTCTGCATACCCTTAAAGGAGCTGCAGCATCATGGTATTTTGGGTTGCCTGCTAACTCTATCCCTGATTGGGATACTTTCGAAAGAATTTTCAGAAGTAAGTATGCAATTCAAAAGACTCATGCAGCCCTCATGAAAGGACTATGCGCCTTAAAGAAAGAGAGAAAGGAGAAGGTGCACAGCTTTACTCAAATATTTTCAGCATACCTCAAGAATTTTTCTGACGCTAACAAGCCTTCGGACAAGGTCCTGATTGAGTATTATACATCATCTTTAGGCCCTGATTTGGCCATGTTTTCCAAAGGAAGGGCCAAGCCTACTTTGGCGGAAACCTATGAAGAGGAAGAAGTAGTGGAGGCTGAAAGAGAAAGTATTGAAGATTATCTTGAACAGTCAGGAGAGAAAGGTGTGGGAAATAAATCCTTATTGTTTACCAAGCATAAGGAGGAGAAATCACCAGATTTTGAAAATATGGCAAAAATGATGCAAAAGCTTTCCAACAAAATCATAGACTTGGAAAAGGAAAAGGAAGCACAAAAGTTCTATAAGCCTTATTATAAGAAAAGGGAGGATAACAATCAGTCCCAACCTCCTCCTCACAATACTACATCCATGAATTTAACAGAGGTAGGCATGGACAATTTTTGCACTTTCCACCAACAGCCACATTCTGAAAAGGATTGTCCTCAATGGATAAACTTGATGACGTTGGTCATGAATCAGCTGTTGTATTCTAGATTAATAGAAGATGGAGAGGAAGAGAGAAAAGAGAATACCACTTCAACCAAGGAACCAGAAGAGGAAACCATGTTTCTGTGGAATTATGTTTCGTTATTTGATGCTGAAGAGGAAAAGGATTATAGAAAGGACATCATGGAAACCAACGTTACAACAAGGAGCCAAGGGGCAGTTAAAGAAGACAGTCTCATACTCCCAAAAATCAAAAGGCTGCAGAAAAATGTTAAGAAGAAATTTCAAATTAAGTCCTCATCCGATAAGATTCCAGAATTCACTATTACCAGCCAAGATCCTAGGCAAAAAGATACGCTGGCCAAGCCCAATGAAGAAAAGGTGACTGCTGATAAACCACACCTCATTGAGCCACAGATGGATTATGATATCATGGAGGACATAAAGAAAATAAAGGCAAACGTTTCACTATTTGAAATGTGTAAAGTACCACAGCAAAAGGAAAAAAGCACTTGAAGCTTCGGATGAGGGGCTTCCCACTGACAATCAACCTGAAGAGGAAGAAGAAATCGAAGAAACTAGCATTGGAGGTAATTCTAAGAGAAAACATCCACCCTTCCTCCTCACGTTTGAAATTTTTAATCACAACGTACATAATTTCCTGGTAGACTCAGGGGCATCGGTCAATGTCATGCCAATATCAGTCTGTAAAAGGATAAATGGGCAGCCCAAGCCATCTACTTGGAGATTTGTTCAGTTGGACAGGATAGATGTAAAGGTAATGGGCGATATGGAAGATGTCCTAGTCCATGTGGCATCAAATGATAAAATATGCCAGGTCATTAATATCATGGTGGCTGATATACCAGACGTGTATGGTCTTGTCCGGAGTAGAGATTGGTTGTCCAAACTAAATGGATATTTTGACTTGGATTGGTCGCATCTGTGGCTTCCGTACAAAGGAAGTCTAAACCAGATCAAGATATTAAGAGAGCCTCACATGAAATACAATGTCACTCGACTGGAGGAGAAGAATGAACCAGTGTATTTTGTATTGGGAAATTGTTTTATCGAATTGGAACCAGGAAATTACCAAGCAGAAGAAGCCAGCAGCACATCTGACACTCAGCCTGATCTCCTTCGATTCTCACAGGCTGATGAGATTGACTGTAACATGGTAGACTTAGCAGTAGGAACAGATTCGCATTCAGCAGTTAGTGATTTTTGGACTTTGTTTTTTGATGGCTCTAAGACGCTATAAGGGTCAGGGGTCGGCTGTGTCCTAATCGACCCCCAGAAGAATAAAAATTTTCTTTCATGTAGATTAGAATTTGAATGTACGAATAATACAACTGAGTATGAAGTGCTGGTGCAGGGCTTAAGGAAGGCAGTCGAATTAAAGGTAAGTAATCTAAAAGTTTTTGGGGATTCTGAAATTATTGTGAAACAAATCTGGAATCAAATACATTGTGTTTCCCCTCACTTGAAAGCTTACCAAAATGAGGTATGGGACCTGCTTAAATGTTTTAATGCATTCAATATTATTTCAATTCCAAGACTTAAAAATGCAGCAGCTGACTTGTTGGCCACATCAGCCACTAGGCTCGTACCCACTAATAATCGATGCTCTATTGAATTGCTTTTCAGGCCCTCGGTACTGGATATGATCACCAACCTGCGAGTGTTCGACGATGATCAGCAGATAATAGAATGCTTAACAAATGATGAGGTGTTCAAAGGGGTGATTATAGATGATGAAGAAGATCAGGCTGAGATGAAATATGACAATTTCATCCCTAAAGGAGTCAAAACGTTGGAAAGAATGTTTGATTTAAATGAAAAGTTCAGAAGAACAGCCAACGTGAAGACTCACAACTCATCTCTACAGTTTGAGCTAATAAATTTAGGGACTGAGGCGAGTCCTAAATTTGTGAACCTTGGCAAATGTTGTTCACCAGCAGAAAGAGATAAGTTCGTCACTCTGCTTAGACAATATAAAGATGTTTTTTTCCTGGACATACGAAGATCTGAAAACATACGACACCAGCATCATTAAGCATGTTGTCCCCATCAAAGCCGGCATCAAGCCGTATCAGCAACCTTTAAGGAAAATGCATCCAAAATTGGAACCACTGATTCAGAGTGAAGTGAAGAAATTATTGGATGCTAGAATCATTTTTAAGGTCAGACACTCGGAGTGGGTATCAAATCTGGTACTAGTGAGAAAAAAATATGGAGAAATCAGATTATGAGTGGATTTCAGAAATCTAAACCGCACTTCCAACAAAGATAACTATCCTATGCCACCCATGGAGCAATTGCTGCAAATAGTCTCAGGTTCTGAATTGTTTTCGTTATTAGACGGTTTCTCTGGATACAATCAAGTATTAGTAGCTGAAGAAGACAGATTGAAGACCACGTTCAGGACCAAATGGGGAACCTTTTCCTACAGGAGAATGGCCTTTGGGCTTATAAATGATGGAGCAACATTTCAGAGGGATATGGACATAGAATTCCGCGGATTGATTGGCTGAAGTGCTATATTATACCTTGACGATATTACAATATTCTCGAAGAGAAGAGAAGAGCACGCGTTTCACTTAAGGAAAATTTTCAAACGCTGTCAGAAATATGGCATCTCACTCAATCCTAAGAAGTGTGTGTTCGCTGTCACGGAGGGCAAGTTGCTGGGTCACATAGTTTCGAAGAAAGGAATCTCTATAGATCCAGAAAGAATTAAGGCTATTGAACAAATCCCCTTGCCCCATAATAAAAAGGGGATGCAATCATTTATGGAAACGATAAACTTCGTGCAAAGATTTGTGCCCGATTTTGCTCAGATTGTCAAGCCGTTGTAGCAGATGGTAAAGCAAAATGCACTATTCAAGTGGACTGAAATTGAAAAGAATGCATTCAGCAAAATCAAAATTGTTGTTGCACACGCACCCTCCCTAAAAATCCCAAATTTTGACAAATATTTTATCTTGTATACCTTTGCATCCGATGATTCACTAGTAGTTGTGCTCACCCAAAAGGAAGATGGGGGGGATGAATTCCCAATATCCTTTATGAGTACTGGTCTACAGGGGGCCGAATTGAATTACCCAGCTATTGATAAACAAGCTTATGATGTATTCAAAGCAATAAAGCAATTCAGGCCTTATATTTTAAAAAATAGAACCAAGGTGATCGTCCCCTACCCAGCTCTAAGGTCTCTTCTTATATAGAAGGAGTTAGGAGAAAGAAGAGGCAACTGGGTAACAGCTCTTCAAGATTACGACCTTGAATTCAAGCCAGCGTCTATAGTTAAAGGACAAGGGTTATGCAAACAAATGACTGAAAATGAAAAAAATGAAGAACACGCCTGGGAAGATGAAGCTGAATTACATGTAATGGAGGTATGTCCTTTGTTTACAGCTCCCGAGTCTTGGTATAGAGACCTTGTGCATTACCTGCAGGCAGGGATGTTTCCATCACATTGGAGTTCCAAGCAAAGAAGAGCGTTGCATCTTAAATTAGCCTCCTATCAACTTGTTGAAGGAGTATTATTCAGAAAGAATTATGACAGGGTTCTTCTCAGATGCTTAGAAGAGGAAGATGCGAAGAAAGTAATGTCAGGATTGCATGATGGTCTTGCTAGGGGACATTATTCAAGAGATACTATAGCCCACAAAATCTTTAGGGCAGTTTACTATTGGCCTACGTTCTTCAAAGATGCACACGCACATGTCAGAAAGTGTGATTTTTGCCAAAGGTGTAGTGGGAGACAACCTAAAGCAGCAGCACCCCTAAATCCTGTGATGATCACGGAACCATTCGAGCAATGGGGGTTGGATATCATTGGAGAAATAAAACCAAATTCCTCCCTACAACACAAGTACATTCTGACCGCGACCGATTATTTCACTCATTGGGTCGAAGCAGTTCCGTTGGGCAAGATAAATCAAGATGAGGTCATCAGTTTCCTGCAGGACCACATCATGACCAGGTTTGGAGTTCCAGTTTTGTTAGTTTTTTATAATGCTACGTACTTTTCATCAATTAAATTAACTACTTTTACTCATGATAAAGGGATAAAATTGCATTATTTTGCTAATTACTATCCACAAGGAAATGGCCTCACTGAATCCACTAACAAAAATCTGATTAGGATTTTAAAGAAGACTGTGATAGAAAACCAGAGGAGCTGGCACTCAACGCTACCAAACACCCTTTGGGCCGATAGAGTAACCCCCAATTCTGTGATAGGAGTGTCACCGTATACCCTTATGTATGGTAAAGAAGCCATTCTTCCCCCCAACATCATGCTACCCTCTTCCATAATAGCTCAAGAGTCCAGAGGGTAGGAGAATGAAGTTTTGTAGATGAGGATATGCAATCTTCTGAAAGCAGAAGAGGTTAGATCTAAAGCCAGGGAACGCTTTAAGAAATAGAAAGAGTTAGTAAAGAGATGGTTAGACGAACATAAAGCTGGAACAAAAGACTTTGAAGTAGGAGACTTAGTCCTCAAATGGGATCACCCCCATGATGAGAAAGGAAAGCACACTAAATTCCAGCAGGTGTGGGTAGGCCCTTTTCAGATTGCAGCAAAGCTTGGCCCTTCTACTTATAAGTTGCAAGATCTACAAGGGTGGGAAGAGAACTTACCAGTGAATGGTTTGGATCTCAAGCCTTATTTTTCCTGAGTTTCTTTGAGCTCTTATGTCTTGTATATAATTAATTTGTTTGGCTGTCTTTTGAGTCATGTTTTTCAGTTTGTTCTAGTTTGTTTTTCTTGATTCCAATAAAGGGAATGAACCCGCGGTTGCATGGAGAACATCAAAATGTTTCGGAATGATAAACATTTTTTGGGTCTCAAACTATGTGTTGCTAAAAGAACTTCTTACAGTTTAGCAGTTTTCTCGAATAAGCTCTATGTGCATTAAAGTCCTGCTTAACCCCTGTGAAATCAACCGGATTCAGAGAGTCTAAAATACTATGTTGAGGCTCCATCCACGTCACACTTAACATGTTCTAAGGAGCGACAACAGAAGACCCATGGAAAGGAACAAGGTGAACAGTATATTAAATATAAATGATCCCATGCCAGGAAACGAATGCCAAAAGGAAAATAAGAGTAAAAAAACTCCTATGAAAGCATCATACATCAAAGAAGATACTGAATCATAAGTACTAAATTTCCGGAAGATCCTCTCCGTCCGTGAGTTGAAACATGAAGTACACCACCCACACAAAAGGACACTATGGGATAGAGGATCCTGAATTAAAATTTAGTAAGAAAGGCATGCAAGAGGACTCATATAAAAAGGGACAAAAGTCCAGAAGCACAAAAAGTGCTAAAGTGGCATGGGAATGAGGAACAAACGAATATTTATGTTTACCATATGCTACAACCCTGTGGTGTCCAAGCTATCTACTGCCTGAAGAAAAAAGTAATAATGAAACTCATCCCCTGGCCTCAACAGAGTTATCTGGACTTGAAAATCTTGGTTTCCACTCTCCCAAATTGGACTATCATCAATGATTAAAGGTACACACTTCTGTCATTTGAGAAATCCGGATAGCTAGAAGAATTCAATAGATGCATTTATTGTTAAACAGTCTGTCACTCAAAGAACAATCGCCCAGAGATATAGGTTCACTAGGTGATCGCCAGTTGTTGCAGCCGCAACCGTTCTCCCCAAATTTCTTAAAATTTTGGGCCCCTCCTCATGATTTAGCGTTGTTCTTAAATCGTAGGATCCTGGAACTTATTGGTCAGGTTTTAATTTCGAATGATTGTGTAGACTGATTTTCAGCCGGTTTCAAGGGTTTCATGTGTTTGAATTTTGTGATTGATCACAGATGTGAGTTTGGTTTACTAGCCAGTGATAAATTGGATCTTTTGTTCTTTGAGTCCGTAGTTTCGGAAGTAAAATTGGTTTTAAACCTTTGCTGATTTTCTGTTTTAAAAAATATTCCAAACACTTAATTTTTCTATTAAATCGGGCATCACACTATGTTAAATCGGCTGCTTTTGTCCTTTTCCCTTCTGTCGTTGCAGCTCCCAAAGCGGCTTAGCATCCAAAGCATAAAGAGCTTCGACTGCCGATGCGTGTTGACCCTTTTCATCATGGACCCGTAGTTTTTCTCTTCCGTTGTTGCGATTGGGAAAGTCATTTGGCTTCTGATGTGGTTACCCTTCCGATTTCCGATTGGGAATTTTCCCACCTTTCGGTCACTTGTCCGTAACCTATGTCTCTTCCGTCGCTGCGGCTGGGAAAGTCGTTTAGCCTCCAATTTTAATATCCTCCGATTGCCAATTTAAAGTCTTCCCGCCCGCGGATTGGTCTACCCTTCCAATGTTGGTATTTTGAGCCGCCGATGAGTTTCCCATTTTCCGCCGTTGGTGATGTTTGTCGATCTTGGAGGTGGTCAAGGTAGTGGTATCAGCATTNCCCCTTCCAATGTTGGTATTTTGAGCCGCCGATGAGTTTCCCATTTTCCGCCGTTGGTGATGTTTGTCGATCTTGGAGGTGGTCAAGGTAGTGGTATCAGCATTGAACAAGTGGTGCACCTGGCCATTTCTTTTGGGTTGGTCGTTTCAGTTGGTATAATGTGCTGCTTTGTTTTATAACGCGGTCCTGATTAATGATACACTCTATTGAATCACAGGTGGACTCAAAGGATGTATTCAGACTACCGCGGCACAAAGGCATAGCGAGGCAATTTTAGGAAAGGTTGAACTGTAGCCATCAGGATCACGAGAAGGAAAAGCTAAGGAAAAGACAAAATGGATGGAAAGAAAGACATAGACCCAAAAGATCTATCCGTTACTAATCAGATCATGAACGCATACAGAAAATAAGATGAGAAGATGAAGTGTTTTGAAGGAAGGGAAAAGTCACACGTTTGGAGGAAACCAAAACGATCTACTGTTTTGTTTAAATACTTGAAAGTTAGAAGTTACAGGGGCTTTTTCCCTAGCAAACTTGTAAACCTTTTACTTGTAAGAGGAACTATTTCGTTTTACAAACCAGAAAGTGGAAATTTTACTTGTTGGAGAAAGTGCTATGTGGAATGGATCAATGCGTTTAAATGAGCAATGTTGAATGTGAACTATTTCGTTTTCAGCTGTGTCTCATTAGCTGTAAGAGTGTTCTAATTTCTTGAACCTATGTTCTTGTCTGAAGATTCTTCAGTATTTTTATGGTGTTCTTCCACTATGAGTAATGGGATGTTTTAATTGTTGATGAGCTATCTTGTCATGTATACTTTTACTTCTATTTATATGTTTGGTTATAAGAACAACTATCTATGACTTGCCATAACACCTGAACAATATTGCATTACTCATGAATTAATCTAGCTCTCTAGAGATAGTTTAGTTAGTTTTATTTTATTACTGTTTGTATGATTTAGATGCTTGTGAGTTCTAAGACGAGAGGCAAGAACCTGCGCATCACATTGTGAATGCTCTTTGCATCTTTATCACTCTGCATTGTTAATTAGGCACGTGCATTTCATAATTTAAGTCAAAATACAAAAAACTCAGTGGACCAGGCCGTAACCGATAAAGCCCTTTGTTTTGTACTTGACCTACGGTATCTAGATCGCAAACCGGACGGATTCCCTATACCAAACAGTCACGGGCTAGTTGGGAACATTGACTGGGGAGAATCCCTTACTGTTGTTGCCTGCGAATTTGTGGGCCTCAACAACAAGTTGTTGAAGAAACAAACTGGTTTAATACATTCTCAGTGGTTTGCTCCTAAAGTGCTAAAGAAAAATCACTAGGAAGGGAGAGATTATCAAAGTATTCATCCCCAAAAGAACAATTTAACCACCATGAATTTTTAGTTATTGGTTGTGTTGGAGGGTATAAAATAAGTATTTGTGTGGACAACCCATTGGAAATAGTCATCTCTCCATCCCTACACCCTATAAAAGCATTTTCCGTAGCTAACCATGCTCTTCCCAAGATAATAGGATTTCCTTTAGAAGGATCCTTTGATTCTCTGACCATAAAGTCAACAGGGTATTCCCATGAAGCTACTGATAGAACAATGTCATCCAAGACTCCAGTGGGTTTTACCATAGTGCGATCTGCTAGTTCTAGGATGGAAGGAGTAGGTCAAATAAATTGTCCTAACTATAAAACTTCTAAAACTACGGTGGTCATAATGTTGATAGCAGATCCTAAATCGATTAATGTATTTTATATGGCAGTGTTGTTTATAATTACAGTCAGTACTAGGGCTCCTGGATTTGTATATTTTGCAATCCGAGACTAACCTATCATACATTCAGACATTTCACCTATAACATGAATTGTAAGAGGGTCATTTTGCTTCTTTCCTGGGTGTTTAATACATAGCTCCTTTATTACCTTACTATAGATTGGTATATCTTTGATAGCTTGTAATAGATGGATTTTAATATAGATTTTCTTTAATTCATTCAAAATGTTATACTCCGGATGAACTACGGGTTTTTCTATTTCAAGTCTCTTTGGAAATGGAGGAATTCTTTGCTCATGAATAGTTTCTTGTGGGGGATGGGTGTGTCCTAGAACCCCCAGAATGTTCACATCCTATAAAATAGCATCATTCACAGGTTCACTTGAATCATCTTCTTCTTCACTTGGTTCCTAAATAATGACTCATGACTTGGATTTATTATTCACAAGACTTCTTGATCGTAATTGAATTTCATGTACAGGTACAATTGAAATAAGGTATGATGGAAGAGTTTGCAACTCAATGCTATTAAGAGCTTGAGTTGGTTTATTTTTAGGTATCGGCTGTGCAAGTAATAATGTCGATTGAGGAGGATTTTCATTCCAAAAATGAAGAGGTTTTTGTGTGATAAAAGGAACTGGAGGTACAAATCTAGGCGACATTTGTTGAAAATTTGTTTGATTCTAAGGATAAGGATGATTAGGTGTAGGGATAGGTTGTGGCTAAGGATATGGTTGTCCTCTCCATCCTTGTGACCAATATTGTGGTTGTGAAAATTGAGGAGGATACTGAGGTGGCCAATTCTGCCAACTAGAATTGTTCCATTGTTGAGGTGGTTGATACGGAGGATAATAGAGTGGAGGTTGTGGTGGAAAGTTTGGATATGCTGGTTGATCTCTAGGTTTCCAATGAGGCCCCATAGATGTTTCAGCTACATCCCCACTCTTATAAATGGCTTGCAATCCAGGAAAGGATGGGAAATTATTTGTTGGATGCTCTTTTGTACAGATGTGACATGCATAGATGTTGTTTAATGGACATTCCCTTTGGGGATGTTTATTTCTACAACTTGGACAAAAGATACTCATTGCTGCTCGTTCTTCATCCTGCCTCTTCTTGGCTTGTAAAGCATCTAGTTGAGAACCCATTGCTCCTAATATATCAGTCTTAAAATTCTCCAACAGGAATTACGTCCCCTACGGTAGTTATTAGGGATTTCAACAAGTTTTCTGGTTTTGAAAAATCTATCATGAGGATCTCTAATTCTACTCATGAAAGAATTTGAATCTAAATAAAACCTATGCTACTACTATTGTTGGATTTGGGGGCGCTTGTTATAATAGATGTGCAGGTTCTTACCTCTCGTCTTACTATTCCCTCGCTACCAACCTATTACTAAACTTCATAAAGAATTCTACTCTACCTTACAGAACAACTCCCCAGCAACGGTGCAAAAAGTGTTGGGTGTATTATAATGTCTAAATTAATCCACCTATTCTTTAATTATCAACCGAGGTTGGTAACCTTAGAGTTGACACAAAATATATGCAAAGGTGGAGGGTGTCATGTAAATATTTTAACAAACAAAAGATCGAAAGATCTTTCAAAATGAAAAACTGAGTCAAACTCCGAAAAATGCAATTATTAAAGTAATTAAACTGAGACAAAATAATAAACTAAATAATTGATAGTAAACTTTAAACTAAAATACAATCAACAATTAACTATTCAAATGGAAAACTAGGGTATGAGGAGAACTTAACTTATAAGCAACTAGAAAATTTAATAAGAGAAGCAAGTAGAAAACTTAATAAAGAAAACTTGATAAAAGAAGCAAGTAGAAAACTTAATAAAAGAAATATCTTTAGGTTCCATCCTACAAGTTCTTTTAACAATAACACAACATAAAAGAGACAACCTAAAAAACATAATAAAGGAAACACATATAACACTCAATCTCACATGCAAATGAATAAATCAATCTAAAAAGCATAAACACAAAATAATACAGTATTAAAACAAAATCAGCAATAACATTCAAGAAATGAAAACAACTTGACACACATTCAAGCAAAAAAAAAATAAGGAAAATAATAAAACTTTAATAAATAACCTAAAAAAAATAAACTTTAACCTTAATGTTAAACAAAACTAACATCTAAATATGAGAGTTAAAACATAATTCAGACATTTACAAAACTAAACTAAAAGCAATCTCAAAATACATAAAAAACACTAAAAATATAACTAAGGGCTGAATGACAGACTGAACTGTGGGTCTGAAAGGGGTGGCTGAATAACAGACTAAATAGGTTGTCTAAATGACAGGTTGCACAGTTAAAATGGTAAACACTAACATAAATGAACTAATCTTTAGCTAAAGCCATGCAAATGTAATTCTAATGCATAAAGCAATAGACAAACCTACTTACTAAGCAAATATAAAAATAAAATAAACTTAAGCAAATTCATAAACATAAGCATAAAGAAACCATTGCATATTAATAGACTGAAATGTAAATTTGCATAAACTGATAATTAATAGAAATGAAATAGACAGAATTAAATCTATTTAATTTGATAAACAACAATCTATTTTATCTAACTTGCAAATAAACTAAACAATAGACTGAAAATGAAATGACTAAAAGAAAGGTTGGAAACAAACTATGCAATTCAAAGCTAAAAGAAAACTATGCTCGCAGTCTAATTATCTAATTCAGAAGTAAAATTGCATTATAGAAATAATAAAACAAACTGTAAATTAAACTAGCTACAACAACAAAAAATGAAACAAACAAACAAGAAAAGAAATCTCTGGTTGATGAGGGGCCCTCTCAGCAATCAAGGGTGATGCTTGGCTAACTTCTACTTAAACGCAATCTTCAACAACAACACATACAGCTCTTTTTCAGATGGTGGAATAGAAATACAATGTTCAAGAGTAAATCACAGCAAGAACTCTTCTCCTAACTCTGCTAACTGACTGATTTTTCTAGCTAACTCCAGCTCTCTCACAGAGTCTACTATATATAATGATTTACAGGGATGAGAAATTCAACCCTTTAGTGGTCGACTGCTCTCTAAATTTAATCGATCTTAAAGGTGTTTAACTAATCATAGGCCAACGTGGAGGCATCTCCCTTCTTCAGTGCAAACGGTATTTAGAGGTGGCGCACATGCTTCTCTTCAGCGTAAATGATCTACAGAGGTGGCACACAGGTTCCTTCCTGAGCACAGCAGGTGAATGATGGCGAACAGAGGAGAGCGTAGTGGCGAATCTTCTAGAGCGTGGGTTGAATGCATCAATCCAGCGCATGGATGGTTGATGTGGTGGAAAGCAAAGGAGGATGCAGGATGGAAAACATATATAACACAAATTCATCACCCAGACGTGTGGATAACAGTTCATTTGCAGCTGTTTCACATTTTAAATGCATAAAATTAATTCTCAGCAGCCCGCAGTCTGATGGGCAATCTGGACGGAGAGCTGAACGGGAGGCTGGTCCATGAGCTGGATATGCTAGGTGTCGATCTAGGGCAAACGAAGTGTCTGTCTGCTGGCACACTTCAGGGCTGTAGTCTACAACAACACATTTCAACATCTATCAAACCACTAGCGAGTTTCACGTAATGGGCTGGATGACGAGTTGGACGTCGAGCTGGACATGTTGTGCGAAAGGCAGGCTGAATGCGTTCTGTTTATTAATTTACCCCAAAAATTATAAAGTCTGCAAACAAATATATAAATTAGTTAATATATCAAATGCACTTTAATAATGTTATTTTTAATTAATAAAACCATAAAAAATGATAAATAAAAATAATTCATATAAACCTTAAATACACTCATACCCACTGTTTAGTATTTTATTATTGTAATTTTTTCAGAGATGTTGTATTCCTCCATCGGGATGTTGTTATTGTATTTGGTCATCATAGAGTCATGAGGTAAAACCTCCATCATAAGTCAAGTCGATAGAACCCTCCAAAAAGTAATATTATATTTTTTTGAGTTTTCCTAGGTAAGTCGACCCAGTAAGTTTGTTGGGGCCGACCTAGTTAGGGAAAAAGTCAAATGGAAGATAAAGTATAAATAAGAGCGATGTGCTCCTCATTTGGACACACGCACTCACTTTTGTAATGTGCATAGGAGAGAGAGAGATATATCTGCAAGGAGAAGGACAACTTGTTTAAGGTTTTATCTCTGTACTTTTGATACATTTATATTCAGGAAGTTTTGTTGGGTTTTCTTCCCGTAGAGGGTTCCCTAGGATAAATTGGTATCTATCTTGTGATTTTTTTTATTTCAGTGATCTTGTATATGCTATTGTTGTGAAAATAAATTGAATACTAATGTTATCTATCTTAGCATATGGAATCTTAACATGGTATCAGAGCTATCCTTAATAGGATAGCTTTCACAAGGTGAAACTCTTTCTCTTCTCCCTCTGGCAAGAAATTAGGGTTTCTGCCAAAGTTGGAATTTTGGAAACCTGGTTGCATAGAAATTTTTGCCTCCCTAGGGAACATCTATTGAGCCCTATATCGAAAGTTTTGAGTGGGTAAATCTCTGAGAAATTCAAACCCTAGTTTTACTTTGGACCAAAAAACTATAGAAAAATAGAAAACTACACATCAAAATATCGCAAGTTAATTTTGAGAAGTGAAGATTTGGAACCTCCAGAAACCAAGTGTACCAGTCAATCTACCTCAGTCAAGTGCATCTCATGGTAAGGTCAGTTTTTCATTTTGAGAAATTTCTTATTTTGGTGACCCCCTCGATAAGATGGCCCCAAGCACTAAGCTTGAGGATAAGCTAGAAGGCATAGAGAATTCTCGAGTATGGAAATATAGGATTGGCCTCATTCTTAGAGAGAATGATCTTGACAAATGCATCAAGGAATAAGTTGCAAAACCTTAAGAGGATGAAGCTAAGGAGAATCATAAGAAGGGATTAGGGCAATGAGGATCATTGTTGATTCTATCAAAGACCACTTGATTCCTCAAGTGTCAATCCAAGGAGACCCCAAAATATATGTATGATGCCCTATCCATAATGTATGAAGGAAGGAACATCAATATAAATATGGATTTGGGAACTCAATTGAAGGGTACCAAGATGTACCAAGGAGAGTCCATCCAAGACTACTTCACAATGGTCTCTCAGTTCAAGGAGCAACTAGAAGCCATTGAAAACTCCCTTGATGAATATGAGATAGTTATGACTACTCTCAATGGTCTCACTATACCTTTGGATTCATTCATCCAGACTATGTGTTCCAGAAAAGAAAGCATGAAATTCGACATTGTATGGGAAGATTGCATCCAAGAGGAGGCTAGAGTAGCCAATAGAGAAGTTATACTTAAAGAAGATGATCAAGCCCCAACCACCCATACCAAGAGAAGAATAATTCAATCTAAATTCAAGAAGGAAATCCGCAAGGAGTCTCAACCTTTGAATAAGTTCCAAAGGACAAGAGGAAACAATCCAAGAAGAAACTACTCCAATTTTCAATGCTTCTATTGTGACAAGATAGGACGCATTACCAGAAATTATCCATTGAGGAAAGAAGAATACAAGAAGAGGAACAACAACAAAAGAAATCATGCGCATCTAGATGAAGATGAAGATGAAGAAGAAGATGAAGAAGGACCTTGAAGAAAACAAGCAAAAGAACAAGATGTGGAAGAGTATCTATTATTCTTTGCGCTCTCTGGGTCTGTGACACCTAGAGAAGATACATGGCTTATTGATAGTGGTGCTTCAAATCACATGACGGGACAAAAAAAAACTCTATTAAAATTTAAAGAGAAGAACTCTCCTTGGAAAGTATCATTAGGAGATGACTATCAATACCCTGTCAAAGGAATTGGTGAAGCAAGCTACAAGCTTGATTCTAGAACCCCCATGAAGTTGAAGGAAGTCTTATATGTACCTGTTTTGAGGAAGAACTTACTTTATATCTCAGCATTAGATAAGAAAGGATATAAGGTTGCATTCATATATGGACAATTACTTATGTGGCCCAAAGGAAAATCAATTGAATATGCAATTGTCATTGGTGAAGAAGAAAGAGGATTATATAAACTCAAGGGTCATTCATAAACAACCCTTATTCATGAGACCACTAGCCCAAGTGAATTATGGCATAAGAGGCTTGCTCACATTAACTACAAAGCACTACCCCATGTGAGAAAAGTAGTGACGAGTTTACCATATTTGAAGATCGATCATGAAGGCATTTGCAAAGGATGTGAAAAAGAGAAAGAATATCAAGAATCCATTTTCGGAGAGTGGAAAAAATCATTAGGAGAATTTTTAGGTCTTAAATGGGCCTCCTAAGAGATATAATAAAATATTATGAGTTAGGCATTTTGTGAGGAATGTATATTTACAACTCATCTCTTACACTATAACCAATGCAACTATGGTTAAGTTAAATTGAAAACATATTTAAAATAAAACCAATAACAAAAATCATCTTTGATATGACTAAAGTAAAGTACTTTTGAGTACATAAATTACTTTTGAATATAATATGATGCATAGACTTATAAAGTAATGTACTCATAAAATAAAATATATTAATTTTGAAATTTGAAACATAGTTATTTTTTCAATATTCAAAATATGTTTTTAAACCATGTATTTATAATTTTAAATTTTAAACATAAAGTTAAATTTAAATGAATAAATTGTCATTTCATATATATAGAGAGAGATTAAAAATAAAAATTAATTTTAAAATATAAATATAAAACTATAAATAAATAAATAAACATTTTTTAAATTTATTTTTCATATTTTTAATACACCTTCAAAAACATGTGTAAAGTCATTTTTAATAGTTTCTTATGATATATATTATGTATATCACATATCGTTTTTAATGTAATAATTAATAACACCATTAAATAAATTTAAAAAAAAAGTGTTAATATTGGGATGAAGTAATAATACATAAATTTCTGTCATGAAAAAGTTGAGTTAATATTAAGCAAATGAGATTATATGTAATAAACATTATTACTATATGTAATAAATTTTTTAATAATATAATATCTTATTATGATATAATAGTTCATTCAAATTGCTACATTAAGGTTTTATGTATGTAATTGATTTTGTAACTTGATTGTACGTGTCTAATTTATGTTGGTATAGATACAACTGTTTCAAAGGTTAAAAGTTGATAGTAAAATAAGAACCTTGAATAATACCTAAATTTTAAAAAAATATGGCATTAATATTAAAATTCAACCTGATGAAAATATATATAGTAATTTATTAAAATATAATATTTTATTTTTATAAAATAAATAAATATATTTTTTATATTTAAATAATAATTATAATAGATTATTATATATAGTAAGTATTTAAAAAACAAAAACTATTAATCATCAAATTGTTTTTATTATAAGATCAAATTATTTTTATTACAAGATGTTAAGTGATTTTTATTTTAAATAAAGATTTGACATATATATTTTAAATATTGAAAAAGTAATTACATAATTTTAGTTTTGAATAGACAATTTACTTTTTGGTATTTGTAATTTATTTTATATTAAAATATAAAAAAGTAACTACATTTAAATAAAATATTTAGTTTTTTGGTATTTGTAATTTATTTTATATTGAAATATAAAGAGCATTTTTCTTTATAAGTACTTTAAGAGTACTTTAATATATTTATATTATATTCACAAATAATCTGAGTACTATTTTCATAATGAATACTTTATTTACAACATTGATATAGTTAACTATGGGTTTTCACTCACCATTTACAATTTGACAAATAAGCATATTTAACTCAACCAATGCCACCTCAACTATTATAGATGATGCCGTCCTCTAAAATGTGATTGGTTCTTTTAAAGTGGATTTTGATAGTACATTTTTTTTGTTTTGAGGCCCATTTTTACCTCAAAATTCACCTAATGACTAAAGGTACATTGGAATTAATCCATTCAGATGTATGTGGTCCAATTCCCTCCACATATTTGAGTGGTTATGAATATTATGTTACATTTATTGATGATTATTCAAAAAAGGCATGGATATATTTCTTGAAAACAAATGATGAAGTATTTGGGAAATTCAAGGAATTTAAATCCTTGATAAAGAATCATTCAGAAATAAGAATCAAGACACTCACAACAGACAATAGTGGAGAATATACTTCAAAACATTTTGAATCATTTTGTAAAGAAGCTAGAATCAAGAGGGAACTAACTACTCCATACAATCCTCAACATAATAGTGTTGTAGAAAGAAAGAATGGGACCATTATGGAAGAAGTGAATACAATGATACATGATCAAGATATTTCAATGTATCTATGGGCTAAAGCATCAAGGATGACAGTTTATGTACAAAATATATTATCCCATAGTGCCCTTGGATTCAAGACTCCACAAGAAATGTTCATAGGAAAGAAGCATGAAGTGAGCCACCTAAAGATATTTGGTTTCCTAGTATGTGTTCACATATCAAAAGAAAAGAGAACCAAGTTGGACCCTTTCGGAAAGAAGGGAATATTTGTTGGATACTGTGAAGTCTTCAAATCCTTCAGAATATAAATTATAGGATTCCTTCACATGGAAATTAGTAGAGATGTAACCTTTGACGAAGAAGAATCTCTTAATCGATCTAGAAAGTGTCAGCATGAAGAAGTATATGAATAAGATGTACCTCCCAAAAAAATAGAAGTTGCACCCTCACCCGAAGATGAAACATCTGAAGACTGTTGGTGTAATGTCCCAAAAAATTGAAAATAAAAATAAAAAAATTTACAGGTTAGTAAAAACTACCCGAAGGGGATCATTATTACTCCTGCAGAATTACATGCGCTACTTAAACTTTCGATCTCTTCAAGAGCTGCTCATACTGTCTTGTTAATCTCTTATCCATTCCGTGATTATTAGTTCGTTTACTTCTTATGACTTAATTCTATTATTTTAACTATTTGTATATCTTAGTTATTACTGACGATGAATTAATAAATTGTATAGTTCATTGTTTTACTTCTGCACAGGTGTACTCTCTTTATTAAGTATAAACTAACTTAACTTTGTTGATGGGAATAAAGTGGTGGAGTGGCAGGACTAGTTCTCCCATGACGATCCGAGAGGTAAGGTATTACTTGGTTACGCAGGCTTAATTAGTTCAATCGAACTAAGGCACCTTTATCTTTTACTTACGCAGTTCATTACTTGCGATGGGATCGGATGTAAAGTGTGTTGACAGCCTTGGTCATCATTAACCTGCTGCTAATTATTACATTTCCTATCAACTTGGTTTTAAAACTTGGTAAGTGTCATTATCGTCAAATTTGCTATTACGACTAAATTTCCTGTACATTGATTATTCTTCATTATGGTCATTTCAGATGTCATTATTATCTTTTTCGTGCTATGTATATTTTTAGTGTATATTCTATTTTGACATTTCTTATGTTCTCTTATTGGCAAGTTATTAATGGTTTGAGAGCAGAGCTTTGGATTTGATAGTTCGAGAGAATTACATGGCATACTTTGTATGCCATGGTTCTTAAGCCTAAACACCTTAATACTATGGTATTAAACCCTAATCTCTAAACCTATGGACTACACTTTATCTACATTCCTAAGAAAAGGTATTATACTTTGGACTATTGCAACCTATGACTAAGTATTATGGTAATACCAATATAGTACAAGCTTTGTAATATATTAACATTGGCATTAGAGTTTGGGGTGACATAATATATGGTATAAACCATACGTTACAGGGTTTAAGCGTTGGTATGAAGGGTGGCATGAAACGATACCTTGTAACAAGTCATGACTATGGAAATGGGTTTGATGTTTCATTAATGGACTCCATCCTGGTGCATTTAATGCTCTTCATAAATTGTGACATCCTTCCCTTAGGTTTAGATCATGATAGTTGTGCAATGTATTGTCATTTGGGGTTTCGTTGTTTGGCTTTACACAGAGGTATGGCCATGGAGGCGACCTCCAGCTTGTGAGGTATGCCCGCGTGAATTTATAAGCCTACACATTAGTTTGGTTTACGGTTTGTTAAGATGGAATACTCCTCATCCCCATTTGGTTGTTTTCTTACAGGTGCCAAAAAGAATGGAGGGAAACGTAGCTACAACTCGATTGGCTCCAAGCATTGCATTCATGGCCATGGTAAGCCTGCTAATCAAGCTTATGCTTGTTACCCTTCAATTATGTGGCAAAGCTACATTTTGTCTGGTTGTTTGGTTGGAGTTTGATGCTGTAGCAAAATCTATTTTGCCTTCGGGCTTTGCATACAGACATGGTTATTTTTAATGTTGAGGCGTTATGCCGTGACTTTATTCTTAGGCCATTCGGCTCTATGTAATGTTTATTTTTGGTTATGTAAAACGTTAATGTTTTGGTTTTGGCCTTTATAGCCATGGGCTGCACCATTGCAAGCAATGGTGCCATAGCCCATTGGCACGCCTATGTAAAACCTTGTTCTCAGCCTACAATGGCGACTGTGTGCAGACATTTTGGATCTCTGTGTAAATAGGTGTAAGCGTTGTTTTTATAAATTGTAATGGTTTATGGTGTATGCGATTTCCTCCTGCGTTTTTATCTAGCTCTATATTTAAATAAGTTGTGGTTTTTAATGGAAAAAGGCATACGCCTTACCGGATGCTCTGTGTGTAAATGCCATTGATTTGTTTGGTTAAGGCGATATCTTGATAGCATGGGTAAAGGCCATGCCGTCAATGGCATGAGACTTCCCACAGTGCTGCGATAGCTTGTATTTAAATTTTTTATGGCAACTGGTTCTTATGTGAACATTGGAGTGTGTTTTAAAACAATATTTGGCCGAGGCCGTGACTTATGTGAGCACTGTGTATTAAAAATTTATTTGGTTGAGGCCATGACTTATGTGAGCACTGTGTATTAAAAAATTATTTGGGTTTCGTGGAGGCCAGGGTATGCAGACCCGCGATGGAATTTGTTGTTCTTAATGTAATTTGGACTATGTAAATATTTTAATAGATTTATGTGTAACCCACCGCCCGCATACGATTGTACAGTGTGGCCTATGTGAGAGCGATTATAAGATTTGGTTGTCGTTGGTATATATAATAAGTATGGGTTGTTTTATTATGACTTTTCCTTGGGTATTGACATCCATGGAAATCGATGCCGCGACCTCTATTGGCAACAACGTTTTTAATGTAATGTAATGAAATGTATTTTGATGAAATAAAAAAGCTGGGCTTGCATGCCCACAGGATTCAATTTCCTGCTTATGTTGCAATAAATGGATTTATGTTATGATGTTGAATTATGTAACTTGGTTTATGGTTATGTATAGATGGATATTATATGGGATTTTTAAAGATATAATGCATGTGATTTATGGTATTTTAATGTAGATGTTAAGACTGTAGGTTTTATGGCAGATTCTTGATAAGGACCACATGGATGGTTACAATATTCCTCTGATTAAATTTAATGTGGTTTTCTTTTATGTGGAGTATTTTTAATGTAATTTATTATATGATTACAGACCTTGAAAGGTCTTAGATGGATTATTTAATTTTAGAAATAAATGTATAGATAGTTTTTATAAAGGTTTATACCTGATAGTTTTATTTATATGTATATATAGTTATCTTATATAAGAATAGCTCTGGTTGTAAGTGATACCCTAGGGTAACTATATATTATATTTATTTCTTCAAACTTACTCCTATGATTAAGTCTACTATAATATGAACACATGTCTCTACTGACAAATGAAATATGTCAATAGAGATATAAATAATAGGTGAACTTTAAATAGCAGGTCTAGATTTACCTAGTCTACAATATTAATTTCTGAATATGAGATGAATACAGAAAAACAAACTTTAAAAGATGGGAACCTAGCTATATACAACCAAAGATAATATTTATCATCCTAGGGATATTGAAAAGAAATAAATACCCTAACAGAATCTAGGAAAATCATCAATTACCTAGGGTTAGTAAAATATATAAAAGCTTTTCATAAAGGAGCCAGCATTTACCCTAGAAATGAACTTGACATACTAGGATTTCGTACCTGTAATTTTTCTTCATCAAGATCCTTTAATGGCTGAACCTGCACAATTTTTAAATAACCAGCATTATCAATTTAAGACAGATCCGACCTCTGATTTTTGCTGACCAAATCACTTGGGAACTACCACGTTCCTCCCAACCATGACCCAGAACCGTTCCTAGTTCTAATACGAATCCCCCCGAGTTGGACTCCAACATGCAAGTAGCTTAGAGCTCCTAAGGTAGGGTTTCCTGACTGGTATTCAGTTGTCAATTAGTCCTCTTTTCCTTGCAGGATAAAATTCTCCAAGAAAACACTTGAGAGTAAAAACAGGCAGAATAATAATTCTCCAAGAGAAAAATCAGAACCCCCAAGCCTTTGCTTGGATTGAGTCTTTAAAGACAGATTTTTTAGTCAAAGGGGCAGTTAAATCAAGAAATTCTTGATTTCTTGATTTAACCCTTTTTTAATTTACTAGGGTAATCTTCAATTCTTAACCTAGGAACTTTTAACTAGTTCCTAGTTAGTCTTTCATAGTTATTTCACTATTTATTAATCTTTTAATAATAAATAATAATTGGTGGAGCTTCTCTTCTTTATTTATTCAATTATATAATTAATCATAATAAATTATTTATACATACTATGTATACAATACATAGTATTAAAATACTTGTTAGCATTTGTCTTCGGGCATCATGTATCATGATCCCTAGACTTAACGACACTTCTTTATGAAGGTCAAGTAGATAGATGGCTTAGGTCTACTAGGCTAGGAAAATATAAACATCCTTACATGTTGGATTTCCCTCGTATAACATGGTAGCTCTTCAGTACCTGATGAGAATATAGAAATTTGAAATTTCATTTAATCACTTATAAATAAGTATGATGAGATCAATATTTTTCTTGAGTCATTTTCACTCGAAAGTTATTAAATTATTTTCAATAAACCCTAGCGCTTACCACATCCCATACTCAATGCTTATAATAGGGAGTTAGAAACATAGTGAAATTCCAGAGCTCTCGCTCAACACTAAATGCTAGGATGTACTTGTACGATACACCTAGGGATACAATGGCCAAAGATCCGATGCTCTAGAACTTATGCTCAACATCAACATGGAATGCTCCAGAGCTTATGCCCAATATTTCCAATTATATTTTCATGTGTTCCAGAGCTTTATGCTCAACACAAATGTAAGTACTCATGTGCTCCAGAGCCTCTCACTCAACACAAAGCATCTCATTGATCATGTGCTTTAGGGCCCACGCCCAATACAAACATTTCATCAATCATGTGCTTCAGGGTCCACGCCCAACACAAAACATATATATACATATATATCATCAATAATTGGCTTACGCCCAATATACAAAAAAAATCATCATGTTCATATGCAGTGGGGTCTTCGACCCAAAAATAAAACATCAATATAATCATCATGATCAATAGGCTCATGCCTATAAATGGTAGGCTCAAAATTTGGGACATTACATCCCTCCCCGCTTAGTACAACACCATCCCTGGTGTTTTAGGGACTCTAAATGATATCATAAAACAAGGCAGGGTAAGCCTTTCTCATGGTGGCCTCATTCTCCCAGGTAGCCTCATCCACCTCAAATTGTTTCCACTGCACTTTCAATTGGACTACAGTGCGCCTATGAAGCTGCACTTCTCTATTTTCCAATATATGCAAAGGCTTACGAGTAAATTCCCCCTCAATTTCCACCTATAATAAGGACCAATCAATGACATTCTTAGTGTCATAAACATATTTCTTTAATAACGATGCATGGAAAACATTATGAACTCTTACGTGAACAGGTACTAATGCTAATTCATAAGCCACTGGTCCTTTCTTGGCCAGAATTTCAAAAGTTCCAAAAAACCTAGGTGTTAACTTACCACACCTACCCAAGCTCAACGAGCTCCGTTTTGCTTTTACTTTCAAGTAGACATGCTCACCTACTTGGTAGTCTTTATCTTTTCTTTTCTTATCTGCATAACTTTTCTAGCGGTCTTGTGCTTCTTTAAGGTTTCCCTGGACCTTGGTAACTAACTGCTCCAAGTCCAATAACAAGTCAAGCCCTAACATGAGCCGGTCCACCGGACTTTCCCAAGTAGCTAGGGTCCTACACTTTCGTCCATAATATACCTCAAAAGGACTCATATTGGTGGAATCCTGATACCCATTGTTATATGCAAACTCTGCAAGGTGTAGATAATCGTCCCACTTGGTGGGGTTTTTCATGACATACATTCGAAGCATGTCTTCCACAATTTGGTTTACTCTTTCAATCTTCCCATCCGTCTGCGGGTGATAAGCAGTGCTAAAGTTCAGCTACGTCTCTAATCCAGAGAATAAATATCTCCAAAAGTTTCCCATAAACTTAAAATCTTGATCCAAGATAATTGCTTTGGGTATCCCATGCAATCTAAATATCTCTTTTAGGAAGATATCGGCAATGTTCATGGCCTTGTAGGTCGATTTCATGGGAATGAAGTGTGGTGCCTTTGACATCTTTTCAATGACTACGAAGATGGAATCATTTTGCTTCTTGCTTTTCGGTAAGCCAGTAATAAAATCCATACTAATAACCTCCCACTTCCATTCTGAAATGGGCAATGGCTGTAGCAATCCTGAAGGATGCTGGTGCTCAGCTTTAATTAGTTGGCATTCCTAACATTTCATAATAAACATTGCAATGTCGGCCTTTAACTTGGGCCAGTAAAAGCATCTCTTGACGGCAAATATCATCTTTTGATATTCTATGTGCCCCGAGTAGGGTGACCTATGAAATTCTGTGAGGATGCTGGACCAAATGTCCCCTCCATATGAAACATACAATCTATCCTTGGACCATAATAGTCCGCAGTCATCTACCTTGTATTCCTTCTGTTGTTGAAACAACTGGTCCTCCTAGACCTTCTTGAGGATTTCCACATAGAACGGGTCAACCTTGTTGGTCGTTTGTAATGTCCCGGTTTTGACCCCGTTACATTAGATGTATATGATGTATATATATTGTAATGATCATGGTGTGGAGCTAAAGGCCAAGGCCCCGCCATTGATCGGTAATGCTATGTTTTGGATTTAATTGTCACCGAAGGTCTATCGGGGCATGGGGCATATAATATGTTGGCCATCATGTAAATATGCATCATAATTAATTAATGGACACAACCAGCTACGATCGCGGAAACTAAATCGAATGGGGCATGATTTCCTAAGGATAAGGGGGGGAAGTGAAATATTTAACCTATGGGCCAGTGGGGAAAAGACAAATGTCTATGAGAAAACCCATCAAGCTGTCAACTACCTTTCTTGTCTTTTTCTCCAATCATTTATTTCTGCCAGAATGTGGTTGAGTTAGTTATTGCATGGAATGGGAAGAGTATGGGAAAGAAATTCGAATTGGGCAGAGACCCATTTCTGGAAAAACGTGTTCTAACTTCCTTGGCAAGGAAAAATGCCCAAAAACGCAGGCCATTCTGCCATACTTCCACGTTTTCCATTTTCCTCACCATTCTCCTTCACGTTGGGGCTTTTGGGAGCAGCTAGAGTTTTTCCTGTGTCTTTCATTTCCACGATTTTGATTGTAGGTTTCATTTTTCCCATGGATTGGAGGTCGTTTTTGTAGTGCCAGGGACTGGGTTTCCTTCCTCACGTTTTTGGAGCTGCTGGTGCATTTTCCATTCACGTTTTTGGAAGTTTCTTGTGTTTTTACCATGGCTGTGAAGGGCCATTCACGTTTTTGGTTGTCTCGCCGACTATTGGTCTCACGCACAGACTATTTGGGGTGTTTTTCCCTGCTGTGAGTTGTGCTCACGGATAAGCTTCAGGACTGTGTGTTTTCCCCCATGTTGTGAGTTGTTTTGCTGTTACGTTTGGGGCTGTGTAAATTCGTTTCTCCTGATTAAGCTGTAATAGCTAAATTGGTTTCCTGAGTGCAATGGTTGGTCTTTGGACTGTGTGAGGAGTAAGGATTTTGGCTTGGATGCTTGATAAACCTGGTGTTAGAAACCACACAGATAGAACTAGAGGGATGGCCTTCTTCTCCATCACCCCTGAATAGCACTGGAAGGGAATGCAAGGCCTGAGGGACTGTGTAGCAGAGAAGGGACTGATTCCTTGTGTTGGGTGTGGATGGGTGTCTTAGAGGTCAGGCTAGTTCTGGTGTAGGTGTTCTTAGTTCTGTAATGAGCTCACCAGCTTAGCAATTTGCCTTTTCCAGCTCCTTAATGTCCTGATAAACCCAACTTAGTTGGCTTGGCTGTGTTTTGGTTACCTTTGGCTATGTGTAAGCCTGCTAGTTCCCTTATTCCTTGGAGAATCATGCCCAACTCGGGGGTGGCAGTGCTGCTGAGAGATTAAGGAGCACGCTAGCCTATGGTTGGGTGGAACGTTGCAGCGACGTAGCTGGTTGCGGAGCAAAGCTCTCATAAGATAAGTGCTCTTGTGTAATTTTACCTCTGCAATTCTATATTACTGTAATGAAAATGAAATGAACGTGATAAATGCATGATGAATGAATGTTGGCTTAAATGTGTGATTTTTCCGCTGTGTATGATGATTAAATTGCATCTGTGAATGATTAATAATTTTGTGTGCATATTCTAGTTCAAATTCTCTTTCAGCATTCTGTTTTAGGAAATTTTTAAGCCTGTACATGTTCATGGGCTCTTAGCCCGGGTGATTGAAGCATTGGTCGCGCCCTCCTTGCCGGTCAGAGGCATGGGGACGTGACAGTTAATGGTATCAGAGCTCTGAGTTGCAGCATGGGCCTGCATGAGCTGCCAAGATGCAGTAACAGGGGTACATTTCATTCTGCCCAGCTGAATCAGTGGAAGACTGTGAAAATTTAAAATTTTGTTGAAATGTTGAGCAGTCGGAAGAACCAGCAGTAAAGCTTCCGTCGTTGCGGAAGGTTTCACGAAATCCCTGTCTGTCGTTGCGGAATGTTTCATGAAGTCCCTATCCACCGTTGCCGAAGGTTCACGATCTTCCCATCCGCCGTTGCGGACGTCGAAGCAATCATGCTTCCGACCCAAAAGTCACCCGACAGCCGATGCCACAGAAAAGTTGAAAATTCGGCTAAGTATGGAACGGTCGGGCCATTGGAGGACGTGAAATTCTGCCATTGCGGAAGGTTTCACGATCTTCCCATCCGCCGTTGCGGGTGGCAAAGTGATTCTGTAGCCGATCGTAAAGTCATCCGACCGTCGACACCACAGAAAGGTTTAAAATTTGGCTAAGTGTCAGAACGATCGGAAGGAAGAGTGGTCCGACGTCCGATGTTTCGAGAGTCCGCCGACGTCCGATGTTCCGAGATTCCACCGATGTCCGATGTGATTCTAAGTGCTGATCGGAAGAGATGGTGAAGTGGGCGTTCGCCGTGGCGGATGAATCGAAGAAGTTTTCCGTCCGACGTTGCGGAAGGAAGAATGGTCTGGGAGCCGATTCAGAGGAAGGCAAAGTCATCCGACTTCCGATCCGAAAGTCAGCCGATCTCCGACGTAAGTGCCAAGTCGGAAGGTTTGGAGCTTTTGAGAGCCGCCGTTGCGGAAGGTTCGGAGCTTTCGAGCGTCCGCCATTGCGGAAGCTGGAGGCATTTGCCGGCCGATTAAGAAGACTGCCGACGCCGCAAGAGAAAGTGCGCCGATTGGAAGAGGAAAGGGAAGGAGTGGCTGATGTTGCGGAAGGCTGGAAATTCCGGGGGAGACGTCGTTGTGGCTGCCTAGATGAATAAACCGCCCGATTCGAAAGGCTTCCGACAGCCGATCAAAGAGTCGGCCGACACCCAATTTGCACAGGGAAAATTTTGAATTTTTCTATGAGATTTCTCAGCCGATTTCAGCTGTTTCTCAGTGAAATTTTGAGGATTTTCAGGGGTTGAAAATGAGAAATTGGCAGCGATCTTATGTGCTAGATTGCGCGAAAATCAACAATTTACCCCGTCGTCCCCCTCAGATAGACGTTCTTGGATGAAGGAAATTTTGTGTGTTTGGGCATTTGTAATTTTATGATTATTTCCGGAAAAGGTAAATGATTATGATTTATATCAATGTTATGCATCTAACAATTGTGTTGTCATTAACACGTTTGCAGAATTATAGTCACCTTCCAAGCAGTATTCCAGGTAAGTGCAGTTTGGTAAGTAAGTGGTGGTTCAATATGAGAACCCATGATGGGTATGATGCTCGGGATTCTGATGAGCATGCCCGAGATGCCATGGGATAGAATGTTCGCAATAGAAATGATGACATAGAGTCTAATGGAAGGAGATTCCAAGAGACCTCGTCAGATGTTGCAGCTACTATGAGAAGCCTAATAAAAGCCCAGGAAGAGCAGCATCAGCTGAACGATGCAATGTTGCAGAGTTTGACAGACTTGCATAAGAAGATAGACTCTGGACAAGGTACAGCAAGACCAAAAGGCAGTAAGAGCAGTACTAGGAGAAGGAGAAGGACTCCTAGTGGATCATCTGATTCTGAAGAATCCAGCGGGGATTCCAGTTTTTCTTCTCATAAAAGAAAAAGGAAGAGACACCATAGGGATCGCTCTCGTGATGAGTTTAAGAAAGCTAAACCTCCTACATTTGATGGTGAGGTAAATACTGGACAAGAGGCTGAAGCTTGGCTTCTTGGTATTAAGAAGTACTTTCAAGTGCATGATTATTCAGGAAACATGAAGGCAAGAGTTGCCATATTCAATATGAATGGAAGAGCATCCATTTGGTGGGAACACTTCAAGCAAGTAAAGAGAATCAATGAAAGGAGACTGAAGTGGAAACAGTTCAAGAAGTATTTCAAGCAGAAATACGTCTCTGACAGGTATTATGATGACAAGATTAAGGAGTTCCATGAGCTGAGATTGGGACAGCAGACCATGGAAGAGTATGCTAATAAGTTTTTGGAGCTGTTGAGGTATGTCCGGTACATCCGAGATGAAAAAGTGAAGGTCCATCATTTTCTGAGTGGATTACCTCAGTCTTACAAAGATCGAATTGAGTTTTATGAACCTAGAACTCTTGAAGAAGCAATAAGAAAGGCTAAGTATTGCTATGAGCAAAGAAAGGGTAAACCAGATTACCATAAGGCATGGAAGGACAAGAAGAACGGGAAGTTTGACCAAAGGAAGAAAGGTTTCAAACCTTATAGCTTCAGGAATCAGCAGAAGCAGCCATCCCAAGCTGCGAGTAAGCCAGTTGGAGTGACCGGAGAAAAGCCTAAGGATCCACAACAGAATAGAGGGCCACTTCAATGTTGGAAATGTGGAGGACCCCACATGCGTAGAAACTGTCCACTCGAAAATGAGAGTGTAAGGCCAGCTTACAACGTTCAAGAAGCAGAAACGGTGGGTCAGGTAGCAAGGGCAGTTCCTAGGATCTATGCAGCACTGGAGGACCGCCAGGCAGATCACCAATTAGCTGTAGTTGAAGTAGCAGGTAAGATGGCTGAGCAATCTGTTTCTATTTTGATTGACCCTGGTTCTACACATAGTTACATCACTCCTAGAGTAGTGGAGATTTGTGCTTTTAAGAAAGTAAGGCATAGGAAGTCTTGGTTAGTTCAGCTAGCCACTGGAACTAAGAGAAAGGTCAGTGAAGTGGTAGAGAAATGTCCATTGGTCATGAATGGATTGGTCACTTGTGTAGATCTGAATGTTCTACCGCTTGGTTCCTATGATGTTCTCATTGGAATGGATTGATTAGAAGCTCACAGGGTGAAGCTTGACTGTTACAATAAGACTTTTGAATGCATGAATGAAGAAGGGAACCTAGTAGTTGTAAAGGGTATTCCAAAGGTGATTTCAGTGAGGCAGGTTTCAGCTATGCAGTTAAAGAAGTTCTGTAGGAAGGGTTGTCAGTTGTATGCAGCTCAGATTTTGGAGGAAACGAGTGATGAAACTCCTAGGTTGGAGGACTATCAAGTGTTACAGGAATTCAGGGATGTGTTTCCTGATGAGATTCCAGGGCTTCCTCCAAAGCGGGACATTGATTTCACAATTGAACTTGTGCCAGGAGCAGCACCAGTGTCCAAGGCACCCTACAGGATGAGTACACTGGAGATGCTAGAGTTAAAGATGCAACTGCAAGAGTTGTTGGACAAGAAGTATATTTGGCCAAGTGTGTCTCCTTGGGGAGCACCGGTTCTGTTTGTAAAGAAGAAAGATGGTACACTCAGGTTATGTATTGATTACAGACAGTTGAATAAGGTTACGGTGAAGAATAAATATCCTTTGCCTAGGATTGATGACCTCTTTGATCGAATGAGAGGAGCAAAAGTATTTTCCAAGGTTGACTTGAGGTCTAGTTACCATCAGGTGAGAATCAAGGATGAAGACATTCATAAGATAGCCTTTAGGACCAGTTATGGGCACTATGAGTTTGTAGTGGTACCATTTGGTCTCACAAATGCACCAGCTACATTTATGTGCCTTATGAATAGTGTTTTCAGCAAGTATTTGGATAAGTTTGTTCTTGTTTTCCTTGATGACATTCTTGTTTATTCCAAGAATGAGGAAGAGCATGAAGAGCATTTGAGGTTGACATTGCAAGTGCTCAGGGAGCATCAGTTGTATGCAAAACTGAACAAGTGTGACTTCTATAGAGATAGAATTCAGTATTTGGGTCACATTATCTCAGAGGAGGGTATATCTGTGGACCCTGAAAAGATTGAAGCCATTATGAATTGGCCTACTCCAAGAAATGTGACAGATGTAAGATCTTTCATGGGACTTGCAGGATACTACAGGAGATTCATTGAGGGATTTTCCAAAGTTGCACATGCTATCATTTCTTTGCAAAAGAAGGGGATGAAGTTCGAATGGACATCGAAGTGTGAAGAAAGCTTCCAGCAGTTGAAGAATCTTCTCACTAGTGCGCCAGTATTGAAAGTTGCAGATCCAGAGAGAGATTTTGTGGTGTGTACCGATGCATGTGGACAAGGGCTTGGAGGAGTCCTTATGCAGGACAACCACGTGATATGTTATGAGTCGAGAAAATTGAAGGAGCATGAGAAGAACTATGCTACTCATGACCTAGAGCTTGCAGCCATAGTACATGCTCTCAAGATGTGGAGGCATTACTTGATGGGAAGGAGATTTGAGCTCAGAGCAGATCATTGTGGACTGAAGTATCTATTTGATCAGCCTACGTTGAATGCTATGCAAGCAAGATGGCTGGAATTTTTATCTGAGTTTGATTTTGAGATCAAACACATAAAAGGAAAGGAAAATAAGGTAGCTGATGTGCTCAGCAAGAACATGCAAGAAATGCATGTGGCATCTCTTAGTATTTGTCAATCAGATTTGAGGCAGCAGATTGTTAGTCATGTTGCTGGAGATGAATTGTATGAACAGGTAAAAGACAAATTGCAGCAGCAAAGTCTTGAGAAGAGGTATGAGGGATATAAATTGGAAGGAGATGGGATTCTCACTTATAAAGGCAGAATTTATATTCCAGATGTAGCAGATTTGAGGAGAGTTTTCATGGATGAAATCCATCAAGCTCCGTATTCTGGACACCCAGGATATCAAAAGACAATTGCTACAGCTAGAAAGCAGTACTTTTGGCCAGGTATGAAAAAGGATATGGCTGAGTACATTTCAAGATGTATGAAATGTCAGCAGGTGAAGGTTGAGCATCAGCATCCCGCAGGTTTGTTGCAGCCTTTGACAGTTCCAGAATGGAAATGGTAAGTTATTTCCATGGATTTTATTACAGGATTGCCGATGACTTGGAGACAACATGATTCTATCATGGTTATGGTAGACAAGTTGACTAAGGCAGCACATTTTCTACCGGTTAAGTCTACGTATGAGGCTGGGGATATTGCAAAGATCTTCATGAAGGAAATATTCAAATTGCATGGGTTGCCGAAGGCAATAGTATCTGACAGAGATGTCAAGTTTACTTCCAACTTTTGGAAGGGGTTGTTTGCAGATTTGGGTACAAAGCTAAACTTCAGCACTGCATACCATTCTCAAACAGATGGTCAGACAGAGAGAGTTAATTAGGTGCTTGAAGACATGCTTCGCATGTATGTAATGGACAAACCAACCAAGTGGGAAGATTACCTACACTTGGTAGAGTTTGCTTATAACAATGGGCAGCAGGCATCCTTGGGGATGAGTCCGTATGAAGCTTTGTATGGGAGAAGGTGTAGGACACCAGTGACTTGGGATAATCCAATGAACAGGATTGTGCTTGAGCCGAAATTGCTCAAGGAGATGGAGCAAGAGGTTGTAAAGATCAGGCAGAAGCTGAAAGCAGCACAGGACCGACAGAAAAGCTATGCGGATAAGCATAGGGTGAACAGAGAGTTCAGTGTTGGGGATCATGTTTACCTCAGAGTGAGGGCAAGGAAGAGTTCCTTGAAGCTTG